>JBAIZL010000006.1:24852427-24887427 GCA_036971475.1 Prosapia bicincta | reverse complement strand
ACGGGTGTTTTATATTGAGAATTGAAAGTGAATAAAAGACACATTTTTAAAATAATATTTTTTGACAGAGTAAATCATATAATTGGCCTAATTTAAAGCATAAAATATAAATTAATTTGGTTTAAAGCTATATGAGTATGATAAACCTTATACTACTAACAGTTAGATTAATCATACAAAACCTTATATAATATCAAGAGTCCAGTGGTACAATATATTGCAACTAAAATATTGGAAAAAATACCTAATACAACAAAAATTATTAAAAATACTAATATTACAAACAAAAAATCCCACCTAAAACAAATCCACCCTAAAGTACCTACCCTCCTCGCTCTTCCCAAAATTCACAAACCCAACGTCCCCATCCGAGCCATCATCAACTATCAGATTGCCCCTGCACATAAATTAGCAAAACACATGAACAAAATAATCAGACAATCCATAAACTTAAACACAGAAACACACATAAAAAACAGAACAAACCTCATAAATAAAATAAAAGACATAAACATACCACACAATTTAACACTATTATCACTCGACATAACAAATATGTACACCAACATACCCATACCCGAAACGCTCAACATCCTAGAAACCCAATTAATACAGAACAACATACCTAAAACCCACGTTACCGAAATCATAAACATCCTCCAAATCATCACCAAACAAAACTATTTCACCCACAACTCAAACTTCCATTCACAACCAGATGGCCTACCCATGGGAAGTCCTATCAGTAGTGTCCTAAGCGAAATCTTTCTACAACACATAGAAAACACCAAAATACTCACAAACAATACACACGCACACAAAATTATTTACTGGCACAGATACGTCGATGACATCATAAGTACTGTATAGTGATACAGAGGCAACTCCCATCAATGCGAAAAACTCCTCACATACACTAATAAAATACACCCAAAACTCCACTTCAGAAATTGAAAACAAACGATCCCTAGACCTAACCATAAAAAAAGCCAAACCCCAAAACACAGTTTCAACAAATACAGGAAACCAATAACGACAGACACACTTATCCACAACACCCCAAACCACCCTATCCAACACAAACACGCTGCCTTCAGATCCATGCTTCATAGACTTAAAGAAGTCCCGATGACCACAGAAAACATAAACAAAGAACTAGACACAATTAAATATTTAGCACACACAAATGGATACAATACCATAATAATAGACAAACTACGGTACAAAATACAAAACAAAAACACTAAAACTAACACTATAGACAGGGAAAACAAATAACCTACATCACATTACCATTCATAAACAAAACAACAAACAAAATAGCCCGCAAATTTCAAAAAATAGCATACAAAACTAATAACAAATTACAATACAAAATACAACACACCACCAACAACAAGGATAAACTACAATCACCAGGCGTATACAAACTGAACTGCGACGAATGTAACAAATTCTACATTGGACAAACAGGTCGCAGCTTTAAACAAAGAATCGAGTAACACAAACAGAACACCAACTCAACATTTTACAACCACATAAAGATACAGGCCACAAATACACAGGCATTTACCGTAACCTAGAAATCCTACACATGAACAAAAAAGGACCACATCTCAACACACTAGAAAAATATGAAATTTACAAACACACAAAAACACAAAGTACAAACATAATTAACGAACAAACACAATAAAAATCACACATACTCTTTGATACTATCGAAAACCTACCTTTAACACCGTCACCGCTTGACCCAACATCTCCAAGCAGAAGACACTGATGAAGATCGCCGCATAGCGATCGAAAACGTTCTGTCTCAGTAAGTTTTAACAAATTTACTAAATTCAAAGTTTGGATAGTCATAAACTATTGTTTAAGTGATTAATAAGATTCACTGAACGTAATGGACTACAAAATTCAAGAATATTACAAGGTTATTAATATAGTAACAATATTGTAACATGGTGTACAGTCTGTGCAAGAACTTTAGAGTTAGTTATTACAATCAAGTAGAATCCAGTTACAAGTTGTAAACAAATTAGAACATACATCTATATTTTGTATTTCTACACCTAGTTACAATTTAATGGACCTACGATGACAAAAACAGGCAGTTTGATTTCAATTGGGATATATTTTTTCTCTCGATTAATCTACTTAATTGACTTAATAACACCTAAACTTGTTATACACTGACACGGTCATAATGAAAATAAAATTATTCCATTTTTATACCTTTGTAATTATATTAAAATTAAATTAATTGAAGATTTTGATTATAAGATTCGCTTACAATCATGTACGTGGAAAAAATACAACACGCTTGGGGAGTAGATAACTCAAACAGCCGTTCCCACTGTAAAAGTCTAATGTGTAACTCACGAGCCAAAGCAAGATACGTAAGATAGGAGTTGGTCGATAAATCAACACTGATTTAAGAGGTGCGACCAACACTGGGAGCCTCACAACTCTAAATGTCAAGTACGCAACTTCCTACGAACTTTATTTTTACGCGCTCCCAAATTCTAATTACCTTTCATTTCATCAATTCTATGAATTTTTATTTTTGCTATTTATATCTGCTAATTTACTCTTACCGGCCAGCTGATCATCTTCTTTCCCTGAGGCAACCACCTACATAGTCCGTAAGAAAGTAATGATATATCTCCCATAGTCGTATTTTATTACACCTATATTCCAAGAGATAGATCTCGCAGGTGAAAAATTCCTGATTTCATATAAAAAACTAGTTAGCCATCGATAAGCCTTTCAGGATACTATCGGGGTCATGAATCCTTTGAGAGACCATCTGGCTTAAGACTATATTTGGATAAGATAATAAACAGCTAATTGGAAAATAACTACTTTTTATTTTATTTCTAAATTATTAATTACCTAATTTACAGGTTTTTCTTTTACTTATTTTATTACATTTATTCATTTAATTATTTCACTAAATTTGAATATTGGTAAATGGTGCTTCATGAAAATATTTTGGTAAATACCTATCCATTATCAAAGTTTACCCCTTTCTTTTATTTAGTCACTTCCATCTATGAATATTTAAATTATCTAAATTTTGATAATTTTCCATGATGCTTACTTATTGGATGTTTAGTTTTACCTTCTTTATATTTTTAAATTGAATTCCATCTCTGTGTTTGAAAATCACCCTAAGTTATTAATTACCCTTAGGTGGGTAAAGTAAACTTTCACTGGCTATAACCTAACTTTCATTCCATTTATGACAAATACATTTTAATTCAATTTGTATTTGAACATTTACCTATATTATCGCTTTCTCTATTTATAAGCTGTACATCTCCAACAAGAAGATCTTGTTAATTATATTTTGGCTAACAATCCTTTCCTATTCATTACTTTTACAACAAACCTTTTACTATTGATACTTTTACAACATTTATTAATTTTCAGTTGATGCTCTTATTTGCTTCCTTTTAATTAAGATCAATGCTTTAAAATTTGTTTATCATTTTCTAACATTAATATACTCTAATTTTTTAAAAAATTTACATTTATATATTATTCATATTAAAATTTTCAACAATCTATTTGTCTTTAAAAAATCTTTCACCTAACCTACTTCTAAACTAACTGTATCTTTTTAGTATTTAAAATAACTTATTTTATACATTGTCTTCGTATGATATAACCTTAGTTCCTTTAAGGTTCATTAACAAATATTTCATGATTATGGTAGTTTCTGAACATAACAAACTTATTGCTACCTTATAAGTGATTCTATCCACATTGTCTTCGTATAATATAACCTTAGTTCATTTAAGGTTCATTAACAAATATTTCATGATTATGGTAGTTTCTGAACATAACAAACTTATTGCTACCTTATAAGTGATTCTATACACATTGTCTTCGTATAATATAACCTTAGTTCATTTAAGGTTCATTAACAAATATTTCATGATTATGGTAGTTTCTGAACATAACAAACTTATTGCTACCTTACAAGTGATTCTATAAACATTTTAACATACATTTATTAGTCTGTAACAATTGAGCCTTTTTCCTGGGGTAAGTATTTATCAGGGCTTTATTAAAAATGTGTGTTAATTACTAATTAACAAATTAATTAACCTTACTTACTAGACGCTCCTAGTTCTCCGTTTCAGCCAGGCATAATAATGTCTTTCTGTAAACGATCTTCCGATATCTTCGGAAGTTAGAACTAGGCTACTTGGGAAATGAAAATATAAAGTTTGTAACGTTCTAGGTTACTTGTGAAATAAGAATTTAAATTTTTAAAATACAAAGTCATACAATTTATTAATCAGTGACAAATTATAGTAGAACAAAAGACAGCAATGTGTTGAGTAATTATCTTTTAATTACTGCTAATTATTCCATACATTTTATTTACTTATTAACCTTTAAAATTATATTTATCGAGAAGATAGTAACTTAAGTTTTTCCAAATTAATTTTGAAATGAATATTCAAAGGACAATTTCTACCGTTCATGTGTTAACCGTTTATCAATTAAAAATTCTTCAACTTAGTTAACATTAAAATACATTTTCTTTATTATCATCTAAAACGTACCTGTTTGTGCACATTACTTATAAAACACTTAAAACATATTAAACATTTCCCATGGCTTTTGGAATCACTATTCACTGCACATTGCTCCTGGAATTACAGCGCTCTTATACAAAATGATATAAACTTTTATTTATTTGAAACACGTAAATAATCGCTTCTGACTTCTTCTTTAGCTGCGTTAAATAAATTTGGTACCGGCCTTGACATCTTAAATTTTGAATACTGGAAGCTTATAAATTTCTAGGTTACGTCCGAAAATGCCATCACGTCTGTTCTGTTCAAGAACCTCTCGACAAGTGGGACTTCTGCAAGGGCACGCCAACGGAATTTCCCACCCTCGGTTATTATTTCGAATTTTTTGATTGGTCCATCATATCAGGCGATATCAGACCATGCTTACGTCACATGGGGGGATGTCAGTTTTTTAACTTAAGCTACCAACTCGTACGATATTTTACATTTTTACCCGCTATAGGCGCTACGAAACTTACCCTAGAATTACAATTGTACAAAGAAAACAAAAAATTTCTTTTATATTCGGACGATACAATTATTAAATAAAAATCAAATATATAAATGAATTTATATGTAACACCTTATTTTTAAGAGTGTTACAAGTCATACAAAACACGTGGTTATATTTGAACCCAAATGCTATAAATATAGTAAATAAAGAAATTTCAGTAATATACAGATATATCATTTATTTGGGTTATCTATAAAAGTCATCTTGAAAGTAAAACCTATTTAAAAATATTTAAGACTACCTACCGGGTGTATAGTCAATATTAAATCTTATATTTATTATTTTATTAAATTTATTTATTAAAGTTATAATAGTACGAAACAAAATCATTACTAAAAGAAATATTTAAAGCTTTGTAAACACCTGGTCAGATACTTACTAGCCAACGCCCACCCTTGGCAGTTGAGCAATTTGGCGACGCGCTGACCAGTAGGGATGGACATCCCTGAAGATGGGACCCGGTCCAGGGCTGTGCAATCATTAAGATGTTCGGCATCCATAAGTTCACCACCACACAGCAGATACTCCGGGGTCGGTAGCACATGAATGCGGTGGAGGTGCGTAGGAAGGTAATCAATCTGGTCTTCAATCTGAAATCTACAACGCTAACAGCTCGGGGCCAGTTATGGTCAATTGGTCTACCCGTCACAAGACTTTCCCACCGTTTTCCTGCTGAGAGCTCCCTCAATCGACCGTGATTCCATTTTTTGGTAAACGTCTTTATTAGGGATCTGGAGGAATGTAGTGAACTCAGATGCTCGGGCTGGGGGAGGATTGTTCCCTGCTTGGCTAGTTGATCAGCCTTTTCATTGCCAGTGATGTTTACATGGCTCGGGATCCACTGGTAATTAAGTACCCGCCCGGCATTTATGAGAGCATTTAGTTTTCTTCTACATTCTATGGTTCTACTGCAGTCGGTCCGTGAGTTCCCAGAGAGATTCATGATGGCGGTCTTAGAATCAACAAGGAAAACGGCCTTACCCGGAGCAGTCAGGTTTTCAAGTTCTATTGCTGCAGCATATATGGTTCAATGTCCTAAATTTATTTGACAAGAAATTTACCTTCAGATGTCAAACAAATTAGTATATTCAAAACATTCTTTAGGACTGCCCTAAGAGTAGGGTATATAGGGTAAATATCTCCTGCTTTGACAACGGTTTCTGTTCTGTATGGATACTGCAAAATAATGGAGGTCAACACGGCAAAGCGTTAAAAAATAAATAAAGTAAATTTTATAGATCTGAGTAAAGTTCACTACTCAAAGTTTGAACCTTGCGGAAATATATAAAAAAAACTACGGATATGTTCTTGTCTTTTTTCTGTAAATTTCGTAGTAAACAAATTCAATTAGAAATACTGTACAACTAATCAGGAGATGAAGCCCCAATAGCAAAAAAGTCCCCTTGAGGTCGTCCACTGTGAACGCTATGTTGGAATGTGAAGGTTTTGTTCGAATTTTGGGTTTAACATCGTTTATAAACTTTCCATACAAACCCGACTGTACTGCCCTTTCGATGCATTTATTTAAACAGTCGAGCACAATAGAGCCTTTACTTACACTGATTCCTACAGGATACGAGACAAAATAATCAGGTAATTTATGAACCTTATCTCTGTACTTCTTTTCATTGAACTCGGCCTGAACGGATCGAATGATACCACTGATACAAGTCATCGGTATCGTTTTCCAAACAAAACACACGGTTCTCAAACATTTCACTTTTTATCTTAGACTCTCCCGTGGAAGAAGAACCTGTTGACGCAAGTCTTCAATCCAGATTCCTTAAGTTCCTGCATATTATTTATTCCCTTTTCATAGAGCGGGTGCGTCATAAAACTGAAGAGTTTTTGTTGGTACAGCGTCGACAATAGAATGCTTTTAAACGCCATAACAAGAAAATCATTTTTAATTGAGTGATCTTTTGAGAGTTGGTGTCCGGGACAGGTCTGAAGAATACGACTCGGCTTTTATTAGTTTATTTTCATCAAAGTTTCTTGTGTATACAAACAGTAAGACTACTTGAAATACGTTCCTCTCCCACAAGCTGTTCAAAACTTGCATTGCTCTAGCAGATTCCTCCTTCGGGAAGTTCCCAAAGAAATCCACAACAACAATAAGGTAGGATGCCCATGGTTTCCAGTGCTATCTGTCTTTCCTGAGGAAATTCACCTGGGAATTAATTCCCTCCAACATCTTGCTAGCGTCGACATAACGTAGAAGGGAAGAAACCTTAGACTTCGTAGTTTTATCCTTTATTAGTTTTTTACCGTCTTTAAAATTATACGTTTCATACTGATGTTCCTTTGGGACGTCGAAGCTGGAAACCAGCCGCGGTTGTAGTGGGTGGATATAGTGAACAAGGCTGCTGGCCTCACAAATTGATGGAAAACTCGCGCAACCTGTCGGCAACATAATTTATAACAAGGTTTTATTGTTGAAGTATGTGTTGGTGACTTGTACAACGTAATCAGCGATTGCACTTATATTGTACTCGTCACCCTTTAGTAACTTTCCTTTACAATCTGTACATTGAACCAGCTTTATTACAACTTAAACACATAAGATATTACGAATATTCAATACAACCATCGTTTAGCGATTATTTACATAACTTACTGTAGACTGAAGATGGTTTATGAGTAAAAACATTTTCTGGGCATAAGGTGACGTTACGCTCTAAAGTTTTATCAGTTTTCTTTCAGTACCTAAAGTGTTTTTAGGATTGCTCCCAAATTAAAAGTTCATGCTTTTCTGGAAAAGCATAAATAACTACATCGATTACTCTAAATGCGATAAATAAAACTAGTATATATTTCCTTATTATTCTACAAGATGCTCCTCTGCTTGTTTACCCGTGACTCTATCCTACACTTGTTGAAATGGGTGTGTTGAAATGTCAATTGTAGTACATCAGGTGTATCTGAAACGTGAATATTTATATACAATATTTACAGATTACTAATTGTTAAGAAAATTAATGTTATGGGGAAATACTATTACAATACACTTTATTATCACATTATTATAAGGTCGCGATATACATTTTTACTAATCCTTGTATTTTGAATAATAACTTTAATTATGCTCGAATAACTCATACTATATTAGTAGCATTTCATAGAAAAGCCGACTATTTATATCACTTTGTGGTTCCAAAATATAACATGTTTTTATTTAATTTTATATATACTGATTGCATCACACTGATAAGAAGAGTTATCCGTAGTTTTTATTTATAACTCGTTTTCACCATGCTGTACCGAAAAATGGTAACGCACTTTAAAGTTGATTGTTGTATTTAATTGCCTAAGGTAGGGCGCCAAAATATGAAATGTTTTAATTTTTTTTAATAATTGAATGATTTCGCAACAATAAGTGCTATGTTGTAACATATATTTTGAAACGTATCACTGAGTCGTTTATTATATATACAACATGTAGGGCCTATATATGCTGTATGCATTGAAGAGAAAAATTAACAAATTTGTAATTAATTTATTTAGAATTACTAATTGTCCCACGCAGGGCTCCAAGTAATGAAATGTTATATTATCATTCTATAAGTTAATGAGTTTAACACATTAAGTGCTATATTCTAACACATAGTTTAAAACATAATTCTTAATTTATTGATTTCAACACGTTGAGGAGGGGAATTGACAATTTTTTTGAATTTATTTATTTAGAATAAATATTTGCCCCACGTAGGGTGCCAAATAATAAAATGTTTTATTGTTATTTTATAAGTGTATGATTTGACATGATACGCACTATTGTAACATTTAATTAAAAAGGTAATTTTATTATATTGATTTGATCACAAGGAAGAAGAAAATTAACAAAATTTTAATTCATTTATTTATAATAACTAATTGATCTACTTATTGCACCAAATAATAAAATGATTCAGTGTTATTATGCACTTAAATGATTTCACCACAATAGTGCCATATTCGAACATATAATTTAAACATAATTTATATTAAATTGATTTGATCACATTAAGAAAGCATATTGATAATTTTTTTATTAATTTATTTAGATTATAAATTGCACTACGTTGCGGTGAGTAGTTATAACATATTTTTAATGGAAAGAATTATAGTTATTTGCACGACTTTGCGATAAAAAAATTATAATTTTATTCTTTCAGGTTGTAATCCACAAGGTCCAACCCCAATCAACATAAAATTTAGGTAGGTCTCAAACATATTAAGTAATCGTAAAGATGTGTCATTAGTTAATAATTGTATGCAGATGATATTACAACATTAGTTAAAGTATACACGTTTTCTTCTAAGTAAAAGCCATAAGTTGTTAAAACTCCATGGTTTATGTTTATTTTAATGAAACCTAACCTTTAGACTACTTTAGAGTATGTTAGGGTTGGCTATATCTGAGCTTATATGTATTATTGCTCAAATAATTTATGTTTTGGGAGGGGTTTAATATAAATGTATAATATGAAGTTCTATATTTCGTATTGAATTTCTTAGTGTATCAGAAAAGCTATTGAAATAATTGCATTAAATGTATAAACATGAGGATACGCCTTACCCATGGAATACGAAACCACATAGAACAAACAGACTTCCTTTATGTGTAGAAAGGTTATTTACAATAGCCGCTCTGTATACAATATCCATGGTATGCGAGAACTTTCCTAAATATATTCCGATATCTAGGGTATTAGCACAAACCAGCGAGATGGGTGGCAAACTTAAATATGATAAACTTTCATTTTCCTTCAAACGACTACGTTTCAATTTAAATACAAACTGTTTAACGGACTAAAAATCATATGGATAATTAAATTTTCACACGCTAAATTAGTAAAGACATACGAGGGATATTTAGTGTTTGTTGGTATGCAATTATTCTCTCGGATACTAGCAGCAATTTGTAATTAAATATACAGCACGACGTTGATTGTAATGGATAAACCGGATGTGTGTATTGTGTCATACTTATTCTCTGTTGATATAGGAGTACATTTAGTGGGAGCCATTTTATGAGATATTAGAAACGGTAAATCTTTATTGCCCCAAAATCCGTTTAGCGCTGGCCACAACTATTGGACACGTCAGCTGACGCATTGCATACAGTGCGTGAGTTTTAACGGTGTTCCTCGTTCTGCTCTAGCATTTGACTGAAAACATTATACAATACATATATCGTCTCATTCGTAATCGCGTCACTTTCTTTGAAAAAGCAGAGCAACACTTTTAAAGATCATGTCTACATCAAACTATAATAGTATTATCATTTAGTTAATTAGAGCTGTTTACAATTAAAACACAACACTTATGTTTTCTTAAGAGTGGGTTATAACCCCGCACTGCAGTCCAGTCCACCCTAATGATCTCAAGGTCAGAGACACGGTTGAACTTCACGCACTGTACTCCGGCTCCATTTATTTACCTATCCGTAAAAAGATATATCCACTCTCGTGAGAAATGCACCCTACCAGTCATCTTGCCGCCTACCTCTGATCTCCAAGATTTTATATTATTTCTTGCCTTTACATATAGAGTACTACGATGGATTACTACAGCTATATATATATATATATATATATATATATATATATATATATATATATATATATATATATATATAGCGCGCGTGTGTGTGTGTAATATAATTATAATGTATAATTATATATAAACAATTATAATAATTGTTTAATATTCCTGATGATGTTGGTACTGTTAGCCAACGAAAAGCTTTGAATTGTAAATTCAATTATAATTCTTGTATTTGTATTTTGACTTAGTTCTGTATTAATAAACAAGAATACAAATTGCGAATTTATATACATATTTAAGAAATTACTGGAAAATTTATTTCCAGAAAATTTACTGGAAATGGGAATTTAATAGATAAAGCTACTACTAGGCAATCTTCTAGAGACAATTCATGCCAATTTTCTAAAGTAAATTAAAGACAATTTTACATATAAAATTACTGGAAAAATATTTAGCATGAACTAGAGGACAAATTTATAGAGAAAATCACTATACAATCTTTTATGGGAAATAACTCGACAATTACTAATAATAACACAAGTAGCAATTCTATGTTTAAATTTGTTATGTTTTAAACTGTAAATATCATTGATAAATTTTGTAACTTTTAAAAGGGACTGTTATTTAGAGTTCTGTTGTTATAAAGAACTCGGGCATTTTTCACTTATATTCAAACCTGCAATCTCTGTTTTTTTTTTCTTATTCTCTAAACAACTTTTCGTAATTTTTGTTTTGAAAAACAACCAAGGGTTTTGAAACAATTACGAAGTGCAAGTGTCCAAGTTTAATATAAGCAAGTTATTCTAACTTATCTTGTAAAACTTTTCTCTTAGAAATTTAAGTACTAAATTGCCAAAGATTTACGAAGAGAATAACCTTGAGAGCGTAATCCAGTTGGGTTGGTACTCAGTACGTCGTAATACAAAAAGCTTTGGTTTAAAGAGGTATATTAATGTGGTTCTATAAAATGGCTGCAATTTACTGATTTATTTATATTTATATATTCTGCAGCAAAATACCCATTAACAACATTTGTACACTCCGTCGTTGAATGACAACGAATATAGCCAATGTAATTTTATGATCTAACAGATAGTATTTGTGATAAACTAAAAATTATTTTGCCTTTTTACAAATAGTGTAAAGAGCAAACAGCCTAGAACTTATTACACTTACTTCCTTGCGTCATTTACCTTGTTGTAAGAAAATGTAAGAATTGAAGCGTTCTTCGCCTGCCAGTGTTTACACTGTCCACGCCACGGCTTGCTTTAGGCGTAAAATAAAGTGAAATTGTCTAGCAAACATACTTTAGTATGGCAAATTGAAAAAGTGTAACCAATTTTGTTTTATATATATTTCCATATTCTTTATCCTATTGTTTTATTGTACTTTCACTATGTATTTGGCTACTACTAAAGAAATTATTCAATTTGTAAATTGCTCCTCCAATTAGTTTTGTTCAGCACACTTGAAGGTCCATCAATTCCAAGAAACTCTATCCCGAAAACCACGCCTGCAATAATAGGACATTTGGAGACATTTAAACGCGTAACTGGTTTCATTTTAACATTTTTTATCGACAGCCTAATCTCTATTGGGAACGTACATCGAGACATACAAACCTATTGGATAGTGGGGTATCCTAATCAATGGGAAATTTTAGGGCAAAGCTGAGTAGGTTAGAGCCAAAGTGGGATATCCACGACGAGAGGTCTAAAAGTAAGATAATAAGTGCTAAAGGTTGCAAAACCTTTTTTTGTTTTTAACCCGGGGCTGGAACTTCTAGCGAGCTGCCTTCGTCCCGCACACGAATGCGGTTAGTATCCCTACTACCCGTGACAGAAACGCGATTGATTGCCCATGTACCAAGCAAATGGGTCTTTCTATGGAGATAGTTGAAATGAAAACATTACGGTTAGTATCCCTACTACCCGTGACAAAAACGCGATTGATTGCCCATGTACCAAGCAAATGGGTCTTTCCATGGAGATAGTTGAAAAGAAAACATTACGGTTAGTGTTCCTACTACCCGTGACAGAAACGCGATTGATTGCCCATGTACCAAGCAAATGGGTCTTTCTATGGAGATAGTTGAAATGAAAACATTACGGTTAGTATCCCTACTACCCGTGACAGAAACGCGATTGATTGTCCATGTACCAAGCAAATGGGTCTTTCTATGGAGATAGTTGAAATGAAAACATTACGGTTAGTATCCCTACTACCCGTGACAAAAACGCGATTGATTGCCCATGTACCAAGCAAATGGGTCTTTCCATGGAGATAGTTGAAAAGAAAACATTACGGTTAGTGTTCCTACTACCCGTGACAGAAACGCGATTGATTGCCCATGTACCAAGCAAATGGGTCTTTCCATGGAGATAGTTGAAAAGAAAACATTACGGTTAGTGTTCCTACTACCCGTGACAGAAACGCGATTGATTGCCCATGTACCAAGCAAATGGGTCTTTCTATGGAGATAGTTGAAAAGAAAACATTACGGTTAGTATCCCTACTACCCGTGACAAAAACGCGATTGATTGTCCATGTACCAAGCAAATGGGTCTTTCTATGGAGATAGTTGAAAAGAAAACATTACGGTTAGAATCCCTACTACCCGTGACAAAAACGCGATTGATTGTCCATGTACCAAGCAAATGGGTCTTTCTATGGAGATAGTTGAAAAGAAAACATTACGGTTAGTGTCCCTACTACCCGTGACAAAAACAGGATTGATTGTCCATGTACCAAGCAAATGGGTCTTTCTATGGAGATAGTTGAAAAGAAAACATTACGGTTAGTATCCCTACTACCCGTGACAAAAACGCGATTGATTGTCCATGTACCAAGCAAATGGGTCTTTCTATGGAGATAGTTAAAAAGAAAACATTACGGTTAGTATCCCTACTACCCGTGACAAAAACGCGATTGATTGTCCATGTACCAAGCAAATGGGTCTTTCTATGGAGATAGTTGAAAGGAAAACATTACGGTTAGTATCCCTACTACCCATGACTAAAACGCGATTGATTGCCCATGTACCAAGCAAATGGGTCTTTCTATGGAGATAGTTGAAAGGAAAACATTACGGTTAGTATCCATACTACCCGTGACAGAAACGCGTTTGCTTGCCCATGTACCAAGCAAATGGGTCTTTCTATGGAGATAGTTGAAATGAAAACATTACGGTTAGTATCCCTACTACCCGTGACGGAAACACGATTGCTTGAACATGTAGTAAGCAAATTGATCTTTCCATAGAGACAGTTGAAATGAAAACATTACGGCTAATGTCCCTACTACCCGTAACAGAAACGCGATTGATTGCCCATGTACCGAGCAAATGGTTCTTTCCATGGAGATAGTTGAAATGAAAACATTACGATTAGTGTTCCTACTACCCGTGACAGAAACGCGATTGATTGCCCATGTACCAAGCAAATGGGTCGTTCCATGGAGATAGTTGAAATGAAAACATTACGGTTAGTATCCCTACTACCCGTGACGGAAACGCGATTGCTTGACCATGTAGTAAGCAAATGGATCTTTCCATAGAGACAGTTGAAATGAAAACATTACGGCTAGTGTCCCTACTACCCGTAACAGAAACGCGATTGATTGCCCATGTACCGAGCAAATGGGTCTTTCCATGGAGATAGTTGAAATGAAAACATTACGATTAGTGTTCCTACTACCCGTGACAGAAACGCGATTGATTGCCCATGTACCAAGCAAATGGGTCGTACAATGGAAATAGTTGAAATGAAAACATTACGGTTAGTGTCCCTACTACCCGTAACAGAAACGCGATTGATTGCCCATGTACCGAGCAAATGGGTCTTTCCATGGAGATAGTTGAAATGAAAACATTACGATTAGTGTTCCTACTACCCGTGACAGAAACGCGATTGATTGCCCATGTACCAAGCAAATGGGTCTTTCCATGGAGATAGTTGAAATGAAAACATTACGGTTAGTGTCCCTACTACCCATGACAGAAACGCGATTGATTGCCCATGTACCAAGCAAATGGGTCTTTCCATGGAGATAGTTGAAATGAAAACATTACGATTAGTGTTCCTACTACCCGTGACAGAAACGCGATTGATTGCCCATGTACCAAGCAAATTGGTCTTTCCATGGAGATAGTTGAAATGAAAACATTACGGTTAGTGTCCCTACTACCCATGACAGAAACGCGATTGATTGCCCATGTACCAAGCAAATGGGTCTTTCCATGGAGATAGTTGAAATGAAAACATTACGGTTAGTGTCCCTACTACCCATGACAGAAACGCGATTGATTGCCCATGTACCGAGCAAATGTGTCTTTCCATGGAGATAGTTGAAATGAAAACATTACGATTAGTGTTCCTACTACCCGTGACAGAAACGCGATTGATTGCCCATGTAACAAGCAAATGGGTCTTTCCATGGAGATAGTTGAAATGAAAACATTACGGTTAGTGTACCTACTACCCGTGACAGAAACTCGATTAATTGTCCATGTACCAAGCAAATGGGTCTTTCCATGGAGATAGTTGAAATGAAAACTTTACGGTTAGTATCATGTACTACCCGTGACAGAAACGCGATTGATTGCCCATGTACCAAGCAAATGGGTCTTTCCATGGAGATAGTTGAAATGAAAACATTACGGTTAGTGTCCCTACTAACAGTGACAGAAACGCGATTGATTGCCCATGTACCAAGCATATGGGTCTTTCCATGGAGATAGTTGAAATGAAAACCTTACGGTTAGTATCTCTACTACCCGTGACAGAAACTCAATTGATTGCCCATGTACCAAGCAAATGGGTCTTTCCATGGATATAGTTGAAATGAAAACCTTACGGTTAGTATCTCTACTACCCGTGACAGAAACGCGATTGCTTGCCCATGTACCAAGCAAATGGGTCTTTCCATGGAGATAGTTGAAATGAAAACATTACGGTTAGTGTCCCTACTACCCGTAACAGAAACGCGATTGATTGCCCATGTACCAAGCAAATGGGTCTTTCCATGGAAATAGTTGAAATGAAAACCTTACGGTTAGTGTCCCTACTACCCGTAACAGAAACGCGATTGATTGCCCATGTACCAAGCAAATGGGTCTTTCTATGGATATAGTTGAAATGAAAACCTTACGGTTAGTATCTCTACTACCCGTGACAGAAACGCGATTGATTGCCCATGTACCAAGCAAATGGGTCTTTCCATGGAGATAGTTGAAATGAAAACCTTACGGTTAGTATCTCTACTACCCGTGACAGAAACGCTATTGATTGCCCATGTACCAAGCAAATGGGTCTTTCCATGGAGATAGTTGAAATGAAAACATTACGGTTAGTGTCCCTACTACCCATGACAGAAACGCGATTGATTGCCCATGTACCAAGCAAATGGGTCTTTCCATGGAGATAGTTGAAATGAAAACATTACGGTTAGTTTGCCTACTACCCGTAACAGAAACGCGATTGATTGCCCATGTACCAAGCAAATGGGTCTTTCCATGGAGATAGTTGAAATGAAAACCTTACGGTTAGTATCTCTACTACCCGTGACAGAAACGCGATTGATTGCCCATGTACCAAGCAAATGGGTCTTTCCATGGAGATAGTTGAAATGAAAACATTACGGTTAGTTTCCCTACTACCCGTGACAGAAACGCGATTGATTGCCTATGTACCAAGCAAATGGGTCTTTCCATTAAGATAGTTGAAATGAAAACATTTCGGTTAGTTTCCCTACTACCCGTAACAGAAACGCGATTGATTGCCCATGTACCAAGCAAATGGGTCTTTCCATGGAGATAGTTGAAATGAAAACCTTACGGTTAGTATCTCTACTACCCGTGACAGAAACGCTATTGATTGCCCATGTACCAAGCAAATGGGTCTTTCCATGGAGATAGTTGAAATGAAAACCTTACGGTTAGTATCTCTACTACCCGTGACAGAAACGCTATTGATTGCCAATGTACCAAGCAAATGGGTCTTTCCATGGAGATAGTTGAAATGAAAACATTACGGTTAGTGTCCCTACTACCCATGACAGAAACGCGATTGATTGCCCATGTACCAAGCAAATGGGTCTTTCCATGGAGATAGTTGAAATGAAAACATTACGGTTAGTTTCCCTACTACCCGTAACAGAAACGCGATTGCTTGCCCATGTACCAAGCAAATGGGTCTTTCCATGGAGATAGTTGAAATGAAAACATTACGGTTAGTTTCCCTACTACCCGTAACAGAAACGCGATTGATTGCCCATGTACCAAGCAAATGGGTCTTTCCATGGAGATAGTTGAAATGAAAACCTTACGGTTAGTATCTCTACTACCCGTGACAGAAACGCGATTGATTGCCCATGTACCAAGCAAATGGGTCTTTCCATTAAGATAGTTGAAATGAAAACATTACGGTTAGTGTCCCTACTACCCATGACAGAAACGCGATTGATTGCCCATGTACCAAGCAAATGGGTCTTTCCATGGAGATAGTTGAAATGAAAACATTACGGTTAGTTTCCCTACTACCCGTAACAGAAACGCGATTGATTGCTCATGTACCAAGCAAATGGGTCTTTCCATGGAGATAGTTGAAATGAAAACATTACGGTTAGTTTCCCTACTACCCATGACAGAAACGCGATTGATTGCCCATGTACCAAGCAAATGGGTCTTTCCATGGAGATAGTTGAAATGAAAACCTTACGGTTAGTATCTCTACTACCCGTGACAGAAACGCGATTGCTTGCCCATGTACCAAGCAAATGGGTCTTTCCATGGAGATAGTTGAAATGAAAACCTTACGGTTAGTATCTCTACTACCCGTGACAGAAACGCGATTGATTGCCCATGTACCAAGCAAATGGGTCTTTCCATGGAGATAGTTGAAATGAAAACATTACGGTTAGTGTACCTACTACCCGTGACAGAAACTCGATTAATTGTCCATGTACCAAGCAAATGGGTCTTTCCATGGAGATAGTTGAAATGAAAACTTTACGGTTAGTATCATGTACTACCCGTGACAGAAACGCGATTGATTGCCCATGTACCAAGCAAATGGGTCTTTCCATGGAGATAGTTGAAATGAAAACATTACGGTTAGTGTCCCTACTAAACGTGACAGAAACGCGATTGATTGCCCATGTACCAAGCAAATGGGTCTTTCCATGGAGATAGTTGAAATGAAAACATTACGGTTAGTGTCCCTACTACCCATGACAGAAACGCGATTGATTGCCCATGTACCAAGCAAATGGGTCTTTCCATGGAGATAGTTGAAATGAAAACATTACGGTTAGTTTCCCTACTACCCGTAACAGAAACGCGATTGATTGCCCATGTACCAAGCAAATGGGTCTTTCCATGGAGATAGTTGAAATGAAAACATTACGGTTAGTTTCCCTACTACCCGTAACAGAAACGCGATTGATTGCCCATGTACCAAGCAAATGGGTCTTTCCATGGAGATAGTTGAAATGAAAACCTTACGGTTAGTATCTCTACTACCCGTGAAAGAATCGCGATTGATTGCCCATGTACCAAGCAAATGGGTCTTTCCATGGAGATAGTTGAAATGAAAACATTACGGTTAGTTTCCCTACTACCCGTGACAGAAACGCGATTGATTGCCCATGTACCAAGCAAATGGGTCTTTCCATTAAGATAGTTGAAATGAAAACATTACGGTTAGTTTCCCTACTACCCGTAACAGAAACGCGATTGATTGCCCATGTACCAAGCAAATGGGTCTTTCCATGGAGATAGTTGAAATGAAAACCTTACGGTTAGTATCTCTACTACCCGTGACAGAAACGCTATTGATTGCCCATGTACCAAGCAAATGGGTCTTTCCATGGAGATAGTTGAAATGAAAACCTTACGGTTAGTATCTCTACTAAACGTGACAGAAACGCTATTGATTGCCCATGTACCAAGCAAATGGGTCTTTCCATGGAGATAGTTGAAATGAAAACATTACGGTTAGTGTCCCTACTACCCATGACAGAAACGCGATTGATTGCCCATGTACCAAGCAAATGGGTCTTTCCATGGAGATAGTTGAAATGAAAACATTACGGTTAGTTTCCCTACTACCCGTAACAGAAACGCGATTGTTTGCCCATGTACCAAGCAAATGGGTCTTTCCATGGAGATAGTTGAAATGAAAACATTACGGTTAGTTTCCCTACTACCCGTAACAGAAACGCGATTGATTGCCCATGTACCAAGCAAATGGGTCTTTCCATGGAGATAGTTGAAATGAAAACCTTACGGTTAGTATCTCTACTACCCGTGACAGAAACGCGATTGATTGCCCATGTACCAAGCAAATGGGTCTTTCCATTAAGATAGTTGAAATGAAAACATTACGGTTAGTGTCCCTACTACCCATGACAGAAACGCGATTGATTGCCCATGTACCAAGCAAATGGGTCTTTCCATGGAGATAGTTGAAATGAAAACATTACGGTTAGTTTCCCTACTACCCGTAACAGAAACGCGATTGATTGCCCATGTACCAAGCAAATGGGTCTTTCCATGGAGATAGTTGAAATGAAAACATTACGGTTAGTTTCCCTACTACCCATGACAGAAACGCGAATGATTGCCCATGTACCAAGCAAATGGGTCTTTCCATGGAGATAGTTGAAATGAAAACCTTACGGTTAGTATCTCTACTACCCGTGACAGAAACGCGATTGCTTGCCCATGTACCAAGCAAATACGTCTTTCCATGGAGATAGTTGAAATGAAAACCTTACGGTTAGTATCTCTACTACCCGTGACAGAAACGCGATTGATTGCCCATGTACCAAGCAAATGGGTCTTTCCATGGAGATAGTTGAAATGAAAACATTACGGTTAGTTTCCCTACTACCCGTAACAGAAACGCGATTGATTGCCCATGTACCAAGCAAATGGGTCTTTCCATGGAGATAGTTGAAATGAAAACATTACGGTTAGTGTCTTTACTACCCATGACAGAAACGCGATTGATTGCCCATGTACCAAGCAAATGGGTCTTTCCATTAAGATAGTTGAAATGAAAACATTACGGTTAGTATCTCTACTACCCGTGACAGAAACGCGATTGCTTGCCCATGTACCAAGCAAATGGGTCTTTCCATGGAGATAGTTGAAATGAAAACCTTACGGTTAGTATCTCTACTACCCGTGACAGAAACGCGATTGATTGCCCATGTACCAAGCAAATGGGTCTTTCCATGGAGATAGTTGAAATGAAAACATTACGGTTAGTTTCCCTACTACCCGTAACAGAAACGCGATTGATTGCCCATGTACCAAGCAAATGGGTCTTTCCATGGAGATAGTTGAAATGAAAACATTACGGTTAGTGTCCCTACTACCCATGACAGAAACGTGATTGATTGCCCATGTACCAAGCAAATGGGTCTTTCCATTAAGATAGTTGAAATGAAAACATTACGGTTAGTATCTCTACTACCCGTGACAGAAACGCGATTGATTGCCCATGTACCAAGCAAATGGGTCTTTCCATGGAGATAGTTGAAATGAAAACATTACGGTTAGTTTCCCCACTACCCGTAACAGAAACGCGATTGATTGCCCATGTACCAAGCAAATGGGTCTTTCCATGGAGATAGTTGAAATGAAAACCTTACGGTTAGTGTCTCTACTACCCGTGACAGAAACGCGATTGATTGCCCATGTACCAAGCAAATGGGTCTTTCCATTAAGATAGTTGAAATGAAAACATTACGGTTAGTGTCCCTACTACCCGTAACAGAAACTCGATTGATTGCCCATGTACCAAGCAAATGGGTCTTTCCATGGAGATAGTTGAAATGAAAACCTTACGGTTAGTATCTCTACTACCCGTGACAGAAACGCGATTGATTGCCCATGTACCAAGCAAATGGGTCTTTCCATTAAGATAGTTGAAATGAAAACATTACGGTTAGTGTCCCTACTACCCATGACAGAAACGCGATTGATTGCCCATGTACCAAGCAAATGGGTCTTTCCATGGAGATAGTTGAAATGAAAACATTACGGTTAGTATCTCTACTACCCGTGACAGAAACGCGATTGATTGCCCATGTACCAAGCAAATGGGTCTTTCCATGGAGATAGTTGAAATGAAAACATTACGGTTAGTGTCCCTACTACCCGTAACAGAAACGCGATTGATTGCCCATGTACCAAGCAAATGGGTCTTTCCATGGAGATAGTTGAAATGAAAACATTACGGTTAGTTTCCCTACTACCCGTAACAGAAACGCGATTGATTGCCCATGTACCAAGCAAATGGGTCTTTCCATGGAGATAGTTGAAATGAAAACCTTACGGTTAGTATCTCTACTACCCGTGACAGAAACGCGATTGATTGCCCATGTAACAAGCAAATGGGTCTTTCCATGGAGATAGTTGAAATGAAAACATTACGGTTAGTGTACCTACTACCGGTGACAGAAACTCGATTAATTGTAGATGTACCAAGCAAATGGGTCTTTCCATGGAGATAGTTGAAATGAAAACTTTACGGTTAGTATCATGTACTACCCGTGACAGAAACGCGATTGATTGCCCATGTACCAAGCAAATGGGTCTTTCCATGGAGATAGTTGAAATGAAAACATTACGGTTAGTGTCCCTACTACCAGTGACAGAAACGCGATTGATTGCCCATGTACCAAGCATATGGGTCTTTCCATGGAGATAGTTGAAATGAAAACCTTACGGTTAGTATCTCTACTACCCGTGACAGAAACTCAATTGATTGCCCATGTACCAAGCAAATGGGTCTTTCCATGGATATAGTTGAAATGAAAACCTTACGGTTAGTATCTCTACTACCCGTGACAGAAACGCGATTGCTTGCCCATGTACCAAGCAAATGGGTCTTTCCATGGAGATAGTTGAAATGAAAACATTACGGTTAGTGTCCCTACTACCCGTAACAGAAACGCGATTGATTGCCCATGTACCAAGCAAATGGGTCTTTCCATGGAAACAGTTGAAATGAAAACCTTACGGTTAGTGTCCCTACTACCCGTTACAGAAACGCGATTGATTGCCCATGTACCAAGCAAATGGGTCTTTCTATGGATATAGTTGAAATGAAAACCTTACGGTTAGTATCTCTACTACCCGTGACAGAAACGCGATTGATTGCCCATGTACCAAGCAAATGGGTCTTTCCATGGAGATAGTTGAAATGAAAACCTTACGGTTAGTATCTCTACTACCCGTGACAGAAACGCTATTGATTGCCCATGTACCAAGCAAATGGGTCTTTCCATGGAGATAGTTGAAATGAAAACATTACGGTTAGTGTCCCTACTACCCATGACAGAAACGCGATTGATTGCCCATGTACCAAGCAAATGGGTCTTTCCATGGAGATAGTTGAAATGAAAACATTACGGTTAGTTTCCCTACTACCCGTAACAGAAACGCGATTGATTGCCCATGTACCAAGCAAATGGGTCTTTCCATGGAGATAGTTGAAATGAAAACCTTACGGTTAGTATCTCTACTACCCGTGAAAGAAACGCGATTGATTGCCCATGTAGCAAGCAAATGGGTCTTTCCATGGAGATAGTTGAAATGAAAACATTACGGTTAGTTTCCCTACTACCCGTGACAGAAACGCGATTGATTGCCCATGTACCAAGCAAATGGGTCTTTCCATTAAGATAGTTGAAATGAAAACATTACGGTTAGTTTCCCTACTACCCGTAACAGAAACGCGATTGATTGCCCATGTACCAAGCAAATGGGTCTTTCCATGGAGATAGTTGAAATGAAAACCTTACGGTTAGTATCTCTACTACCCGTGACAGAAACGCTATTGATTGCCCATGTACCAAGCAAATGGGTCTTTCCATGGAGATAGTTGAAATGAAAACCTTACGGTTAGTATCTCTACTAAACGTGACAGAAACGCTATTGATTGCCCATGTACCAAGCAAATGGGTCTTTCCATGGAGATAGTTGAAATGAAAACATTACGGTTAGTGTCCCTACTACCCATGACAGAAACGCGATTGATTGCCCATGTACCAAGCAAATGGGTCTTTCCATGGAGATAGTTGAAATGAAAACATTACGGTTAGTTTCCCTACTACCCGTAACAGAAACGCGATTGCTTGCCCATGTACCAAGCAAATGGGTCTTTCCATGGAGATAGTTGAAATGAAAACATTACGGTTAGTTTCCCTACTACCCGTAACAGAAACGCGATTGATTGCCCATGTACCAAGCAAATGGGTCTTTCCATGGAGATAGTTGAAATGAAAACCTTACGGTTAGTATCTCTACTACCCGTGACAGAAACGCGATTGATTGCCCATGTACCAAGCAAATGGGTCTTTCCATTAAGATAGTTGAAATGAAAACATTACGGTTAGTGTCCCTACTACCCATGACAGAAACGCGATTGATTGCCCATGTACCAAGCAAATGTGTCTTTCCATGGAGATAGTTGAAATAAAAACATTACGGTTAGTTTCCCTACTACCCGTAACAGAAACGCGATTGATTGCCCATGTACCAAGCAAATGGGTCTTTCCATGGAGATAGTTGAAATGAAAACATTACGGTTAGTTTCCCTACTACACATGACAGAAACGCGAATGATTGCCCATGTACCAAGCAAATGGGTCTTTCCATGGAGATAGTTGAAATGAAAACCTTACGGTTAGTATCTCTACTACCCGTGACAGAAACGCGATTGCTTGCCCATGTACCAAGCAAATACGTCTTTCCATGGAGATAGTTGAAATGAAAACCTTACGGTTAGTATCTCTACTACCCGTGACAGAAACGCGATTGATTGCCCATGTACCAAGCAAATGGGTCTTTCCATGGAGATAGTTGAAATGAAAACATTACGGTTAGTTTCCCTACTACCCGTAACAGAAACGCGATTGATTGCCCATGTACCAAGCAAATGGGTCTTTCCATGGAGATAGTTGAAATGAAAACATTACGGTTAGTGTCCCTACTACCCATGACAGAAACGCGATTGATTGCCCATGTACCAAGCAAATGGGTCTTTCCATTAAGATAGTTGAAATGAAAACATTACGGTTAGTATCTCTACTACCCGTGACAGAAACGCGATTGATTGCCCATGTACCAAGCAAATGGGTCTTTCCATGGAGATAGTTGAAATGAAAACATTACGGTTAGTTTCCCTACTACCCGTAACAGAAACGCGATTGATTGCCCATGTACCAAGCAAATGGGTCTTTCCATGGAGATAGTTGAAATGAAAACCTTACGGTTAGTGTCTCTACTACCCGTGACAGAAACGCGATTGATTGCCCATGTACCAAGCAAATGGGTCTTTCCATTAAGATAGTTGAAATGAAAACATTACGGTTAGTGTCCCTACTACCCGTAACAGAAACTCGATTGATTGCCCATGTACCAAGCAAATGGGTCTTTCCATGGAGATAGTTGAAATGAAAACCTTACGGTTAGTATCTCTACTACCCGTGACAGAAACGCGATTGATTGCCCATGTACCAAGCAAATGGGTCTTTCCATTAAGATAGTTGAAATGAAAACATTACGGTTAGTGTCCCTACTACCCATGACAGAAACGCGATTGATTGCCCATGTACCAAGCAAATGGGTCTTTCCATGGAGATAGTTGAAATGAAAACATTACGGTTAGTATCTCTACTACCCGTGACAGAAACGCGATTGATTGCCCATGTACCAAGCAAATGGGTCTTTCCATGGAGATAGTTGAAATGAAAACATTACGGTTAGTGTCCCTACTACCCGTAACAGAAACGCGATTGATTGCCCATGTACCAAGCAAATGGGTCTTTCCATGGAGATAGTTGAAATGAAAACATTACGGTTAGTTTCCCTACTACCCGTAACAGAAACGCGATTGATTGCCCATGTACCAAGCAAATGGGTCTTTCCATGGAGATAGTTGAAATGAAAACTTTACGGTTAGTATCTCTACTACCCGTGACAGAAACGCGATTGATTGCCCATGTACCAAGCAAATGGGTCTTTCCATGGAGATAGTTGAAATGAAAACATTACGGTTAGTATCTCTACTACCCGTGACAGAAACGCGATTGATTGCCCATGTACCAAGCAAATGGGTCTTTCCATGGAGATAGTTGAAATGAAAACCTTACGGTTAGTATCTCTACTACCCGTGACAGAAACGCGATTGATTGCCCATGTACCAAGCAAATGGGTCTTTCCATTAAGATAGTTGAAATGAAAACATTACGGTTAGTGTCCCTACTACCCATTACAGAAACGCGATTGATTGCCCATGTACCAAGCAAATGGGTCTTTCCATGGAGATAGTTGAAATGAAAACATTACGGTTAGTTTCCCTACTACCCGTAACAGAAACGCGATTGATTGCCCATGTACCAAGCAAATGGGTCTTTCCATGGAGATAGTTGAAATGAAAACATTACGGTTAGTATCTCTACTACCCGTGACAGAAACGCGATTGATTGCCCATGTACCAAGCAAATGGGTCTTTCCATGGAGATAGTTGAAATGAAAACCTTACGGTTAGTATCTCTACTACCCGTGACAGAAACGCGATTGATTGCCCATGTACCAAGCAAATGGGTCTTTCCATTAAGATAGTTGAAATGAAAACATTACGGTTAGTGTCCCTACTACCCATGACAGAAACGCGATTGATTGCCCATGTACCAAGCAAATGGGTCTTTCCATGGAGATAGTTGAAATGAAAACATTACGGTTAGTTTCCCTACTACCCGTAACAGAAACGCGATTGATTGCCCATGTACCAAGCAAATGGGTCTTTCCATGGAGATAGTTGAAATGAAAACATTACGGTTAGTTTCCCTACTACCCGTAACAGAAACGCGATTGATTGCCCATGTACCAAGCAAATGGGTCTTTCCATGGAGATAGTTGAAATGAAAACATTACGGTTAGTATCTCTACTACCCGTGACAGAAACGCGATTGATTGCCCATGTACCAAGCAAATGGGTCTTTCCATGGAGATAGTTGAAATGAAAACATTACGGTTACTTTCCCTACTACCCGTAACAGAAACGCGATTGATTGCCCATGTACCAAGCAAATGGGTCTTTCCATGGAGATAGTTGAAATGAAAACCTTACGGTTAGTATCTCTACTACCCGTGACAGAAACGCGATTGATTGCCCATGTACCAAGCAAATGGGTCTTTCCATGGAGATAGTTGAAATGAAAACCTTACGGTTAGTATCTCTACTACCCGTGACAGAAACGCGATTGATTGCCCATGTACCAAGCAAATGGGTCTTTCCATGGAGATAGTTGAAATGAAAAAATTACGGTTAGTTTCCCTACTACCCGTAACAGAAACGCGATTGATTGCCCATGTACCAAGCAAATGGGTCTTTCCATGGAGATAGTTTTAATGAAAACCTTACGGTTAGTATCTCTACTACCCGTGACAGAAACGCGATTGATTGCCCATGTACCAAGCAAATGGGTCTTTCCATGGAGATAGTTGAAATGAAAACATTACGGTTAGTGTCCCTACTACCCGTGACAGAAACGCGATTGATTGCCCGTGTACCAAGCAAATGGGTCTTTCCATGGAGATAGTTGAAATGAAAACAT
Source organism: Prosapia bicincta (assembly GCA_036971475.1). Classification (NCBI taxonomy): domain Eukaryota; kingdom Metazoa; phylum Arthropoda; class Insecta; order Hemiptera; family Cercopidae; genus Prosapia; species Prosapia bicincta. Next base: position 24,861,156 of record JBAIZL010000006.1, on the reverse strand, counting down.
TACGGTTAGTGTCCCTACTACCCATGACAGAAACGCGATTGATTGCCCATGTACCAAGCAAATGGGTCTTTCCATTAAGATAGTTGAAATGAAAACATAACGGTTAGTGTCCCTACTACCCATGACAGAAACGCGATTGATTGCCCATGTACCAAGCAAATGGGTCTTTCCATGGAGATAGTTGAAATGAAAACATTACGGTTAGTTTCCCTACTACCCGTAACAGAAACGCGATTGATTGCCCATGTACCAAGCAAATGGGTCTTTCCATGGAGATAGTTGAAATGAAAACATTACGGTTAGTTTCCCTACTACCCGTAACAGAAACGCGATTGATTGCCCATGTACCAAGCAAATGGGTCTTTCCATTAAGATAGTTGAAATGAAAACATTACGGTTAGTGTCCCTACTACCCGTGACAGAAACGCGATTGATTGCCCATGTACCAAGCAAATGGGTCTTTCCATGGAGATAGTTGAAATGAAAACATTACGGTTAGTGTCCCTACTACCCATGACAGAAACGCGATTGATTGCCCATGTACCAAGCAAATGGGTCTTTCCATGGAGATAGTTGAAATGAAAACATTACGGTTAGTGTCCCTACTACCCATGACAGAAACGCGATTGATTGCCCATGTACCAAGCAAATGGGTCTTTCCATTAAGATAGTTGAAATGAAAACATTACGGTTAGTGTCCCTACTACCCGTGACAGAAACGCGATTGATTGCCCATGTACCAAGCAAATGGGTCTTTCCATGGAGATAGTTGAAATGAAAACATTACGGTTAGTTTCCCTACTACCCGTAACAGAAACGCGATTGATTGCCCATGTACCAAGCAAATGGGTCTTTCCATGGAGATAGTTGAAATGAAAACATTACGGTTAGTGTCCCTACTACCCATGACAGAAACGCGATTGATTGCCCATGTACCAAGCAAATGGGTCTTTCCATTAAGATAGTTGAAATGAAAACATTACGGTTAGTATCTCTACTACCAGTGACAGAAACGCGATTGCTTGCCCATGTACCAAGCAAATGGGTCTTTCCATGGAGATAGTTGAAATGAAAACCTTACGGTTAGTATCTCTACTACCCGTGACAGAAACGCGATTGATTGCCCATGTACCAAGCAAATGGGTCTTTCCATGGAGATAGTTGAAATGAAAACATTACGGTTAGTTTCCCTACTACCCGTAACAGAAACGCGATTGATTGCCCATGTACCAAGCAAATGGGTCTTTCCATGGAGATAGTTGAAATGAAAACATTACGGTTAGTGTCCCTACTACCCATGACAGAAACGCGATTGATTGCCCATGTACCAAGCAAATGGGTCTTTCCATGGAGATAGTTGAAATGAAAACATTACGGTTAGTTTCCCTACTACCCGTAACAGAAACGCGATTGATTGCCCATGTACCAAGCAAATGGGTCTTTCCATGGAGATAGTTGAAATGAAAACTTTACGGTTAGTATCTCTACTACCCGTGACAGAAACGCGATTGATTGCCCATGTACCAAGCAAATGGGTCTTTCCATGGAGATAGTTGAAATGAAAACATTACGGTTAGTATCTCTACTACCCGTGACAGAAACGCGATTGATTGCCCATGTACCAAGCAAATGGGTCTTTCCATGGAGATAGTTGAAATGAAAACCTTACGGTTAGTATCTCTACTACCCGTGACAGAAACGCGATTGATTGCCCATGTACCAAGCAAATGGGTCTTTCCATTAAGATAGTTGAAATGAAAACATTACGGTTAGTGTCCCTACTACCCATTACAGAAACGCGATTGATTGCCCATGTACCAAGCAAATGGGTCTTTCCATGGAGATAGTTGAAATGAAAACATTACGGTTAGTTTCCCTACTACCCGTAACAGAAACGCGATTGATTGCCCATGTACCAAGCAAATGGGTCTTTCCATGGAGATAGTTGAAATGAAAACATTACGGTTAGTATCTCTACTACCCGTGACAGAAACGCGATTGATTGCCCATGTACCAAGCAAATGGGTCTTTCCATGGAGATAGTTGAAATGAAAACCTTACGGTTAGTATCTCTACTACCCGTGACAGAAACGCGATTGATTGCCCATGTACCAAGCAAATGGGTCTTTCCATTAAGATAGTTGAAATGAAAACATTACGGTTAGTGTCCCTACTACCCATGACAGAAACGCGATTGATTGCCCATGTACCAAGCAAATGGGTCTTTCCATGGAGATAGTTGAAATGAAAACATTACGGTTAGTTTCCCTACTACCCGTAACAGAAACGCGATTGATTGCCCATGTACCAAGCAAATGGGTCTTTCCATGGAGATAGTTGAAATGAAAACATTACGGTTAGTTTCCCTACTACCCGTAACAGAAACGCGATTGATTGCCCATGTACCAAGCAAATGGGTCTTTCCATGGAGATAGTTGAAATGAAAACATTACGGTTAGTATCTCTACTACCCGTGACAGAAACGCGATTGATTGCCCATGTACCAAGCAAATGGGTCTTTCCATGGAGATAGTTGAAATGAAAACATTACGGTTAGTATCTCTACTACCCGTGACAGAAACGCGATTGATTGCCCATGTACCAAGCAAATGGGTCTTTCCATGGAGATAGTTGAAATGAAAACCTTACGGTTAGTATCTCTACTACCCGTGACAGAAACGCGATTGATTGCCCATGTACCAAGCAAATGGGTCTTTCCATTAAGATAGTTGAAATGAAAACATTACGGTTAGTGTCCCTACTACCCATTACAGAAACGCGATTGATTGCCCATGTACCAAGCAAATGGGTCTTTCCATGGAGATAGTTGAAATGAAAACATTACGGTTAGTTTCCCTACTACCCGTAACAGAAACGCGATTGATTGCCCATGTACCAAGCAAATGGGTCTTTCCATGGAGATAGTTGAAATGAAAACATTACGGTTAGTATCTCTACTACCCGTGACAGAAACGCGATTGATTGCCCATGTACCAAGCAAATGGGTCTTTCCATGGAGATAGTTGAAATGAAAACCTTACGGTTAGTATCTCTACTACCCGTGACAGAAACGCGATTGATTGCCCATGTACCAAGCAAATGGGTCTTTCCATTAAGATAGTTGAAATGAAAACATTACGGTTAGTGTCCCTACTACCCATGACAGAAACGCGATTGATTGCCCATGTACCAAGCAAATGGGTCTTTCCATGGAGATAGTTGAAATGAAAACATTACGGTTAGTTTCCCTACTACCCGTAACAGAAACGCGATTGATTGCCCATGTACCAAGCAAATGGGTCTTTCCATGGAGATAGTTGAAATGAAAACATTACGGTTAGTTTCCCTACTACCCGTAACAGAAACGCGATTGATTGCCCATGTACCAAGCAAATGGGTCTTTCCATGGAGATAGTTGAAATGAAAACATTACGGTTAGTATCTCTACTACCCGTGACAGAAACGCGATTGATTGCCCATGTACCAAGCAAATGGGTCTTTCCATGGAGATAGTTGAAATGAAAACATTACGGTTACTTTCCCTACTACCCGTAACAGAAACGCGATTGATTGCCCATGTACCAAGCAAATGGGTCTTTCCATGGAGATAGTTGAAATGAAAACCTTACGGTTAGTATCTCTACTACCCGTGACAGAAACGCGATTGATTGCCCATGTACCAAGCAAATGGGTCTTTCCATGGAGATAGTTGAAATGAAAACCTTACGGTTAGTATCTCTACTACCCGTGACAGAAACGCGATTGATTGCCCATGTACCAAGCAAATGGGTCTTTCCATGGAGATAGTTGAAATGAAAAAATTACGGTTAGTTTCCCTACTACCCGTAACAGAAACGCGATTGATTGCCCATGTACCAAGCAAATGGGTCTTTCCATGGAGATAGTTTTAATGAAAACCTTACGGTTAGTATCTCTACTACCCGTGACAGAAACGCGATTGATTGCCCATGTACCAAGCAAATGGGTCTTTCCATGGAGATAGTTGAAATGAAAACATTACGGTTAGTGTCCCTACTACCCGTGACAGAAACGCGATTGATTGCCCGTGTACCAAGCAAATGGGTCTTTCCATGGAGATAGTTGAAATGAAAACATTACGGTTAGTGTCCCTACTACCCATGACAGAAACGCGATTGATTGCCCATGTACCAAGCAAATGGGTCTTTCCATTAAGATAGTTGAAATGAAAACATAACGGTTAGTGTCCCTACTACCCATGACAGAAACGCGATTGATTGCCCATGTACCAAGCAAATGGGTCTTTCCATGGAGATAGTTGAAATGAAAACATTACGGTTAGTTTCCCTACTACCCGTAACAGAAACGCGATTGATTGCCCATGTACCAAGCAAATGGGTCTTTCCATGGAGATAGTTGAAATGAAAACATTACGGTTAGTTTCCCTACTACCCGTAACAGAAACGCGATTGATTGCCCATGTACCAAGCAAATGGGTCTTTCCATTAAGATAGTTGAAATGAAAACATTACGGTTAGTGTCCCTACTACCCGTGACAGAAACGCGATTGATTGCCCATGTACCAAGCAAATGGGTCTTTCCATGGAGATAGTTGAAATGAAAACATTACGGTTAGTGTCCCTACTACCCATGACAGAAACGCGATTGATTGCCCATGTACCAAGCAAATGGGTCTTTCCATGGAGATAGTTGAAATGAAAACATTACGGTTAGTGTCCCTACTACCCATGACAGAAACGCGATTGATTGCCCATGTACCAAGCAAATGGGTCTTTCCATTAAGATAGTTGAAATGAAAACATTACGGTTAGTGTCCCTACTACCCGTGACAGAAACGCGATTGATTGCCCATGTACCAAGCAAATGGGTCTTTCCATGGAGATAGTTGAAATGAAAACATTACGGTTAGTTTCCCTACTACCCGTAACAGAAACGCGATTGATTGCCCATGTACCAAGCAAATGGGTCTTTCCATGGAGATAGTTGAAATGAAAACATTACGGTTAGTGTCCCTACTACCCATGACAGAAACGCGATTGATTGCCCATGTACCAAGCAAATGGGTCTTTCCATTAAGATAGTTGAAATGAAAACATTACGGTTAGTATCTCTACTACCAGTGACAGAAACGCGATTGCTTGCCCATGTACCAAGCAAATGGGTCTTTCCATGGAGATAGTTGAAATGAAAACCTTACGGTTAGTATCTCTACTACCCGTGACAGAAACGCGATTGATTGCCCATGTACCAAGCAAATGGGTCTTTCCATGGAGATAGTTGAAATGAAAACATTACGGTTAGTTTCCCTACTACCCGTAACAGAAACGCGATTGATTGCCCATGTACCAAGCAAATGGGTCTTTCCATGGAGATAGTTGAAATGAAAACATTACGGTTAGTGTCCCTACTACCCATGACAGAAACGCGATTGATTGCCCATGTACCAAGCAAATGGGTCTTTCCATTAAGATAGTTGAAATGAAAACATTACGGTTAGTATCTCTACTACCCGTGACAGAAACGCGATTGATTGCCCATGTACCAAGCAAATGGGTCTTTCCATGGAGATAGTTGAAATGAAAACATTACGGTTAGTTTCCCTACTACCCGTAACAGAAACGCGATTGATTGCCCATGTACCAAGCAAATAGGTCTTTCCATTAAGATAGTTGAAATGAAAACATTACGGTTAGTGTCCCTACTACCCGTGACAGAAACGCGATTGATTGCCCATGTACCAAGCAAATGGGTCTTTCCATGGAGATAGTTGAAATGAAAACCTTACGGTTAGTATCTCTACTACCCGTGACAGAAACGCGATTGATTGCCCATGTACCAAGCAAATGGGTCTTTCCATGGAGATAGTTGAAATGAAAACCTTACGGTTAGTATCTCTACTACCCGTGACAGAAACGCGATTGATTGCCCATGTACCAAGCAAATGGGTCTTTCCATGGAGATAGTTGAAATGAAAACATTACGGTTAGTTTCCCTACTACCCGTAACAGAAACGCGATTGATTGCCCATGTACCAAGCAAATGGGTCTTTCCATGGAGATAGTTGAAATGAAAACATTACGGTTAGTGTCCCTACTACCCATGACAGAAACGCGATTGATTGCCCATGTACCAAGCAAATGGGTCTTTCCATTAAGATAGTTGAAATGAAAACATTACGGTTAGTATCTCTACTACCCGTGACAGAAACGCGATTGATTGCCCATGTACCAAGCAAATGGGTCTTTCCATGGATACAGTTGAAATGAAAACATTACGGTTAGTATCTCTACTACCCGTGACAGAAACGCGATTGATTGCCCATGTACCAAGCAAATGGGTCTTTCCATGGAGATAGTTGAAATGAAAACATTACGGTTAGTGTCCCTACTACCCGTACAGAAACGCGATTGATTGCCCATGTACCAAGCAAATGGGTCTTTCCATGGAGATAGTTGAAATGAAAACATTACGGTTAGTTTCCCTACTACCCGTAACAGAAACGCGATTGATTGCCCATGTACCAAGCAAATGGGTCTTTCCATGGAGATAGTTGAAATGAAAACTTTACGGTTAGTATCTCTACTACCCGTGACAGAAACGCGATTGATTGCCCATGTACCAAGCAAATGGGTCTTTCCATGGAGATAGTTGAAATGAAAACCTTACGGTTAGTATCTCTACTACCCGTGACAGAAACGCGATTGATTGCCCATGTACCAAGCAAATGGGCCTTTCCATTAAGATAGTTGAAATGAAAACATTACGGTTAGTGTCCCTACTACCCATGACAGAAACGCGATTGATTGCCCATGTACCAAGCAAATGGGTCTTTCCATGGAGATAGTTGAAATGAAAACATTACGGTTAGTTTCCCTACTACCCGTAACAGAAACGCGATTGATTGCCCATGTACCAAGCAAATGGATCTTTCCAAGGAGATAGTTGAAATGAAAACATTACGGTTAGTATCGCTACTACCCGTGACAGAAACGCGATTGATTGCCCATGTACCAAGCAAATGGGTCTTTCCATGGAGATAGTTGAAATGAAAACATTACGGTTAGTTTCCCTACTACCCGTAACAGAAACGCGATTGATTGCCCATGTACCAAGCAAATGGGTCTTTCCATGGAGATAGTTGAAATGAAAACCTTACGGTTAGTATCTCTACTACCCGTGACAGAAACGCGATTGATTGCCCATGTACCAAGCAAATGGGTCTTTCCATGGAGATAGTTGAAATGAAAACCTTACGGTTAGTATCTCTACTACCCGTGACAGAAACGCGATTGATTGCCCATGTACCAAGCAAATGGGTCTTTCCATGGAGATAGTTGAAATGAAAACATTACGGTTAGTTTCCCTACTACCCGTAACAGAAACGCGATTGATTGCCCATGTACCAAGCAAATGGGTCTTTCCATGGAGATAGTTGAAATGAAAACATTACGGTTAGTGTCCCTACTATCCATGACAGAAACGCGATTGATTGCCCATGTACCAAGCAAATGGGTCTTTCCATTAAGATAGTTGAAATGAAAACATAACGGTTAGTGTCCCTACTACCCATGACAGAAACGCGATTGATTGCCCATGTACCAAGCAAATGGGTCTTTCCATGGAGATAGTTGAAATGAAAATATTACGGTTAGTTTCCCTACTACCCGTAACAGAAACGCGATTGATTGCCCATGTACCAAGCAAATGGGTCTTTCCATGGAGATAGTTGAAATGAAAACACTACGGTTAGTATCTCTACTACCCGTGACAGAAACGCGATTGATTGCCCATGTACCAAGCAAATGGGTCTTTCCATGGAGATAGTTGAAATGAAAACATTACGGTTAGTTTCCCTACTACTCGTAACAGAAACGCGATTGATTGCCCATGTACTAAGCAAATGGGTCTTTCCATGGAGATAGTTGAAATGAAAACATTACGGTTAGTTTCCCTACTACCCGTAACAGAAACGCGATTGATTGCCCATGTACCAAGCAAATGGGTCTTTCCATTAAGATAGTTGAAATGAAAACATTACGGTTAGTGTCCCTACTACCCGTGACAGAAACGCGATTGATTGCCCATGTACCAAGCAAATGGGTCTTTCCATGGAGATAGTTGAAATGAAAACATTACGGTTAGTGTCCCTACTACCCATGACAGAAACGCGATTGATTGCCCATGTACCAAGCAAATGGGTCTTTCCATGGAGATAGTTGAAATGAAAACATTACGGTTAGTGTCCCTACTACCCATGACAGAAACGCGATTGATTGCCCATGTACCAAGCAAATGGGTCTTTCCATTAAGATAGTTGAAATGAAAACATTACGGTTAGTGTCCCTACTACCCGTGACAGAAACGCGATTGATTGCCCATGTACCAAGCAAATGGGTCTTTCCATGGAGATAGTTGAAATGAAAACATTACGGTTAGTTTCCCTACTACCCATAACAGAAACGCTATTGATTGCCCATGTACCAAGCAAATGGGTCTTTCCATGGAGATAGTTGAAATGAAAACATTACGGTTAGTTTCCCTACTACCCGTAACAGAAACGCGATTGATTGCCCATGTACCAAGCAAATGGGTCTTTCCATTAAGATAGTTGAAATGAAAACATTACGGTTAGTGTCCCTACTACCCGTGACAGAAACGCGATTGATTGCCCATGTACCAAGCAAATGGGTCTTTCCATGGAGATAGTTGAAATGAAAACATTACGGTTA
>JBAIZL010000006.1:24504927-24847427 GCA_036971475.1 Prosapia bicincta | reverse complement strand
TGTAGATGTTAAACAAGTTTGTACATTTCAGAAATTTCTTCTGGACCGCATTAAATGTAGGGTACAGAGTAAGCATCTCAGGCTGTTTCCGGTCCGTGTGCATGCCACATGCTGAGGAGAAAAAAATTGGAGTAAGTTTTGATGCGAATTGTGTGTCCCGAAGTTCGCTAAGTTGGCCTACTCAATTTTTCAGCCTGGCTGAAATGCGACTGTATAAAACCAGGGGAGTATGGGTCTCCTGCAAAATATATTAGTGAATTGTAGCTGCCTTACTTTTGTGCATCTTGTAGCAAACATATTCATTTAAAAATACTGCAAAACTAACTAGCAGATTAAACCCTAATAGAAAGAAAGCTCCCTTAAGGTCGTCCACAGTGAACGGTTTGTTGGAATGAGGTTTTATTTGATGCCTGATTTTAACATCGTTTATAAACTTTGCATACAAACCCGACTGTACTGCCCTTTCGATGCATTTATTTAAACAGCCAAGCACAATAGAGCCTTTACTTACAATCATTCCTACGGGATACGAGAGGAAGGACTTGGGTAGTTTATGTAGCGTCCCTTTATGCTTGTTGAGAAGAAACTCTGCCTGAATACTTCGACTGAGTCCACTCACGTTTCGGTGCCGCAAGATATACTGCACCAAGTCCCCGGTATCGCTTCCCAAACAAAACACATGGTTCTCAAACACGTCTCTCGTCAACGGATTCTCTATTGTACCAGAAAATGCACGAAAGAGAAAATGGCTGACGCAAGTCTTCAATCCAGATTCCTTAAGTTCCTGTAAAGAATTTATTCTTTTCTCGTAGAGGGGGTGCGTCATAAAACTGAACAGTTTCTGTTGGTACAGCGTCGACAATAGAAGACTATTGAACGCCCATAGTATGAAAATAATCTTTAGTTGAGTGATCTTTTGAGAGTTGGTGTCCGGCACGTTCAGGAACATCCCAAATAATACGAACGCGTTAGACACAATCGACGCGTATCTCCCGCTCGTTTCCCTTCTCGGGCTTAACAGCTTCACCACGTAAATAACAACAGCAAGTGATATGAACGTTAGAGATAAATAAATCCATATTTGCGAGTCAAATATTTTCCAAAAGATTTGGTACGTAGGTACTGGTCGTGTGCTAGGAACAAACCAGTCCACTGTCTCGTAGAAGTAGGTTTGGCTGTGATCCGCGTACAAGAGTTGATTAGGGGTGAATCCGAAAAAGCCAAAACCCATTTCGATTTTAAGATTTTCCACGTCATTCATAATTCCTCTGTAACTTCCGTTGGGAAGTATTTCAAGCATCGGATATGGCGTTGTTGTTTCCGGTTTATAATCTAATGTCACATTACAATAGTCTTGAAATATCTGCATAAACCTTATGTCTATTCCTGAGGTGTAATTGTACACTCGATTATTTCCCCTTTGCACGACATCGCCAGCCGCATATACGCCCGACGGTTGAGTGCTCACAGGAATCGAACATCCGCGGAACCTCTGAGGAATACGAACAGGCAGGAACTTGGATATTTCTGTATTGTTTAATCGCATCGAGATCAGTGCTTCTGTATCTGTGATTTGGCCGCATGAGTCTGAAGAATACGGCTCGGCTTTTGTTAGTTTATTTTCATCAAAGTTTCTTGTGTATACAAATAGTAAGACCACCTGGAATACGTTCCTCTCCCACAAGCTGTTCAAGATTTGCATTGCTCTAGCAGATTCCTCCTTCGGGAAGTTCCCAAAGAAATCCACAATAACAATAAGGTAGGATGCTCTTGGGTTCCAGTGCTCTCGATCTTTCCTGAGAAAATTTAACTGGGAATTAATTCCATCCAACATCTCTCTGGCGTCGACCAAAATTAGAAGAGAGGAAACTTTAATATTCGTAAATTTATTCTTTATTAGCTTTTTAAAATCTTTAAAATTATACGCTTCATACTGATGTTGCTTTGTGACATCGTAACTAGAAACCATCCGCTGTTGTAGTTGGGGGATGTAGTGAACGAGACAGCTGACGTCACAAATGGAGGGAATATTTGCGCAACCTGTCGGCAACATAATTTGTAACAAGGTTTTGTTGTTGAAGTATGTGTTGGTGACTTGTACAACGTAATCAGCGATTGCACTTATATTGTACTCGTCACCCTTTAGTAACTTTTTTTTACAATCTGTGCACTGAGCCAGCTTTATTACAATATAAATGCAGAAGATATTATGATTATTCAATATATTCATCTTTTAGTGTTTAGTTTTACAATGTACTGCAGATAGTAAAAAAACATTTCACACCTCATAAAGTTTCATCAGTTTCTTACAGTGCCTATAGTATTGTGAGGCTTATCCCCGAATTCACTTTGGAAAATATAAATAAATTCATTGATAAATACATTCTAAATTGGTTTAAATTTTTTTAAATCTACAAGCTGCTCCTATGCTTCGTTTCCAGCGACTCTGTACCACACTTGTTGACATAGGTGTGTAGAAATTGTAGTATGTCAGGCATATCTGAAACGTGAAAATCTATATAAGTTATTTATAGCTTACACACCGCTGTGAAAGTTATTGTGTTTAGGTACCACACATAATTATTAGAACAAGACAAGCTGTAAATTCTCTGTAATGCTCGCTTGTAGCCTTTACAGTAAAAACTAATATTTAAATTATTTAGTAAATAGATTATTATATAAACTTTATGTAGCTATATAAATGAATTAGGACGAAAATTTGTGTTTCCACTTTTTAACGTTAATATTAGCCAAAGGACTCTTTACATTGTTCAATATTGAAAATTCAAGGTTATGTAACACTGTTATATGGATATAGTTCAATAAGGAGAAAGCTTTTAAGATATAATAGAAGAGAGTTCTGTATATTTAATATTATATTTAGAATTAGAACTATTGAGCATCAAAATAGTTTTTCTGGATCCTTATGTATAAAAAACGTCTCACGCTGCAAAAAAGTTTTGAAAAAATTTTAAGTAGAGTTCTATATTACCTGGAACATACTCGTGGTACCCATTTGTAGACATAATTAGGTCAAGTTTTAATAAACCTATGTAATAGTTACAAGCAAATTTCCGTCATATTTAAAAAAGAAGTCAAGTAGATATAAAAATCAGTGCAAACCTCATAGTAAAGACGTTTTCATGAAATTGAATTGAATCATTAATAGCCTGAAATAAAATTTAAACGTCCATCTTCTACGACTGATGTTGAAAGAATTACATCATTCATTCCTCATGTGTTGCGTAAATGAATTAATTACCTACATCTACAATCAATTTAGTCTAAATTATATTACTTTTTATAGTCGTTTTTTGTATAAAGAATATATGGTAATTTATTTAATTGATATATATGTATATTTATTTATATTTACTTCATAAAGCCTTTTTGAGAAATGCTCACAACATTTTATTCCAAGCTTTTCGTTGATAAACAGTACCAACATTATCAGGAACGAACAATACCATTATTATTGTATTATTTATATCTGATGATGTTGGCATTGTGTATCAACGGGAAGGTTGAAATAAATATTAATAAATAATTCTTGTATTTGATTAACCTCAGTTGTTTTTAATTATTATATAGGAAAACATATTAAATGTATATATATATATATATATATATATATATATATATATATACTGACCCACGTAGTGCTCCAAATAATAAGATACATTTTTAATAATAAATGTATATTATACTGACTTAATATCGTTATATAGCTGAAATATAACAGATTTTTATTTATTTTATTTACAATAAATCGTTATCAACCAGTTGCAAGGACAAATTAAAAAAATCCTATAGCAATTTTATATACCACGTTGTAGCAAACGTTATAAGAAATTGTTTAAGCTTAGTTATATAGTATCGATTGCACACTGAGGAACCGAACTATAACTAATATTTAAATACTTAGTTTATAAAAATAATTTGTGCGATGTTACAACAAATTATAATATATGTTTATTATTCGTAAGTGTAATTAACTTCACCATATTTGGCGCTAAATTGTATTAATTTTTTTCTTTATTTATACTATATTGATTGCATTAAGTTGAGCACCAAAAACACGAGATTTTAAATGCAATTTATATTCATTACTTTCACATTGAAACTAAACTAAATTTTAATTAATTTATTATTATTAAATATCTTGGACCTTGTTACAGCGACAGATTTTGAGCTAGGTTTTAGTTGAGTTCCTGTAATTATCTGTCCTACGTTTAGTGCCTATCACAATATATATTTTACTTTATTTATTGTATATAATTGCACCACGTTAGGAACTGAGTTATTACTAAATTATTTATTGTAACTAGAGAAAACATTCTACATAAAAATTAGTCAAACATATCAAATATTCTTAAAGATATCCATGCCCATGCATTATTAATCGTACACTGAAATATTACAGCATATATCGAGGAAAAGCATTTCCATTAAACCAAATACAACATAGAAAGGTATACAACTATGTTAATAGTTCAGTGTTCAAGTTTTTGGTAAATAAACCGAACCGTAAAAAGTATGTTTGGGATTAGCTGAACCTATCCGTATCCCATGCTATGTTTTGGAAGGGTTTAATAGCATGATATAAATATATACTAACAAATTTTACACGTTATAATATACAAGTTGATTGAATTTCTAAGTGTATCAGTTTTTGTATCAGAAAAGCTATTGTATTAAATTTATATTAAATACATAAAATATATATTAAATTTATATTAAACACGAGACTACACCTGAACCATGGGATACGAAACCACATGGAACTAACAGAGCTGCCTTATGTGTAGCAACAAAGAATTAAGTACGCGAATATTTTAGGTGAATTCAGTATAAATTATTTCTTTACTTTAGACCAGGGGTTCCCAAACCTTTTGGGTCCACACCTCTTTCCCTTGAGATAAAATCCTCCCATGCCCCCTCCACTTTACACTGGTATGGCCATATGAAAAAGGATCAAATATTATATATATTGAAAAAAAAAATGATTTATACACACTTTTACAAGAAACATGATATAACATTTCAAGTGTTAATTTGCAAGGTAAGTTTTAACTAAGAAGAGAAATAGAGCTGTTAGTGAGATGCTTGAGCTTGCAATTTTTACACTAGCATGCCTATATTTTACTAATATCACAACCCAAGACATTAGCAAACTCAAGTTTGTTCCAATTATATCAAACATATTTATTTTATTATTTTCCAACTGGTCTCACGACCCACTTGACTTGCCTTCACGCCCGCTAGTTTAGGAACCCATGCTTCACACGTTTCGTACGTAATGCATAAATGTTTAGACTCATGGTCGAAGGTTATTTAAATTAGCCGGCCTGTGAAGAATATGCATGGTATGGGTTATTCTTACTGAATATTTTCAGATATTAAGGGTATTAGCACAAACCAGTGAGCTGGGTGAAAATTTTTGGAAGTCTTCCATTTTGCTTTAACTACTTTTTTTTAAAAAAAGCCTCAACCGATTATAAATTATATGAGTAAATAAATTTACATATGCTAAATTAGTAAAGATTTGTGAGTAATATTATGTGTTTGATAGTTTTTATGCAATTATTTGCTAGCTGAAATTTGTTTTGGAATATAAAATACAACTTTAATTTTAATGCATAAGCCGGTTTTGTGCAGTATGCCATACTTAATCTCTATTGGCATATGACTACCAGTTAGAAAGGCGGTAAAACTTTATTACGCCAACATCCATTTAGGGCCGGCCACAACTATTGAAGACGTCCGCTGATGGATTAATACTCCGGCGCTATTTAAATTCCATAACAACATTATGTCACCCTCGTGGAAAAAGCTGTCATCTGTCACTAAAACAGTTATTTTGACTGTTCTCTGATCTCCAAGACTTATCTTATATATAGCCTCTACATATAGAGTATAACGTTGGATTATTACAGCTATATATTCGTACACACACACACAAACACACAAACACATATATATATATATATATATATTGTACAAATGAAATTACTGGAAAATTTTAAAGGGGAATATACAGAATAATTTAATAGCGAAAGTTAATAATACACAATCAAATAGAGAAAATTCAGGGCAATTTTCTAGGGTAAATTACAAGACAATTTTACATGTAAAATTACTGGAAAAATATTTAGCATGAACTACAGGACAATTTTATAGAGAAAATCACTATACAATTTTTTATGGGAAATAACTCGACAATTACTAATAATAACAGAAGTAGCAATTCTATGTTAAAACCTGTTATGCTTATAACTTTAGAATCATTGATAAATTTTGTAACTTTAAAAGGGTCTGTTATTTAGAGTTCTGTTGTTATAAAGAACTAGGGCGTTTTTCACTTATATTCAAACCTGCAATCTCTGTTTTTTTTTTTTTTTTTTTTTTTTTTTTTTTTTTTTTTTTATTCTCTAAACAACTTTTCGTAATTTTTGTTTTGAAAAACAACCAAGAGTTTTGAAACAATTACGAAGTGCAAGTGTCCAAGTTTAAAATAAGCAAGTTATTCTAACTTATCTCGTAAAACGTTTCTTTTGGAAATTTAAGTACTAAATTGCGAAAGATTTACGAAGAGAATAACCTTGAGAGCGTATTCGAGTTGGGTTGGTACTCAGTCGGTCGTAATACAAAAAGCTTTGGTATAAAGTGGAATATTAATGTGGTTTTATAAAACGGCTGCAATTTACTGATTTATTTATATTTATATATTCTGCAACAAAATACCCATTAACAACATTTGTACACTCCGTCGTTGAATTACAAAGAATATACTAATGTATTTTTACAATTTAATAGTTAGTACTTGTGATTAACTAAAGTTTATTTTGCCTTTTTACAAATAATACAGATAACAAACAGACTAGAACTGATTACACCCACTTTATGCAATAGTGGATGTCCTTGCGTCACTTACCTTGTAAGCAAATGTAAGCGTTCAACGCCCGCCAGTGTTTACACTCTCCACGCCACTGCTGGCGTTGGGCGGAACATAAAGTGAAATTGTCGAGCAAACATACTTTACTTAGTCAAATTGGATATTATAAGGGAGGGAGGATTCTATTCTATTCTAATATTTTATTTACCTATTCAACCTTTTTACACTGATCCAATGAGAAAACCGTCCGTACTCTGATTTATCGCGATTGCTTCATAAAACTGAGTGATTGCGTGCTTTATCCTTGACTTGGTATATTGACTTCTGATATTTGTTGTCATAGTAACGTTTGGAGTGGAGTTTACGTTTGCTGTCTTATGTCTGGGTATGTTTAAAGGCTAGGGACATTATTGATGAGCTCAAGACCAATTTATCCACTGAAATTAGTAATCTTTTTTGTAGAAAATATTCGATGAAACACTTAGTTGAGATCAAAAACTTAACCGTTGTAGGGCTTTCCCGAATAACTTTGCTCTTTTGTTTTTGTGTTGGCCATTTTGAGAACTAACTAAGATGATTATATAAATAGAAAACACGTCTATCTTTCAGTCCTCCTATCTTACGCTTTGCTGTATTTACTGGGAATTTTAAGTGTTTGCAATAAGTGGCGCTGCCTTGCTATAGACTTTATCAGAACTGTAACTCTTACCATTGTACCTCTACTTCCTACTCAGAACAAATGTATGTGTCTCAGCAAAGAAATAAATCAAGTAATAAAAAAAAATAATTTAAAAAGCGCAAATCCCAGTTAGGTTGACAAAGACAAAATTTTATTTTAGTTACTATTATTTTTATTTTATAAGTACAATTAATACAAATATGTGTTTACGTATGACATCATCACAATATTAAGTGGCAAAATAAAAAGCGCAAATCCCAGTTAGGTTGACAAAGACAAAATTTTATTTTAGTTACTATTATTTTTATTTTATAAGTACAATTAATACAAATATGTGTTTACGTATGACATCATCACAATATTAAGTGGCAAAATAAAAAGCGCAAATCCCAGTTAGGTTGACAAAGACAAAATTTTATTTTAGTTACTATTATTTTTATTTTATAAGTACAATTAATACAAATATGTGTTTACGTATGACATCATCACAATATTAAGTGGCAAAATAAAAAACGCAAATCCCAGTTAGGTTGACAAAGACAAAATTTTATTTTAGTTACTATTATTTTTATTTTATAAGTACAATTAATACAAATATGTGTTTACGTATGACATCATCACAATATTAAGTGGCAAAATAAAAAGCGCAAATCCCAGTTAGGTTGACAAAGACAAAATTTTATTTTAGTTACTATTATTTTTATTTTATAAGTACAATTAATACAAATATGTGTTTACGTATGACATCATCACAATATTAAGTGGCAAAATAAAAAGCGCAAATCCCAGTTAGGTTGACAAAGACAAAATTTTATTTTAGTTACTATTATTTTTATTTTATAAGTACAATTAATACAAATATGTGTTTACGTATGACATCATCACAATATTAAGTGGCAAAATAAAAAGCGCAAATCCCAGTTAGGTTGACAAAGACAAAATTTTATTTTAGTTACTATTATTTTTATTTTATAAGTACAATTAATACAAATATGTGTTTACGTATGACATCATCACAATATTAAGTGGCAAAATAAAAAGCGCAAATCCCAGTTAGGTTGACAAAGACAAAATTTTATTTTAGTTACTATTATTTTTATTTTATAAGTACAATTAATACAAATATGTGTTTACGTATGACATCATCACAATATTAAGTGGCAAAATAAAAAGCGCAAATCCCAGTTAGGTTGACAAAGACAAAATTTTATTTTAGTTACTATTATTTTTATTTTATAAGTACAATTAATACAAATATGTGTTTACGTATGACATCATCACAATATTAAGTGGCAAAATAAAAAGCGCAAATCCCAGTTAGGTTGACAAAGACAAAATTTTATTTTAGTTACTATTATTTTTATTTTATAAGTACAATTAATACAAATATGTGTTTACGTATGACATCATCACAATATTAAGTGGCAAAATAAAAAGCGCAAATCCCAGTTAGGTTGACAAAGACAAAATTTTATTTTAGTTACTATTATTTTTATTTTATAAGTACAATTAATACAAATATGTGTTTACGTATGACATCATCACAATATTAAGTGGCAAAATAAAAAGCGCAAATCCCAGTTAGGTTGACAAAGACAAAATTTTATTTTAGTTACTATTATTTTTATTTTATAAGTACAATTAATACAAATATGTGTTTACGTATGACATCATCACAATATTAAGTGGCAAAATAAAAAGCGCAAATCCCAGTTAGGTTGACAAAGACAAAATTTTATTTTAGTTACTATTATTTTTATTTTATAAGTACAATTAATACAAATATGTGTTTACGTATGACATCATCACAATATTAAGTGGCAAAATAAAAAGCGCAAATCCCAGTTAGGTTGACAAAGACAAAATTTTATTTTAGTTACTATTATTTTTATTTTATAAGTACAATTAATACAAATATGTGTTTACGTATGACATCATCACAATATTAAGTGGCAAAATAAAAAGCGCAAATCCCAGTTAGGTTGACAAAGACAAAATTTTATTTTAGTTACTATTATTTTTATTTTATAAGTACAATTAATACAAATATGTGTTTACGTATGACATCATCACAATATTAAGTGGCAAAATAAAAAGCGCAAATCCCAGTTAGGTTGACAAAGACAAAATTTTATTTTAGTTACTATTATTTTTATTTTATAAGTACAATTAATACAAATATGTGTTTACGTATGACATCATCACAATATTAAGTGGCAAAATAAAAAGCGCAAATCCCAGTTAGGTTGACAAAGACAAAATTTTATTTTAGTTACTATTATTTTTATTTTATAAGTACAATTAATACAAATATGTGTTTACGTATGACATCATCACAATATTAAGTGGCAAAATAAAAAGCGCAAATCCCAGTTAGGTTGACAAAGACAAAATTTTATTTTAGTTACTATTATTTTTATTTTATAAGTACAATTAATACAAATATGTGTTTACGTATGACATCATCACAATATTAAGTGGCAAAATAAAAAGCGCAAATCCCAGTTAGGTTGACAAAGACAAAATTTTATTTTAGTTACTATTATTTTTATTTTATAAGTACAATTAATACAAATATGTGTTTACGTATGACATCATCACAATATTAAGTGGCAAAATAAAAAGCGCAAATTCCAGTTAGGTTGACAAAGACAAAATTTTATTTTAGTTACTATTATTTTTATTTTATAAGTACAATTAATACAAATATGTGTTTACGTATGACATCATCACAATATTAAGTGGCAAAATAAAAAGCGCAAATCCCAGTTAGGTTGACAAAGACAAAATTTTATTTTAGTTACTATTATTTTTATTTTATAAGTACAATTAATACAAATATGTGTTTACGTATGACATCATCACAATATTAAGTGGCAAAATAAAAAGCGCAAATTCCAGTTAGGTTGACAAAGACAAAATTTTATTTTAGTTACTATTATTTTTATTTTATAAGTACAATTAATACAAATATGTGTTTACGTATGACATCATCACAATATTAAGTGGCAAAATAAAAAGCGCAAATCCCAGTTAGGTTGACAAAGACAAAATTTTATTTTAGTTACTATTATTTTTATTTTATAAGTACAATTAATACAAATATGTGTTTACGTATGACATCATCACAATATTAAGTGGCAAAATAAAAAGCGCAAATCCCAGTTAGGTTGACAAAGACAAAATTTTATTTTAGTTACTATTATTTTTATTTTATAAGTACAATTAATACAAATATGTGTTTACGTATGACATCATCACAATATTAAGTGGCAAAATAAAAAGCGCAAATCCCAGTTAGGTTGACAAAGACAAAATTTTATTTTAGTTACTATTATTTTTATTTTATAAGTACAATTAATACAAATATGTGTTTACGTATGACATCATCACAATATTAAGTGGCAAAATAGAAAGCGGGTTTCATTGCAATTTTTAAATTCCCTCTCTATACAGTGGATTATTTTTTTGTTTGATGTTTTTTCGTTTCTTATTTATGAAGCTGATGGTGGATTATAATTTCTCAATCTACCCATCACTTCTAACGCTTCATTATTGCAAGCAACCTTTCTCTTATAATTTCTTATACATCTTTAGGGAATAGAATTCCAGCTATGGGCTCAGTAGCAAAGTGGTAGATTTCAAACATGTAATGATTCAGGTATAATCCGACCGGCACATTATGTTTTAAAAAAAATTTAATTCATGAATAAGTATTTGAAAAAAAAACTGTATTAACATCAATTGTCTTCTACTATTGGTTTGAAAAGATGTATTTGAACTTGATTGGATGAATGAAAAGTTATTTAATTAACGATTGAAAATTCGTTCAATATATGTATATATATATACAGTATATATATTGAGAGAGAGAGAGAGATAGGATATGTGTGTGTGTGTGTGTGTGCGCGCGCTAATAGTAGGAATTGAACAGTAAATATATATATATTTATGAAATAAATGTATTTAATGATGTAACGGTAACAGAGATTAAGGTTTTATTCTTCCATCTACAGTCGGTAAAACCTAATTCGATACAGAACTTGTCAGATTGCATTAAGGTTCTTTTTATCAGGTAGACTCCTAATCTCAATGTGAAGAAGTGTTAATCTTGTGCATCTAGGTGTTTTCGTAATTATTCACAAAACATTGTTACCTGCATGACCCCAGACGGGTGAAGCGTACATGAGTTTGCTGTTTTACATTGATACGTATATAGTAGTGGTCACCTGTAGAGAAAGTGGGCTTGTACTGTCAAACGTAGGATATAGTTTTGTTAGTCTAATAGTGCTTTCTTTAACGTGTTTGTAATACGAGGGTTCCAAGAGAATGCCTTCCAGATACTTGACCTGATTCCTCCAGTGAATGTCCTCGCCTAGTAGTTTTAGTGGTGTATCGAGTTTGTACATCCTAGGTTTGGAGTAAAGCGGAGCTTGGCACTTGGTCACGTTAACCTTAACTCTCTAGTAGCTGAGCCATGATTCTAGTACAGTAAGGTAGTCCTGTAAACTAGAGTGTATGAGATGTGGTTGCCATGACTGAGCGGATAACGGAGTGTTGAGTGTTGTCGGTATTTCGTTGATGTAGATGTTTCAAAATATAGGCCCAATATTTGATTGACCTTGGTCTACATCAGCCCTTGCGTTCGGACAGGTATAAGCTAACTAGGTGTATACGTTCGTCTTGAAAGCCATTGTGTCGTTGTTTCATTACGATCCCGCTGTGGCAAACTCGGTCTGAGGCCTTTTCCATGTCCAAGAAGATCAGCCCAGTTGAGGAGTAATTGTCGAATTGTTCGCAGGATTGTTTGCTGCACCGCCCTCATCAACTATTGGGTGGTCGAGGGTTTTTTCAGAAACCCAAATTGATCTGACCTCAGTATGTTGAGTGTGTTCATAAGATTGATCATGATATTTTCAAATACCTACCCATCGTGTTCAACAAGCATATCGTATGGGTCCAGTTTGCTATGGTCTTTTCCCGCTTTGGGGAAGACGAGCGTCCTCTTTCCAAGCGTCCAGGAATTGTTGTGTCCAGAGTATAGCATTGTGGATGTTTGAGAGATAAGTGATCGCTTTATCCGTGATTTGTTTCAGCGTTGTCTTGGTTATGGTGTCTGGTCCAGAAACATTCCTAGTGTTCGTTTGTGAGGTAGCTCAATTTATATCTGTTAGTGTGAGTGTTTGGCTATATTGTAGTGGCAGTATTTGGGGTATTACGCAAACTGTGCTGCTTCTAAATCTACTTTAGTGATAAAGGTTGAATCAGCTGGTTGGAACATGCTTTCAAGCTCGCAGCAAACAGGTTAACCTTGTAAACCTTGGTATGTGTACATAGTATCTCTAATGACATTTAACTGGTACCGCGTTAGTAATTGCGGTACGTATTGCCGCTGTAAGGCAATATGTCCAGTGGTGTGTCAACATTTAGGAAGTCATGTAGTGTGCAGTCCAGCTGGAATTGGAATAACTCCAAGTCAACTAGTCTGTAGTTTAGCACCCTCCTTAGCTATCTGCGTGCAGAGGTTCCAGGTACAGTCGTTATCACAGGTTAGTGATCATGATTTTGATCCTTACTGACGTGACGTTGCAACACTAGCAGATCTTCACAATAGATAAGTCCAAAATGACCTCTGTGTGGTAAGTGTTGTGGTGTGAGGGTTCAGGAAGTGCCAGTAGAATGAGCTGTTGTGTTGTGTATGAGGGTTTTTAGAAGCTGGGCTTGAGGGTGCATGTAGACTTACAGCCACAGCGTATATGTTTAATATTCAAATCCCCGTCGATTATTTCCCTACTGGAGATCTGTAGTAAGACTGCTAAATCAGTTTTACCCGGGGGTTGATTAACACATATGGCAAGAACCGTTTTAGTGCTACTAAGAAAGTAGCATAGCTTAAGTTACAACTCTTTGGCTGTGAAGAGGTACATGTTGCCACTTTTATTTCTCCTCTTAACCCAATATCTTAAACCATTAGGGTTGCCTCACTCTGGCTCTAACCGGCCTATATGTGAACTTTTTGAAACATACGTTTCTTCATATTACTTTCAGCACTATTTATACTATTATAGTGAGTATCGATATTAAAATAATAATTAGTTCGATTCAAGAAATACCTTCTTTGTGGGATCAATCTAACAAGAAGTACATGGATACAAATGCTCCGCTCGACAATAAGTAATATAGTTTTTACCACTCTAATATCCACAATAATACAGCTGTTAATAATATTACTGTTCCTCTTCTTGTAGTAATGAATTCAGATATTGTAGCAAAGAAAAATGGAAACATTTGAGGGACAACTTTTGCAGTGAATTAAAAATTCAGAGTTTCTCGTATAGAGTTATGAACTGTCCCCTAGTCTCGTGAGCTTTATTAATTTTGTGTGTCCAGTTATCACCTTCATTCTCCCACACATTCATCATCAACTGAGGAACTATCCACTAACTTCGTCATCATCAAAGTTGATGCCATTATTATTGCGCTACGTTGCAACTGAGACTGATAGGAAGGCCTCAATACAAGGCAAGGAAACCTACTACGTGCGAATCGGTTTCAGAAGACATAGCAGATCTTGCCCAGCTTGGCATCGCATCGCATCGCTCCGCCCGGCCCGACTCGGCTCGGCTTTGGTGTGTACGTCTCCTTACTGTGATCACAGGGGAAAGAAAAAGAGTGGTTGAAAGTAGTTCGAGTTGGAGGTTTGTGGTTTTTACTGCAGTTAGAGTCTGTAATCATGAAGTAATGCTGAACAGCAAATACCCTTTGGTGGCCCTTAATGTCATAAGGATTGTTTGCTGTTGCAGGGTTTGTAAGAGCAAAGGTCAAATCCCCTTTTTTCCTCCAACTTATTCTAAAAATAAATAATAAAAAAACACATACAAACACAGACACACACACACACACACACAAACACACACACACACACACACACACACACACACAACACACACACACACACACACACACACACACACACACACACACACACACACACACACAACACACACACACACACACACACACACACACACACACACACACACACACACACACACACACACACACACATACACACACACACACACACACAAATATATATATATATATATATATATATATATAGAGAGAGAGAGAGAGAGACCACTAACACCACCACCACACACACTATTTTTGTGTATTGAAAATAAAATAAAAGACACATTTTGAAGCAATTTAATTTTCCCACGATAAACATTATATTTAAACTTATTTTAAAACTAGAAACAATAAATTCATTTAGTGAATAGCTGTAGAGTTTGGTAAACCTTAAGATCAAATTAAGGTTACTAAATCCAAAAGTATATTGCGGCAACTCCTAATATCGCAACCTCCTTGTGATGGTAACTAATGCAATCAGTTTTAGTACCTGATCATATTGTTAATATATATATCTTATAATATCAGTAATGGAAATTAAATATGAATTTAGAAATATTTTGAGTAGTTACTTTATTTGATAAAGATTTACATAATATTGAATCAAACAATGCATGACTTTATCTTGTTATTTACGGCAATGTCAACATATTTCAAATTGCAATAGCCTACTGGCTAAGACCTACACACAATTGAGAAAAAACTAAATTTTGTTGAACTGTTAAAATATTCATGCATTGAAGTAAATACTTACTATTCATTATATATTATTCCAAAAACAATTTCTATAGTAAATGGATGTTTAAATTTATTTATTCTACGTATCTGCTTTTTATAACATGGTGTGTATGATTAGATATTAGTGACTTAACGTACTAAACTACTATGTGACAAAGTTGCTTACACAAGTATTGTATAAATTTATGTTTTAGACATTTTAGTAGCTTAAAGAAACCATAAAAGTTATTATAACAATCAAATAATTTCCAGTGACAAATTATAAACAAATTAGAATATCCATCTATATTTTC
This sequence comes from Prosapia bicincta, assembly GCA_036971475.1. NCBI lineage: Eukaryota > Metazoa > Arthropoda > Insecta > Hemiptera > Cercopidae > Prosapia > Prosapia bicincta. The sequence continues at coordinate 24,831,907 of JBAIZL010000006.1, read as the reverse complement.
TACTCGTACACCTGATTAAACTGGACCTATGAGGATAAAAACAGATAGATTGCTTTCGAAGGGCATGTTTTTCTTTTGAGTTGATATAATCAAACTTAAATCTGTTATTATACACGGACATTTGGTTTTTCAATTAAAATGATTTCATTGTTATACCTCAGTGTTTAGATTAACAATAAATTATTTGAAGTATTTGATTTTAAGATTCGTTTGCAATTATGTGGAAGAAATACACCACATTTAGACAGTAGTTGTACACAAATTGACGTTACCGGTGTAAAAGTCTAATGTATAACTCACGAGCCAAATCAAGAGACATAAGATACGTAGGAAGGGAGTATACACAAATCGAGAGCTATGAGATGATAACAACACTGAGTTTGCGTGCTTCCTCGCCACTCTAAATATCAAGTAGGCAAATGTGGATCTATAACATCATTACGTGTACATGAACAGGTATTGTGGATTGTAAAATCCTTTATCCAGTAAATCTTTATAGATCCCGAGACATAACAAACACGTAAGTATGCAGGAATGATGGTAGGCGTTTAGTGAAGGTGAAAAGCCTGACCCAAGTGTCTACCCCTTTCTTGCATCTACACACAATAGTACAAGTCAAGTCTTCTGCTATGCTATATGCTTTACCTGGGGCTTTATAACTAAAATCTTTACAGGTATTAATTAACAATTATGTACGTGTAGCAAAAATACACCAAATATAGGCAGTAGGTGAACTCGAACAAAAGTTATCGTAAGCAAAAATCTAATATCCAGTGTATAACAAAGTCCGGATTTAGCTCTTGGTAAATCCTCCAACACACCAAGAGACGTAAGATGTGACGGAAGGGAGTTGGTCGATACACCAACACTGAGATTGTGATCATCCTCACCACGCTAAATGTTAGGTAGGTAACTGTGAATCAGCCGGCCAATCTCGTGTTATGTTATATACCTCGAGAGTTATGGAAACTAATACCTTCCTAAGTGCCTATTTTATTGCTTGAATGTTTTCAATTATCGGCCATCAGCTAGTGTAACTATTTACCTCTAATTTCGCTTTACTGTACGCATTAGTGCGCAATGTACAGAGAAAATAAAAGGATCATATCAGATGAAATGGTAAATTACGATTGACGTTGGAGTGGGGGAGAATAGTAGGTGTGGGTATAGTTTTGCAATCCCCTGAGGGCTATCGTACTTCAGTACCTACTACTGATTAATCAAAGTGGATTTGTCAGATTTGAAATTATTTTTGTAAAGGTCGTGATATTTCACTTTTTTAATGTCATACAGTAATTTGACAAGACATTTGGTTGTAGACGTCAAAAATGTTTGTCCATTTCAGAAATATCTTCAGGGCCGCATTAAAAGTAGGATATAAAGTAAGCATCTCAAGCTTTGATACCGGTTTCTGATCTGTGAGCATGCTGCATGCTGAGGGAAAAAAATTGGAGTGAGTTTTGATGCGAATTGTGTATCCCAGAGTTCGCTAAGCTGACCTACTCAATTTTTCAGCCTGACTAAACTGCGACCGGGGGGGGGGATGTGTCTCCCGCAAAATATATTAGTGAATTGTAACTGCCTTACTTTTGTGCATCTTGTAGCAAACGCATTCATTTAAAAATACTGCAAAACTAACTAGCAGATTAAACCCTAATAGAAAGAAAGCCCCCTTAAGGTCGTCCACAGTGAACGGTTTGTTGGAATGATAATGTTTTATTCGAAGCCTGTTTTTAACATCGTTTATAAACTTTGCATACAAACCCGACTGTACTGCCCTTTCGATGCATTTATTTAAACAGCCAAGCACAATAGAGCCTTTACTTACAATCATTCCTACGGGATACGAGACGAAGGACTTGGGAAGCTTATGTAGGGACCCTTTGTACTTGTTGAGAAGAAACTCTGCCTGAATACTTCGACTGAGTCCACTCACGTTTCGGTGCTGCAAGATATACTGCACCAAGTCCCCGGTATCGCTTCCCAAACAAAACACATGGTTCTCAAACACGTCTCTCGTCAACGGATTCTCTATTGTACCAGAAAATGCACGAAAGAAAAAATGGCTAACGCAAGTTTTCAATCCAGATTCTTTAAGTTCCTGTAAAGAATTTATTCCCTTTTCATAGAGCGGGTCCGTCATAAAACTGAAGAGCTTCTGTTGGTACAGCGTCGACATTAGAAGACTATTAAACGCCCATAATAAGAAAATAATCTTTAGTTGAGTGATCTTTTGAGAGTTGGTGTCCGGCACGTTCAGGAACATCCCAAATAATACGAACGCGTTAGACACAACCGACGCGTATCTCTCGCTCGTCCCGTTTTTTAGGCTCAACAGAGTCATTAAGTAAATCGCAACGGCAATTGAGATAAACGATAGGGATAAACAAATCCATATTTCCAAATCAAATATTTTCCAAAAGATTTGATAGGTGGGTACAGGCCTTGGTCTTGGAACAAACCAGGCCACTGTCTCGTAGAAGTAGGTTTGGCTGTGATCTGCGTACAAAAGTTGTTCAGGGCTAAATCCGAAAAAGCCAAAAGCCATTTCGATTTTAAGATTTTCCAAGTCATTTATAATTCCTCTGTAACTTCCGTTGGGAAGCATTTCAAGCATCGGATATGGCGTTGTTGTTTCCGGTTTATAATCTAATGTCACATTACAATAGTCTTGAAATATCTGCATAAACCTTATGTCTATTCCTGAGGTGTAATTGTACACTAGATTATTTCCCTTTTGTACGACATCGCCAGCCGCATATACGCCCGACGGTTGAGTGCTCACAGGAATCGAACATCCGCGGAACCTCTGAGGAATACGAACAGGCAGGAACTTGGATATTTCTGTATTGTTTAATCGCATCGAGATCAGTGCTTCTGTATCTGTGATTTGGCCGCATGAGTCTGAAGAATACGGCTCGGCTTTTGTTAGTTTATTTTCATCAAAGTTTCTTGTGTATACAAATAGTAAGACCACCTGGAATACGTTCCTCTCCCACAAGCTGTTCAAGATTTGCATTGCTCTAGCAGATTCCTCCTTCGGGAAGTGCTTAAAGAAATCCACAATAAAAATAAGGTAGGATGCTCTTGGGTTCCAGTGCTCTCGATCTTTCCTGAGGAAATTCATTTGGGAATTAATTCCCTCCAACATTTTGCTAGCATCGACAAAAAGTAGAAGAGATGAAACTTTAATCTTCGTAACTTTTTGCTTCATCAGCCCTTTACCGTCTTTAAAATTATACGCTTCATACTGATGTTGCTTTGTGACATCGTAACTGGAAACCATCCGCTGTTGTAGTGGGTGGATGTAGTGAACTAGGCAGCTGACGTCACAAATGGAGGGAATATTTGCGCATCCTGTCGGCAACATAATTTGTAACAAGGTTTTATTGTTGAAGTATGTGTTGGTGACTTGTACAACGTAATCAGCGATTGCACTTATATTGTACTCGTCACCCTTTAGTAACTTTCCTTTACAATCTGTGCCCTGAGACAGAGCTACTACAACAAAAACACATAAGATATTACTAAAATTCATTGCAATCATCGTCTAGTGGTTAGTTTATACAATTTACTGTAGACTGAATGTGGTTTATGAGTAAAAAACATTTACTGGCCCCAAGGTGAAATTATGTTCTAAAGTTTTGTCAGTTTTCTTTCAGTACTTGAAGTATTTTTAGGATTGTTTCCAAATTAAAAAATCTTGCTTTTCTGGAAAAGCATTATTAAATCCATTGATTAGTCTAATCAGGATAAATAAAACATATATATGTTTAGGTTAATCTTCAAGCTGATCCTGTATATGCGTTACCTGCGACTCTGTACCACACTTCTTGACATAGGTGTTTAGATATTGTAGTATGTCAGACGTATCTGAAACGTGAAACCCTATATAAGTTATTTATAGGTTACACATTGATGTGAAAATAATATGATTACGAAATACTTTTACATTACACTTAAATATCATAATATGATAAGCTCATGAGATAAATTCTCTTTGATGCTTGCATTTTCCCTATAATTTACAGTATGCTTACATAATGTTTCATTATACCTATTGCACCACATAGAGAAACCGAAACGTACGCATTATGGACGTGAAATAATTAATTCTCATAACGTTATGCTTCCAAATTATAACAATTTTGACTTTTTTGTTTTTTTTTAAAAAAATAGGTAATCCATTTTGAGCGCCAAATTACAACAAATTTGTTTTAATGTTAATTTATGGTACATTGACCAAACAACATTCAGCATTAAATTCTATCTTATTTTTCCAAATGTAATGCACATTATATTGATTGCACTTTGTTAAGTACCAACTTAAAGCATATTGTTTTATAATTTATTGATTGCATGACATCGATAAGTAGAATTATATGTAATTTTCTATCCATAGTTTTTTATTGGCACTATATTGCAATGACAAATTTAACCGTACTTCAAGGTTGGTTATTGTAAATAATTGCCCCGCGTAGGGCAACAAATTATTACGCATTTCAATGTGTAATCTGATTAATATGATAATTTATAATATGATTATTTCATTATATTAGGCACCATATTCTAAAGTGCTTATATTTTAACATAATTTATTTTATATTGATTCCTTCAAACTGATATATGTACATGCAAGTATTAATCTTCAGTTCTTTATTGGCACCATGTTGCAGTGACAAATTTAACCGTATTTTATTATCTGTTCTTTAACTAGTTGCCCCACGTTGGGCGCCAAGTTGTAAAATGTTCTCACGATATTTTATAACTTAATGAATTCACTACATTAAGCTTCATATTATAATATATATTTTTAACATAATTTATATTATATTGAATGCTTCTCTCCGAAAAGTTAAATTATTGTTTTTACTGGCACCATGTTTCAGTGACAAATTTTAGCGTATTTTGAGGTTGGTTATTGTACGAAAATGGCCACGTAGGGTGCCAAATTATAAAATAGTTTAATGTTTTTTTATAATTTAAATATTTTACCTCATTAAGTACTAAATAATATTATAAATATTTTTAAACATAATTTATATTATGTTGATTGCATTACAATGATAAGTTGAATTATTCGTTATTTTGTAACTATGTTTTTATACTTGCACCATGTTTCAGTCACGGTGATTGTACCTAAGAGCCCCTAGTAGGGCACTAAATTATGAGATATTTCAATGTTTTTTTTAAATTGAAATATTTTACCTCATTAAGTTATATTTATAGGATAAAATTTTAAACATAATTTATATTATATTTATTACTTTACAATTAAATTGAATTATTCGTTATTTTTAAACAGTTTTTTCTACTTCCACCCTGTTTCAGTGACATATTTTAGCGTGGTTTGAGGTTGGTAATATTATCTAAATGCCCCACGTAGGGGGCCAAATTATAAAATATTATATTGCTTTTTTAATTGAAATATTTTACTTCATTAAGTACTATTTAAAACATACATAATTATAAACATAATTTGTATTATATTGATTGCTTCACAATAAGTTGAACTTTTCGTTATTTTTAAACTTTGTTTTTCTTTACTTCCACCGGGTTTCAGTGACAAATTTTAGCCTAGTTTGAGGTTGAATGTTATACCTAAATGCCCCACGTAAGGAGCCAAATTATAAAATAATTAAATTTTTTTTTATAATTACCTCAGTATTATGAAATATTTTACCTCATTAGGTACTATTTATAACATAAATATTTCAAGCATAATTTATATTATATTTATTGCTTCGTAATAATAAGTTAAATAATTCGTTATTTTTAAATAGTTTATTTATATGCACCGTGTTTCAGAGACAAATTTTACCGTAATTTGAGGTTGGTTAATGTACCTAAATGTCCCACGTAGGGCGCCAAATTATAAAATATTTTATTATTATTTTATAATTTAAATATTTTACCTCAGTAAGTACTATTTATAACATAAATATTTTTAATCAAAATGTATATTATATTGATTGCATCACGTAGAGGAGGAGAATTAACAAATTTTTAATGCATTTATTTCGATTAAATAAATGCACTATGTTGCGGTACAATTTATAATTTCATTCTTTCAGGTTTCTATCCACTAGGTCTTATATTATGCAATACGTAAACAGTAATTGTTTTTTTCAACGCTAATTTACAATTTCACTTATTAAATACATACTACGTATTTTAAGACAGTATATAGGTTACTGAACTCGCTGAAATCGTTGTTAGTAAGGTAAGTTTGAACAGTATACCTTTATGGTTGAAATTCATTGTAATTATACCTAACCTAAAATAACTTTAAGGATTAGCTTTAGCCCGTGCTCAAATAATTTATGTTTAGGGAGGAGATTAACAGTTTGATACAAATATGTAGTTGTAAAACACAAGTCGGTTGAACATCTTAGTGTTTCAGAAAAGCTATTAGATTATTTTACGTTAGATGTAAAAAGTGTCATTAATCAAGTATGCGTATTTTTTTCGCTAAATTCAGTCTAAATTACATTTTTACTATTGACGTTTCGTAAGTCATGGATACATTTTCAGACTCATGGTAGATAGGTATTTAAAATAGCCGCATTGTATACAAGATTACCATAAAATGATATCCATCAACCTTTACAATTATTTCAGATATTTAGAGCAAACGTACATAAGAGTGAGCTATGTGGCCAACTTAAATATGAAAGTCCTTCAATTTTCGTTAAAAACTACTTCTTTTTTAAATGTCTAAACCGAATAAAAATTATTTGAATAAATAAATTTGTATATGCTAAACTAGTAATGTTTTATGCGTATTAAAATCATGTAATTGATGATTTATACGTAATTATCCACTCGCAAAAAAGCTGAATTTGTGATTAAATACATAAATGAATATAATTTTATATACGATATGTAATACTTACTATCTGTTTAGCCTTGTGATTAGGGTTATTAGAAACGGTAAAACTTTATTGTGTCAACATCCGTCTTGCGCTGTCCAAAACTATTAGACACGTCGCTGATGCAATAGATACTCTGAGTCCATTTATCTTTCAGAAAAAGATTTATCCACCCTCGAGGAAAATACTTTCATTTAGCCTTCGCACAGTTAGTTTGGCTCCTTTTCCTATCTACTCCTAGGATTCCTAATTCTTTTTTAGAAACCTGTAATTTTTGTTTTAATTATAACACTTTTTCTAGCCTTAAAAACAAATTATATCTAGAATATTATAGTTTTATGTAATACATACATACACACACACACACACACATATATATATATATATATATATATATATATATATATATATATATATATGTATATATATGTGTGTGTATGTTTTGTGTGTGTGTGTTTGTTTGTTTGTGAGTGTGTGTATGTGTGTGTGTTTGTGTGTGTGTGTGTGTGTGTGTGTGTGTGTTAGTGTTTTTGAGACATATGTGATATATATTAATTTAGTTATTATTACTAATTATTTTAGCATCAAATGTCCTATGTTTTCAAGCATTAACTTAGTTTGTTAAAAGTAAATTTATAAGTCGGGCTTCAAATCTGTATTTTGAACAGATTAAAATTAGTGAAAGGTTTTTATAATTTCTAGATGAGTAAACTCACTTATTGCTTATTTAATTGACTTTAAAAATACACCATACTGATAATTTACATATTCTACAAAATAAAATTGACGAATGGCCAGATAATTTAACTTCAGCATTAAAAAAAACAAGAAAAACTCCGTATAATTAACAGCTGTTTAGTCTTGTTTCTAATATTATCCTAATCATCTACATATAACTAAATACATTGATCCGTATGAGAGAGGTTACTGCATTATGGCTTACAATTTATAAATTCGTTTAATATACCCATTTTCTGAATCTATCAAGTTGGGCTTGAGAATTTAATTTTACAAATTTTTAATAATTAGTGAATTTGTTTCTACTTGGGTAGATTTTGATTAAGCTTGGTCGATGCGTATTACATTTATTGAAATAATGCGTTTATTATTAATAATAACAGATTCCGATAAAACTATAAGCAAATGTGTGTTTTTATATTAAATACATCATCTAGACCACAAAAACTTTTAAACCCTTAATGTACATTTCGACTGTAAAGTGACCATATTCTGAGGAAATTATTAAAAGAATAATTTTATTTATTTAATATATTACCATAAATAAGTAATAATGATACTAATTTAATTGTTTGTATTATGTAAGAATAATTTTATTTATTTAATATATTACCATAAATAAGTAATAATTATACTAATTTAATTGTTTGTATTATGTAAGAATAATTTTATTTATTTAATATATTACCATAAATAAGTAATAATGATACTAATTTAATTGTTTGTATTATGTAAGAATAATTTTATTTATTTAATATATTACCATAAATAAGTAATAATGATACTAATTTAATTGTTTGTATTATGTAAGAATAATTTTATTTATTTAATATATTACCATAAATAAGTAATAATTATACTAATTTAATTGTTTGTATTATGTAAGAATAATTTTATTTATTTAATATATTACCATAAATAAGTAATAATGATACTAATTTAATTGTTTGTATTATGTAAGAATAATTTTATTTATTTAATATATTACCATAAATAAGTAATAATGATACTAATTTAATTGTTTGTATTATGTAAGAATAATTTTATTTATTTAATATATTACCATAAATAAGTAATAATGATACTAATTTAATTGTTTGTATTATGTAAGAATCATTTTATTTATTTAATATATTACCATAAATAAGTAATAATGATACTAATTTAATTGTTTGTATTATGTAAGAATAATTTGATTTATTTAATATATTACCATAAATAAGTAATAATGATACTAATTTAATTGTTTGTATTATGTAAGAATAATTTTATTTATTTAATATATTACCATAAATAAGTAATAATGATACTAATTTAATTGTTTGTATTATGTAAGAATAATTTTATTTATTTAATATATTACCATAAATAAGTAATAATGATACTAATTTAATTGTTTGTATTATGTAAGAATAATTTTATTTATTTAATATATTACCATAAATAAGTAATAATGATACTAATTTAATTGTTTGTTTATTGTTGTTTTTATTATGTAAGAATAATTTTATTTAGAGTTAAGGTGTTACACCACAGTTGCTAGTAGATATATGGATACTTTCTTACATGTCACTTTTATAGAAGAAATTACTCGACAAAACGGTATATTTCACATAGAGTGGTTTGTTTACTTTTAGAGTACGACTTCTATATGATTAATCGCTTATATTGAAACCTACAATAGTTGCTTTTGTTTATTATTCTAAATACAACTCTTCGAAAACTATATGAACGTTTTGAAGGACACTTACAAAGCCTAATGTATAGTCTATTCCTACTTTGTAGGAAACTGCGTACAATTGCATCGTCTAGGGGATAAATTGCCAAAAGATTTACGCATAGAAACACCTTGAAAATAAACAAGTAGGGTTGGTACTGAGGATTTCATAATAAAGAAGGCTTTAGTGCAACGTGATATATAATTGTGGTTTTAAAAACGGCTGTAGATTTACTGATTTATCTACATTTGGTTTATTCGTTTACAAAATAAATATTAAGAATGAGGTGCGTTGTTTTACTTCGCCTTTAATTTCAATTGTAAATTTCAATTTAACTAAAGTATATTTCTCTTCGTTCGCATAAAAAGAACTGTTTAACCGAGACATGTGGAGCTTGCTAAGTATACACATACACTACTGATGGCTGCGTCACTCACCTTGTAGGATGGGTAGCATTCTTTGCCTGTCGTGTTTACACTGACTACGTTACTGCACAACGTACATAAAGTGAAATCGTCGAGCAAACATACTATAGTTAACAAAATTATCCTGATAACAACTTTTATTTTTGTTACAAGTTTTTAAACATGGTAAATGGCTACTGTTCTATTTACTCCTTCGGCATTAGGGCGTGTCTCCAGAATAAACAGTCGTTACAAAGTACAACCGAGAATTTAAATTTTAAGAGTTTTTCTTTGGTCATTTCCCTTTTTAATACTTTAAAAACAATTTGTACCTTCTCTTTGGATATTTGTTGCCATGGTAATGTGTGTTTTCAATAGAGTTTCTTCCGGGTCGTCTTGAGTTGACATTAGTTTTTTAGATTAAGGGATGTATTGCAGAGTGGAAGAACAGTTTCTCTTCTGAAATTATTATTTTCTGTTTAGATTTTTCGGTTAAACTCTTATCTTTTGTTAAGGGTTGTTATGTATGCCATTTTGAGCACTTATTAGGATAGACAACTACTAAATAACACGTTTATTTCAACATTATACTAATAAATGTTGAAATTACATTATTTCAACATACGTTGAAATAATACGTTGTTGCATTTTTAGTTTTCCATCTTACACTTTGCTATATTACTGCCATATTGTTTACGCTTTACTCTACGAATATTCAATAAGTGGGTTTCTTTTGTTATAGGCTTCATCAGAGGTATAACTGTTATCAATGTAGAATCCCTAATGGGATTGACTCCATTATCAGGCCGATGCTTGACCCTTATTCTTGCGTCCAGAATCGTTGAAAACCTCATTCTTTAGAGACCTTTAGAACTTTTATTGTTTTGCTAATTAGGTAGACTGCCCAACGAATATTTCACCTCTAGACAGAATTTTAAAATTCATTAATAATTTACCTTAAGTACAGTTCTGTACGTAGCTTTCAAATATTAAATTAATAATGTATTTTGAAGAGGTTATTCCCAAGAGGACAGGGTTTTATTACTGATTTAAATGTATAATAAACAAAACGTATAAAAAAAATAAGTCAATTGCTACTTAGGCAATATTTTTTTTTAAATTATAGTTATATTTATTAAATAATTAGAATTGATATAAATACAGTAACATAAAACTAGCTGTTTTATAAAATCATATGTTATCACTTACTTTAAGCTAAATGGTACAAAATAACGATATTTCACACCTTGCCCCTTTTGAGAAACGTTTTCTGTCATATAAAACAAACATTAATTGTTTAATAAATTCAATTACTGTATTACCATCGAATGTCGTCCACTACAAGTTTAAACAAATGTATTTGAACTCAAGTGGATGGATAAAAGTTTTATTGTTAACGACTGAATAAAGAAAACCCGAATCTGCCTAGGAAATTAATGGCCTCGACAAAAGGTTCAAACCCTTCAACTACATTATGTTCCAAGATAACCATACGTGAACATAATATGACTACGTTGTTGTCGCACAGCACAATAAATTACACCTAACGCAGTTTTTCTAACTATTATATTGAATGGTCATAACTGACAGCACACAGTGACAAATCTAGTTGAGATTATATTATTTATGTGCTTCACCAAGAGGGCTATGTCTTTGAAACATATGTTTTCAAGTGTTTATTTCAAGTGTATATCCAGGTCGGCTACCTATATATGTCAATTGGTTAATTATTCCAATAATTTATTGAAATAAAAAGGTAAGATCTGGATGTTTTCAATTGAACAGCCAAGAGCGACCAAAAAAGAAATGCAGAATATCAAGTTGTAATAAAGGTTCATTAAACATTTTGAATTGAATCCGAAGTGGGGCATTTTATAAAAAATAAAATTATGTTACGTAAGATAGTTATATTTCCAAACTCTTTGGAGTATGCAAAACCTAAAGAATGGTATTGAGTTTAATTTATTTAATACATTTTTGTATAAAAAACTTTTAACAATAAAACGTAAATTACACCTTTGGTATCATTTGGCTGAAAAGACGCGTTTCCTAACAGGTGAGTGCATTCTTCATATCTGTGAGTCTTCTCTATCTCAGAGTCCTGAACAATCCACTGACCTAATGCAAAACCAAATGCTGAAAAATATGGGTAAGTAGTGGTTTTTTTGCAAAATAATACAAAAAGTATAATTTATAGGAAAACCCTCAAGATGTACGACCCAAAAACTGTTAATAGAACGTAAATAAAAAGATAACTAATTCAGATAATTATACTTACGTAATGTGTAGAGGAATGAGAAGGCGCAGGGTAAGCAATAATGATACAGTCAGTGTAATCGCTGCAATGGATCTCTACATATAGAGGTTTTCTGTGGCATCTATTGTATCGTTATAACTATATTTGGCTAGTCATGATATTCACCTTGCAGCAATTTGAAAACGAGTGATGCCTATGTGTTAGGTTAAGCCTTACCAATTCTGAAGTCATTTCTATCGTGTCACACTCTACAGTGGTCTGTATGTATCCTCATTGGCATGGGTCTGCAATATTTCTATCGTGGCACACGCTACTGTGGTCTGTTTTTATTCTCACGGGCAAGGGTCTGCAATATTTCTATCGTGAAACACGCTACTGTGGTCTGTATGTATCCTCATGGGCAAGAGTCTGCCTATCGTAACACACGCTACTGTGGTCTGTATGTATCTTCATGGGCAAGGGTCTGCAATATTTCTATCGTGGCACACGCTACTGTGGTCTGTATGTATCCTCATGGGCAAGGGTCTGCAATATTTCTATCGTGGCACACGCTACTGTGGTCTGTATGTATCCTCATGGGCAAGGGTCTGCAATATTTCTATCGTGGCACACGCTACTGTGGTCTGTATTTATCCTCATTGGCAAGAGTCTGTCTATCGTGGCACACGCTACTGTGGTCTGTATGTATCCTCATGGGCAAGGGTCTGCAATATTTCTATCGTGGCACACGCTACTGTGGTCTGTATTTATCCTCATTGGCAAGAGTCTGTCTATCGTGGCACACGCTACTGTGGTCTGTATGTATCCTCATGGGCAAGGGTCTGCAATATTTCTATCGTGGCACACGCTACTGTGGTCTGTATGTATCCTCATGGGCAAGGGTCTGCAATATTTCTATCGTGGCACACGCTACTGTGGTCTGTATTTATCCTCATTGGCAAGAGTCTGTCTATCGTGGCACACGCTACTGTGGTCTGTTTTTATTCTCACGGGCAAGGGTCTGCAATATTTCTATCGTGAAACACGCTACTGTGGTCTGTATGTATCCTCATGGGCAAGAGTCTGCCTATCGTAACACACGCTACTGTGGTCTGTATGTATCTTCATGGGCAAGGGTCTGCAATATTTCTATCGTGGCACACGCTACTGTGGTCTGTATGTATCCTCATGGGCAAGGGTCTGCAATATTTCTATCGTGGCACACGCTACTGTGGTCTGTATGTATCCTCATGGGCAAGGGTCTGCAATATTTCTATCGTGGCACACGCTACTGTGGTCTGTATGTATCCTCATGGGCAAGGGTCTGCAATATTTCTATCGTGGCACACGCTACTGTGGTCTGTATGTATCCTCATGGGCAAGGGTCTGCCTATCGTGGCACACGCTACTGTGGTCTGTATGTATCTTCATGGGCAAGGGTCTGCAATATTTCTATCGTGGCACACGCTACTGTGGTCTGTATGTATCCTCATGGGCAAGGGTCTGCAATATTTCTATCGTGGCACACGCTACTGTGGTCTGTATGTATCCTCATGGGCAAGGGTCTGCAATATTTCTATCGTGGCACACGCTACTGTGGTCTGTATTTATCCTCATTGGCAAGAGTCTGTCTATCGTGGCACACGCTACTGTGGTCTGTATTTATCCTCATTGGCAAGGGTCTGCCTATCGTGGCACACGCGACTGTGGTCTGTATTTATCCTCGTTGGCCAGGGTCTGAATATCGTGGCACACGCTACTGTGGTCTGTATTTATCCTCATTGGCAAGGGTCTGCCTATCGTGACACACGCTACTGTGGTCTGTATTTATCCTCATGGGCAAGGGTCTGCAATATTTATATCGTGGCACACGCTACTGTGGTCTGTATTTATCCTCATTGGCAAGAGTCTGCCTATTGTGGCACACGCTACTGTGGTCTGTATTTATCCTCATTGGCAAGGGTCTGCCTATCGTGGCACACGCGACTGTGGTCTGTATTTATCCTCGTTGGCCAGGGTCTGAATATCGTGGCACACGCTACTGTGGTCTGTATTTATCCTCATTGGCAAGGGTCTGCCTATCGTGGCACACGCGACTGTGGTCTGTATTTATCCTCGTTGGCCAGGGTCTGAATATCGTGGCACACGCTACTGTGGTCTGTATTTATCCTCATTGGCAAGGGTCTGCCTATCGTGGCACACGCTACTGTGGTCTGTATTTATCCTCATGGGCAAGGGTCTGCAATATTTCTATCGTGGCACACGCTACTGTGGTCTGTATTTATCCTCATTGGCAAGAGTCTGCCTATTGTGGCACACGCTACTGTGGTCTGTATTTATCCTCATTAGCAAGGGTCTGCCTATCGTGGCACACGCTACTGTGGTCTGTATTTATCCTCATTGGCAAGGGTCTGCCTATCGTGACACACGCTACTGTGGTCTGTATTTATCCTCATGGGCAAGGGTCTGCAATATTTCTATCGTGGCACACGCTACTGTGGTCTGTATTTATGATCATTGGCAAGAGTCTGCCTATTGTGGCACACGCTACTGTGGTCTGTATTTATCCTCATTAGCAAGGGTCTGCCTATCGTGGCACACGCTACTGTGGTCTGTATTTATCCTCATGGGCAAAGGTCTGCAATATTTATATCGTGGCACACGCTACTGTGGTCTGTATTTATCCTCATTAGCAAGGGTCTGCCTATCGTGGCACACGCTACTGTGGTCTGTATTTATCCTCCTAAAACTTATAAGGACCGGACTCTCGCCCAATATCTGTAGATAATACTATGGACGTAAAACTTATAAGGACCGGTTGATTTAAAAATGCGATTATGTCGGATAGAATGTCCCAATTTTCAATCAACTAGTGCATACGATAATTGTAATTTTGATTAATTTGGCTGCGTAACATTTATTGAGTGGCGCATATATTTCTTACTCAGAGACAAAATTGTATATGCATACCTCATTAGTGTTGTTAACACTGAAGTGGGCAAGCCGAAAGGCAAGAGTAAATGGGGTTATGGATGTTATTAATATATTTATAGACATTTAGCTGGAGGTTGGTGAAACCAAGATTTCAAGTATGACATAAATGGCTTCACTCGCAACTCTAAATACTCCCAATAGTTAGTTCTTAACATTGGTGAACGTAGGAACTAAACTATTCGTGATACATTATACTAATAGTTAAAAAAGATATAAATTGATGGAAACTTGTTAATTGTAATTTACCATTCTACACTTATAACAGTTTCATTTGTTATTGGTTAAAATTTATGTACCTGTAAGATTAAGTGTAATGTTTTGTTTGAGTTTATAACTGCTTTTCTTAACTATAGAGCTTTATTTGCACAAAACTGTATCTGTAGCTCCGCACAAAACGTATGGGTTATAAACTGTCCTTTGACTGTGGCATAACACAATTTATCTCAGTTGGACCGGTTCCATAACAAAGAAAGTACAGGTCGTCAGGTTTAGCTAGGCGATTAGACGGGAGTGGGAACTGCTGTCATGGGATGGGGAGCGGCGCAGAATTGTAGACTATACTATCCAGTACTCCTTGTTCATTGGAAGAACGTTAGCAAGACTGTCTCAGCAGTACCTCTGAAGCCAGACACACATCAACTCAAATACTACGCCATAATTCAATGTTACCGATCAGGCTAAACCTGACGACCTGTATCTGTTCTATATATTACTTACGTTTTTAAATTCAAACATACTTAAGTTATAAACGTCTGTAAAATTCTTCTTTGTTTTCTATTCTTTCAGCTCCATTTTAATTGCAATAAATCAAGGTATTGCCTTTATCACAGCTATACGTTTTGTGGAATGCTTTGTCACAATGCGCTTTCGTCTCAAGGCCTTCCCATTACGTTTTCTTTCACACGGACAGTTCGCCGTCACGAGTCTGAGTGGCTTCTGGGCATTACATACCTTCGTTCTCACAATCTCAACGTTTCAGAAGAGTATACTCGTATTTGTTTCTTTAAGGAAAGTAGAAAAGGTAGTGCAAATATATTTATGGGTGGCCCAAACTCGTGGCTCCCGTTCACCCCAAGTCCGTTCTGAAAACATTACATTTATGTTATCTTCGACCCTACAAGCCTAGACTTTTCTTTAAACAGTGAAACTTTTAATAGCACTTCGTCATGCAGTTACTTTTGTAGTATTAAAACAAAGGAACTTTTAATTAAATACAAAGTCCTTAAATAGGAGAAGAAATTAATTAAGCCCTTATCGCCTGGGATATGCTCTCTACCGGTAATTTAACGTTTTGTTTCGTTCAAGACGTAACTGGTGCGCAAAATATATGTTTCGAGTTTAGAATAATAATTTTTTTTAAAGTTAAAAACCATAGTTTTGATATTTTAAAGGGCTGTAATATTTACTGTAAGAGAAACATAAGTTGGCGAATGTCAATAGCAATGTTCGCTTCTTCTCTAGCACAGTACTATGAGTTCGCCTATCCGGGAGACTTGACGGTTTTGTATTCAAATATAACTGAAACAAGATATGTTTCAAAGCACGAGACTACACGCGTATGTATCTACGTAGATCATAGAAAGAAGCAGCAAGTGAATGTTTATGAAGTGTAGACGTTTCACACTGAGTAAGAGAAGCGTCTACTTACCACAAACGTGATTCCACTGGCGGGAGTGAAAAGTGTTAGTTAATCGATTAATTTTGAAACCATATTGAAACTATACAGGCTGTATAACAAAATAAAACTAACAGCTGATCATTTCTCGTTTGCCAAAGGGAGAACAGGAGAGCTAGTATAGTCATAGACTATCTATCGTACAGCGGAAGACAGGTAAGCGAGGAGAGGTGTTGAGAGCACTGCACCAACCCTCGCCTCTCTTTGCAGGAAGGCCGGTACTTGATCTTACTTCAGCCTGAATAAGCACGTTTACACAAACAAAGTCATCTGAATGTGACATAATCAATGTTGGTATATGCGCCCTTAAGGTCATTCCAATCTTAAGTGAATGTAAACTTACGATTTACCATAAGGTGGTTGTGCAAAGAAAATGCTGTTAAAATCGTGCATGTATTCTTTGCTTTGCTTATGATAGTTCGTATTATATGTGTAAGTACTATGTACGTACGTATTACATGGATTCGTATTATATGTGTGAATTATATGAATGTGGATTATATGTGTAAGTACTATATATGTACGCATTATATGTATACGTATTATGTATGTACGATTATATATGTAAGTACTATGTATGTACGTATTATATGTATACGTATTATATATGTACGTTTTACGTGTATTGGTATTATATATGCATGAATTATATTCGTGTGTGTTATAAGTGTAAGTACTATGTATGTACGTATATTATGTATACATATTATACGCGTATACTTATATATTACACGTATTATTAGTTTAAGTATTATGTACGTGTTGGGTAAATCCTTTCCTATTTCCTCATTTTTCCTCAAATACAACATTGTGAGTGAGGAACAATTATTTCTATTATAATTCATTTTTTATATACATTTTTACTACGATTGGATTACTGTCTCTACTCATCTTGCGGCCGAACGTAGTACTACAACCAGTTACAGTTGTGACAGACAACCGTGTACAAGTAAGTGAACTTTCCCACTAACTCTTTTAGGTTTCATAGCTAACATTGCCTTAGCATCCTACATTCTATTTTGGGGTGTATTAGCGTCAAATACTATTATTTCGTTAATATAGTTATAGCAACAGTTTGTCAGTAATTATTGCACAAACATTTTGGTCCTCCGGGCCGGATAAACCTCTCCGTAAGTGTTTTTAAAGGTGTTCAAGTTTTGAAATGTGTTTATAATCTGTTGAAATACTGCTTCAAAATATATTCGAATATTTAAAATTTATATGTTTTTTTGTTTTCTTAAGTTATATAACGCTACATTAAGTTATAAAACTGTACATTATAAAGCTTAATACAGTCCACTGTAGGTTAGTTAATAATCTAATCTTTGCAATGTTTGTTTAGGCAAAAGCCGCATTCTATTATAGCAAAGCTTAGGCCTATTCGCTTTAAATGTTCAAGTCTACTTAGTAAATTATTTAAAGAAAACTTTAATATTTTCTATGCTGTAAATTGTATATAATTATGAATAAACTAGAAAATCATTTAAAATTACTAACAGCTAGGAGAGAAAAGCTATATCTCTGTATCCAAATTCTGTATGATCTTTCTAAAGAAATCTCAGATCTAACTAAGTTAGAACAATTTAAAGCTAGATATAATAATATAGGCGACTCATAAACACAATTTGAAGCCTTTAAGAGGAAATAATAGCAACGTCATTACAAATTGATCCCGAAAAACAATACGAAACCGTTCAAACAGCCGAAGCCTTTCACGAATTGTATTTTAAAATACAAGTAGTCTATAATAGAATTAGTTCTGTGGAACAATCCTCTGTTGACAGTAGGAGTAAGGATAAAACTTCTAGTAGGCCTCGTTTACCATAAATTGCCTTGCCAAAGTTTGACGGATCTTACAATGAATGGACACCATTTTACGATAATTTTCGCGTTCTCATACATGAAAATACGTCACTCAGTGACATTGAAAAGTTTCACTATTTACTCTCTGCACTTTCTGGTTCTGCGTTGAGCATTGCTCGCAGCCTTCCTATATCAAAGAAGAATTATTGCATTGTTTGGAAATCCTTAGTAGACAAATATCAAAAAGAGCGTGTGCTAGGAATATCCTTATTAAACACACTCTTTAGTTGAGCATAATGGTTAAACACACAGCATAATGAGTCAGCTTCGACTTTAAATTATTTTTTAAGAAAGTTTTATGAACCGTTTATTGCACTTAAGGCACTGGGTATTCCGGACCTTGCTGATTTTTTGTTTATGTATATTGCTTTGAGAAATTTACCAGTTGCTACATGCAAGCAGTTTGAATCACAGAACGTTGATTCCGAAATACCTAAGTTTGATGATTTAGTGAAATTCTTACAAAACCATGCACGAAATACCTCAAGATAACGATCTATACCCAGCTCATAAGGAAGTTAATAGAAACCCTGCTCTGAAAACTGTTACGTCTTCAAAGCGAGGGTCCGCTGTTAAAAATCTTATTCCATTTTCAAATAGAGTCTTGGTCACTTCCTCTACTGATGCACCTAAACTTTGTCCATGCTGTAA
The DNA here is from genome assembly GCA_036971475.1 of Prosapia bicincta. Lineage (NCBI taxonomy): Eukaryota > Metazoa > Arthropoda > Insecta > Hemiptera > Cercopidae > Prosapia > Prosapia bicincta. The sequence goes on along the minus strand of JBAIZL010000006.1, from coordinate 24,812,756 downwards.
ACTACTTCATACTATATTCAAATGTCCTGAATTCCAACGTATGAGGCCTGATCAACGTAAAGATTTAGTTAAAGCCAATAAACTATGTTTTAATTGTCTGAAAGGTACACATAGCGTGTCTCGTTGTCTGTCCAAGACAAATTGTTTAACTTGCGGCAAACGTCACCATACGTACCTTCATTTAGAACATACTCAGCCTATTGTGAACGATTCATGTAGCACTTTGGTTCATGTTGCATCACCTCAATCCAATCCTTCTCTTCAGTCGATTAAGGATTCAATTACTAACCCTACCTCTACTAGCTCAGTTCAAGATTCACAGCAGCATTATTCTACTGTAATAAGGGACTGCAGTTATTCATGTCAAGGACTCAAACGGCCTGTTTCAACCTGTTAGAGCAATTATTGACTCATGTGCCCAAACTTCCTTCATGACAGTCTTTGTATGTTATCCCTCTGAGGATGGTTACTGAAATGTACATAAGGGTAAAATAAAGAAAGTTTGTGGTTAAGAGGTTTTTGTGTATATATTATTAAATTCAACCACAGTATATTCCTAATAAATAGTTCCTTCATGACATCCTGCCTGTGCAAAGCGTTTAGGGTTGGTACGAAGAAAATGTTCATTCCCTATAGCTGACCTAGCCCAGAATGAGGTCAATGGTACTAAAGGAGTTGTCACGTGTATACTAAAGCCTCGAGACTCCATAACTCCTCAACTAAATACTGAGGCTGTGATACTTTCAAAAATCACTGCTCATATGCCTAGCATTCATATTCCCACTCACATCGTCCCAAGTTCAAACATCTATATTTGGCTGATCCCAGTTTTCACATACCCTCTCAGATTGATTTTCTGATAGCTGCGGATTTATTTCCTGAGGTCTATGATGGGCAACAGCTCAGTACTACGGATGGCTGCCCCTCCGCTCTTCATAGCATCTTTGGTTGGGTTATTACAGGAAAGTTGAAGGATAAGCAACCTCAGCTTGCACTCACTTCATCATGCTTGCTTATTTCAAGTCCAAGTAGTATTGACAGAAGTTTAAGACGTTTCTGGGAGATAGAGTAAGTTCCTCACATGATACCTCCCAACCCAGATGATGTCCAATGTGAAGAGAGTTTTAAGGAATTACACTATCGTGATATGGAAGGTCGTTATGTTGTTCCTCTTCCAATAAGAGAAAGTGATAACGTCTTAGGTCAGTCACGCGACCAAGCAACCAATAGGTTCAAGTACCTGGAGAAAAGGTTAGGGCGTGATGCCAATCTGTATAGAGAGTATTAGTCCGTTATGAGGGAATATTTTAACCTCGCACACATGCGTCTCGTATCAAATAATTCGCCTCAAGAACAACCCTATTTCATACCTCATCACTGCATTATCAAAGATTCTAGTTCATCCACTAAGGTTCGTGTAGTGTTCGATGCATCTATGAAGACTACAAATAATAGGTCACTAAATGACATACTGTTGACAGGACCTAAGCTACAAAATGATATTGCTGATGTTTTGGTAAAATTTCGATTACATCCAGTAGTTTTAATTGCGGATATTTGTAAGATGTACAGGTAAATATTAGTCCGTTCACAAGATCGAAAGTATCAGCATATTCTCTGGCGGGAAAACCCCAACGAGTCGATCCAGGAATTTGAACTCATGACAATTGCGTATGGTGTTTCATCTGCTCCTTATTTGGCTTTGCGAACATTGAAACAACTTGCTATAGACGAAGGAGATAAGTTCCCTCTTGCAGCCAAGGTTCTTCAAGAGGACATTTATATTGATGATATTCTGACAGGCGCAGCAAATGTTCAAGAAGCATTGGATTTACAAAATCAACTTATAAATCTTCTTGCATTGGGAGGATTCAGTCTTCATAAATGGAGCAGCAATTACGCTAGCTTACTTGAGGCTGTATCTGACGAACACAAGGAAGTTCCTATTTCGTTGGATTCAGATGGAAGTCACATCATCAAGATTTTAGGTCTTCAATGGATTGCTAAATCAGACATGTTCTCTTACAGTATATACATCATCCACTAATATACACAAAACGTGCCATTTTATCCCATATCTCAAGCATATTTGATCCTCTCGGTTGGCTATCCCCTGTGATTATATTGGCCAAAACCATGGTTCAAAGACTTTGGATACTTTGGCTTAGTTGGGATGATGAAGTTCCCCCAAACATTCAAAAGGAATGGGCAACCTTTGCTTCGGAACTACACCTTCTATCTAATATACAATTAAGCCGGTTTACAGTGTCTCCGGGGGTCAGGCCTATGCTACCTTGTAGGTTTTTCCGATGCTTCTGAAAAAGGATACAGTGCTGTAATTTATTTGATTGACTGTACAACCAACGCAGCTACGTGTCATCTTATTATTGGGAAGTCAAAAGTGGCACCTCTTAAAACACTTTCTATTCCTCGGTTGGAACTTTGTGGAGCATTATTACTTTCAAGAATGTTTGATTATCTTAAAAAACGTTTAAGTGAAGTTTTGCAAATAGAAGGTATATTTGCATTTACTGATTCAATGGTGGTGATTAATTGGCTAAAAACGCCTCCTTATTTGCTCAAAACCTTTGTTGCTAACCGTATGACAGAAATATTGGAGATATTAGATCCTAACAGCTGGCATTATGTGTCAACAAATCTAAATCTATATGTCAACTCATAGCTCATTCGCTTTGGTGGTTCGGCCCATTGTTCATGACATCACCCATAAAGGAATGGCCGCTGCGGTACGCACCTTGCTCAAGTACGAGTGTATTACCAGATATCAAGTTGAATATTGATACTATTTGTGTTACTGAAACCAAAACACCAAGTTTTAATTTAATTGATAAATTGTCTTCGTTTACCAGGTTAATAAGAGTAACCGCCTGGTGCAAACGATTTATAACAAACTGACATACACAATCTAAAGTTAAAGGTTCATTATCTCATACTGAGTTAGGTTCATCTTTACATTTCTGGATTCAATACATACAGAAAAGGTACTTTGAAGAAGATCTAATTTCACTGAAAGGTGGAGGCGAGACATCAAATGACCTTAGGAAACTGAACCCTTATTTGGACAATCGTGGGCTTCTTAGGGTAGGGGGTAGGCTTCGGAATGCTGCCTTGCCACAAGACTTCAGACATCCTATTCTACTACCCAAGTTAAGCCGCTTGACAACACTTTTAATCGAGCATTATCACAAATCTTATTTACATGTTGGACCACGCACACTACAATCATTTATTCAACAGAAGTATTGGATTCTGAGTATTCGCAGTGCTATTAGGTCCACACTCTCCAAATGTCTCACCTGTAATAAAATGAAGCCAACGTTCATACAACCTCGTATGGGAGATCTTCCACCCTCACGAACAAGTCAAGGACGACCGTTCATATCTACTGGAGTGGATTTTGGTGGTCCTATTTTAATTAAGGAATCTAGACGACGAAATGTTAAGATATTTAAGGCATATATATATGTTTGTTTGTGTGTCTATCTACAAAAGCCGTCCATATCGAAGTGGTTTCGGATCTTTCAACCGATGCATTTTTGGCTGCACTCGATAGATTTGTCAGTAGACGAGGTCTTTGCCACTATATGTTTTCCGACAATGGAACGAACTTTGTGGGAGCTAACAAGTACCTGACAAACATATTCAAGTGCTTCGAAGAGCGTGAAAATAAAGCTAGGATAACTGAACATTGCAGCTCTAAAGGAATCTCTTGGAATTTCAACCCACCTGACGGTCCTCACTTTGGAGGTCTGTGGGAGGCCGGAATACGTTCCACAAAATACCATCTCTGGTGAGAGTGCTAAATTGACAAGCTCTCATCTTTGAAGAATTATCAACACTATGTACAAAAATTGAGGTAATTTTAAATTCGAGGCCATTATCTCCGTTATCCACAGACGCTAACGAATTTGATGTTTTAACACCCGCACACTTTCTCATCGGCTCTGCTCTGACCGCAGTACCTGAACATGACCTTCAAGAATTACCCATGAATCGTCTAAGTCGCTGGCAACTAATTTCAAAGGCCGTCCAACATTTCTGGACACGTTACAGGATTGAGTATTTGCACACGCTCCAACAGCGTAGTAAATGGACAACGGAATCACCAAACGTGTCTAAAGGTGACTTGGTACTCCTTCAAGATACCCACTCTCCACCATTACGTTGGCAGTTGGGAAGAATTGAAGATACATTCCCAGGAAAGGATGGTGTTGTGCGGGTCGTATCAGTACGAACCACGCGAGGGACTTTCCGACGCCCAGTCGTCAAGATAAGTCCTCTCCCTTACCATGACTAAAAAACCTTTTTAATATCACAAGGTGTTTTAGTTCAAGAAGTGTTATTTTTTGTTGTTTAATGTGTGTTTTATTTTTATTTAATTGAGAAAACTTTATTCTGTTTTCGGTGGGGGGAAATGTTGGGTAAATCCTTTCCTATTTCCTCATTTTTCCTCAAATACAACAATGTGAGTGAGGAACAATTATTTCTATTATAATTCATTTTTTATCTACATTTTTACTACGATTGGAGCGCTGTCTCTACTCATCTTGCTGCCGAACGTAGTACTACCTCCAGTTATAGTTGTGACAGACAACCGTCTACAAGTAAGTGAACTTTCCCACTAACTCTTTTAGATTTCATAGCTAACCTTGCCTTAGCATCCTACATTCTATTTTGGGGTATACTAGCGTCAAATACTATTATTTCCTTAATATAATTATAGCAACAGTTTGTCAGTAACTTTTACTTAATTATTGCACAAACAGTAAGTACGTATTATATGAATATATATGCACATCTGTTTAAGGTGTATATGTATATACATGCGTATTTCATATGTATACATATAATGACAAATTTATCAATTATATATGTACGTATTGCATGTGTATTTATTATAGGTTTTCGTATTTTATGTGTACGTACTATATGAGTTCGTTATATATGAGTACTATATAGATGTACGTTTTATATATACACAGGTTGTTTCAGGAGGAATCTACCAAACTACACAAGTTTATTCCTCTCGCCAAAATAATGAAAACTGTTTCATTAAACAGAAGTTTAAACAGAAGACCCAATATAAACGTGGGTCAGGAAATGGTTGATTGGCGAGTTATACAGAGTCAAACATTTAACCTGAAATTCAGCGCCCCCAGTGAAATTAAATCACACTGGAATTTGTAGGACGTTAATTGAGATTGTTAATTCGATAATTTTTTATGTAAAAAGAGCTGACAAGTTGTATAAAACCAGTCCCATAGCTCTATCACCAATAACGTTAGAGTAAATTAGGGTAAATCAAAAAAGGTTAGGGTCGAAAACACACTTTTTTGCATTTGTACTACAATAACTCCGTTAAATTTCCTATAAACAAAGAAAAATGTTCAATAAAGCTTGTAGAGAATTGTATAACGTAAATAAAGTCAATAAAAACGGGAAAGTTTCTTTTAGGAGATCCCCCGATTTGAACCCCATGAACTTTTACACAGCATCATGATTGCTGCCCGAGAAATGTAAAAAAAGGTCCAGTAATGGTAGAGAATCCTAAGGCCTCTTTATATCGTCGGGCGGAAGTGCTTATTAACAATGGAGGTGGACATTTTGAGCAGCTCTTGTAATACTGTTATTAATATATGTCGATTAGTTTTTATTGACTCTATTTACATTATGTTTTTGAGATTAAAATTCTATACACATTTTATTGAACATATTTGTTTGTTTATAGGCGATTTAACGGAGTTATTGTAGTCCAAAAGCAAAAAAGTGTGTTTTCGACCCTAACCTTTTTTGCTTTACCTAATTTTCTCTTAAAGTATTGGAGATAGAGTTCTGGGACAGGATTTATACGATTTTTCATCTTATTTACATTAAAAATTATCTAATAAACAAACTCAATTACCGCCCTACAAATTGCAGTGTAAGTTAGTTACACTGGAGGAGCTAAATTTTTAACCCTGTATGATTTGCCAACAAAGCATTTCCTGACCCATGTTTATAAGAACTGTTTTCCTAATTTGGTGAGAGGAACAAGCTTGTGTAATATGGTAGGTTCCTCCAGAAACACACTGTATACGTAAGCCATACCTCTCATATGTGTATGTATTATTTCTTGTACGTATATGCCAATGTATTATATGATGAGCCTATTATATGTGTGGGCCTACGTATATTACATGATGTAAAAACGATGTAGTTTATTAAACAGTAACTATTTTTAAATAACTTTGAATAACGTTTGAAGACCTACCTCTTCTGGGTGGATATTTACTCACAAGTGTTTCCTTCTATATTCAACTATCATAAAGGGTTACTGAAGCAAGAATTATAAAAAAACATAAAAGGAACATTTTAAAACCGAAATTTACTACTTACGTTTTAAAAGAATATTAGAAATGTTACTAAATACAAATAGATAAAAATAACATATTTACTAAACAATCAATATGTCCTGGGTGGTCCATCATCGCGAAGTGGTGGGATTTATCAAAGTTTGACAGGGTCTGTTTAAACTTTGATGACAATGGCACGTCCCGGCAACTTCGCTATGTCGCCACGGTACCACAAATAAGGTGTCCTGAGCGGTTTATCATCGTAGATTGGTGGGCATTACCAAAGTTTGCATGGTCGGTTTAAGCGTTGATGACAATGGACGTCCGGGCAACTTTGCAATGTTGCCAAGATACCAACAAACAAGATTCATCATAGATTGGTGGGCATTCCAACGTTTGACAGGGTCAGTTTAAACTTTGATGACAATGGCACGTCCCGGCAACTTCGCTATGTCGCCACGGTACCACAAATAAGGTGTCCTGAGCGGTTTATCATCGTAGATTGGTGGGCATTACCAAAGTTTGCATGGTCGGTTTAAGCGTTGATGACAATGGACGTCCGGGCAACTTTGCAATGTTGCCATGATACCAACAAACAAGATTCATCATAGATTGGTGGGCATTCCAACGTTTGACAGGGTCAGTTTAAACTTTGATGACAATGGCACGTCCCGGACACGTTGCAATGGTGCCATGGTACCGACGTTTATTCGTGTTATTGTTCGTATAAAAACTCTTTCTGTGATTTAAGAAAATAGTAAAATTTTGTTACCGTTATTCATACACTCGTTTTTTTCATAAAATTTTACAAATATGTATTTATAAAAATGTTTAGGATAATCTGTGAGAGGTAAGGACAACCACCTGTAACCTCAGTCATTCTATTCTTCCGTTTAGTATATTTTAAAAATGAGATTACACCAATTATTTTTTACTTACACAAATTTTGTCTGCTTTTTAGTCTTGAGTTACATTTTCTGAAAATTTATTTATTTGTAGACTTCATTTGATCTTAACAGATATATAACAACTTTGTTTTGATTCATGAATAGTACTGTAAAAGTTACGGCAAATGTACAGTTCATCATATATATTTATATACTACCTGTCCCGGTGAACTTCGTACCGGGAAGTTTACATACTCAGATTTACATAAAAGTAAATGAATGGCGTGTTAACATTAGCTGAACTTAAATTAGTCTATCGAGAAAAGTGTAACAATAACTTGATTGAATGTTAATCATTGCGTATACTCGAGTATACAATATGTTTGGTTTTTTTCTCTGATGCGTACACAAATAAACAGGAAGGATTTCCGACGCGTGAGCAAGTCAAATACAGCTGTTAGTGTGAGAAGCACGGATTTTCAAAATTAAGTCCAATTATTTTAAATTTGTTGAGTGTCACTTAGCAATCAAAATTTGGAATGAATTCAATGAAATGTCTAAGGATAAAATAAGAATGAAAGTTATATTTTATGCTATTTTGGTACTTGAAAAATACACGTGCCCCCTGTGCCCCCTGGCTACGGCCTTGAGACTTACTATACCAGAAACCTTACCAGGAATGTACTCAACAACTTCCAAAAGTTTCATACATACAAACATTCATTTTTATATGTATAGATATACTCACGCACGTGTATAGGTCAGAGTGTGTGTATATGTGTGGGTCTTGCGCGTGTGTGTGTATGTGTGTGTGTGTGTGTGTGTGTGTGTGTGTGTGTGTGTGTGTGTGTGTGTGTGTGGTGTGTGTGTGTGTGTGTGTGTGTGTGTGTGTGTGTGTGTGAGAGAGAGAGAGAGGGAGTGTGTGTGTTGTGTATCTGTGTGTGTGTGTGTGTGTGAGTGTGTGTGTGTGTGTGTGTGAGAGAGAGAGAGAGAGAGAGTATAAGTGTGTGTAAGGGGGATGAGTGTGAGTTGGGTGTCTGGGTGGGTGTAGGTGTGTGTGTGTGTGGGGAAGGGGGTGAATGTGTGGGGGATTTCTGATTATATATATAAAATTTTGGTTAAATAATATTATATTGTCATCCAATTCTGTGTTATGTTTAAAGTTTCGAGTCTTTAGGTAATCGGAAAGTTAGGTTTAAAATATATCAAAAAAAAAAAAATCTTCAAAGATTCTAAAGAGCAGGAAGAAATTCATTGAGTAAATATTAATATGTGACGAATTTTACATTAACCTTGTTTTATACAATTGCCTACTTTTACATGTTTCAACACAGTATTTGGAAAAAAACAATTTACGTCGGAAGGTTTGATAGGACCGCTTACAATTTCATTATAATTTGTTTTAAAATGTTTTAAAACACAACTTCATTTTGCAAATATCAGTATTTTGTTTATTTGCATTTTTTACTCACATAAAAATACTTTGTTTTATTTACACTATAAATGCTGTTAATTTCACTTTAGTTTTTTAAATAAAACATTATAAATATACGAAAGTAAATTTAATCTATATTACTGGTTAGCTTGTGGGTCTGATTTCACCTTCTTACATATGTATAGACTGCTTGTATTCCTGTCCCCTGTAGCGTCCTCTACTACCAATCTTGCTAGTGATGTGCTAGTCGCGATAATTTAGGTGTTAGTTGCAGTTAATGGACGACTAACTTAGAGGAGCTACTGTTAAGATGGAGGGTCTCTCAGGATCTTCGTCTGGAAGTCTACAAATAAACTCATCTTCTCCTGGATTCTGGTACGAACAAATTAAGCCTTCGCAGCAAAAATGTTCGTAATCGCACTGGAACAGAAAAATGCTCTACTTCAGTTAAATGCTTTTGTACTCAAAGATATATGTTGGTGTTGCAAAAACCAGATGAAGTCAGCAAGACTTTTCTAAGATAATATTAGGATTATGTACATTCCTTATAGGACGTAGGATGACTGCCGTCATCTAAGACAGAGTAATTAGGAAAGGAATGGTCTGTGATCACCAGGTTCTTGGTACCCATGAAGAATCAAGAAGCCGATTTCTGTGCAAATGTTAGGAATAGATATACAGAAAGAAGACTTCTATATTCGAGGATGAATCTAAAATGTACATGAGTCAGCAAAGGTGGCTTGGCTTCTGTATTCCCGAAAGAATCGAAAAACGAAACGTCTGTAATGTGATAAATTATTCTGAGATCTGATTATTCCAGAAAGACTACTTCTATATTCACGAAAAAATCAAGATGACACACCAACACACAAACACACACACACACGCAAACAAACAACACACACACACACACACACACACACACACACACACACACACACACACACACACACACACACACACACACACACACACACACACACACACACACACACACACACACACATACACACACTCACAATCACACACAATCGCACACACACGCGCGCGCATACACACACACCCTCACACATTATATATATAACTCTTCATGAGTTTGTAGATGAAATCTATTTCTTTGTTTTGTATTTAAGAAGAACTCTTCAATGTAGCTATTTATGAAAATGCGAAGAACATACCTCGTCTCCTAATCTCCTACACTCTCTTCCGTTGTTCATGGGGTGAGTCGGCATGTTGTTGGATTTGAAGACATAAGCATTCACCATAACCAATATAGAGCACAGAACAAGAAATATACTTTTATTCATTCTGTTTCGAGTTGGCAGAACTGTAAAACCAATAAATAATCCGAGTTAGTATTAAGTTTTAGTATTTTTGCACCGAATATACTAATATATAGACTTTTTTATATAGGCTAATGACAGATCACAGATAGTTTTGCTTTTTTATACACCCGATGTTTCGAAAAACGTTAAGTTTGTAAATGAGAAAATTTGTCTGTTATTAGCCTATATAAAAAAAGTAATAGTTATTAACAGACATTAATTAAAAATATCAGTTAGTATACTGACAATCATACAAGCGAGAGAATGTGTCAGGAATAATCTTTTCTGACATAGTGAAACAGCAAAAATATCTATATATGATTAACAACAAATAAATAGGTAATATGAAATTAATTTTAAATTAAATAATTAATGGAATGAGTAATATTTCATTATGTTAGTATCTCTTATGCTTTAGTGTGTGTGTGTGTGTGTGTGTGTGTGTGTGTGTGTGTGTGTGTGTGTGTGTGTGTGTGTGTTGGTGTATATGATTGTGTGTGTGTGTGTGTGTGTGTGTGTGTGTGTGTGTGTGTGTGTGTGTGTGTGTTGGTGTATATGATTGTGTGTGTGTGTGTGTGTGTGTGTGTGTGTGTGTGTGTGTGTGTGTGTGTGTGTGTGTGAGTGTTTGCGTGCGCGCTAGCATTTGTGTGTGTAAAACTCTTTTACTTTTACCTTACCAGCTACTTAACCTATTATTGAACGATGCTCAATCACATTATTTAACCCGTCTTCACCAATTGCACAAAGGGCAGAAGGAGGGTGAGATATACTTTAGGGGATGTTGAGAAATACAAATATATTCAATTTAAAATATCACAAAAAGTACTATACCTAATCGTAAGTTGCTAGCTGTTTCTAAAGTACAGAATAACACGTTGAGATCAGTAAATATCTCAACAAGAATATTTGTATAGAGCACAAAATAGAAAGACAAGACGTGTCAAAACAGAATTACTCATTACACACGCCTGCTCTACTAACTTCAGAGAAATACAAAATATAACTTGATAAAACTAATTACAACTCACAAACACTCCATATACGCAATAAAATGACCACGGTTTACCTGAGTTCATGTAACCACACTGGACTAAACACTACCAGGCGCAGAGAGCACACTGCCCAAGCATGGAACTATATTTGGACGCGAGAGGTTATCGTGATGTGACAAATGCACATTAATAACAGGCTATCTAGAGCTATATATTTCTGTTTTTATATTTAATTGGGAAATAAATATGTTAATGAAAAAAAAACGAGAGAAGACCGATAAAAAAATATTTGACCAAAATTTACTGCAGCAAAATCTTGCACAATGATTATTGCGTAAAGGTCGTAACGCTGACATTGATTGAATATTGGAAAGCTAAACTAAAACAATGATTATCTAATAGCTTAGAATCGGATAAACGAAGATAAATACCAAAAATAATAATTTAGTTACCAATCTGTTCAATAAAGTTTCGCTAAAATATTATCAGATAACTTGTGAATGGACATTATGCACAACTAGTGCAATTACAACTGACGAGAGTTATGTTATTAGGTTCCCCTTACCAGATTCCATTCTGAAAAGAATGCTTCTCATTTAATTTTGTCTCAAACAGTGTTTCTTCAAAGTTCTGCAGATGTCGCCCTTTTACACTATTTACAAGGATAAGGTTATGACATTAAGTAACCCTTTTCGAAATTAGCTCGATTAGGTAACTTGTAAAAATAAGTCTCTCCTTATTGGGTCTCCCCTTTAGAGATTCATTAATTATTGTCTCAATAATATATATAATTCCTTAAAGGTCTGCAGAAATTTAAATTTCGCTCGTTTAAGTAATTTATACGAATAAGGTTACGTAAATAGGTCTCTCCTTTAGACATTCATTTATTATTGTCTCATATATAGTGTTTCTTTAAATTCCTGCAGATGTTGTCTGTTTAGGTAATTTACCACAATGGAAAGTTGCTTTTTAGATCTTACTTTAACGTTCTATAAAAGTTGTTTTAACAATTTACAGGAATAGTATGTTAGGTTTTTATGTAATCTCCATTTACGTTTATTTATAACCTTATAATAGTGTTTCTTTAAATTCCCGCAGAAGTTGTCTGTTCAGGATTTTTACAACAATGAAAAGTTACTTTTTAGATCTCACTTTAACGTCTATAAAAGTTGTTTTAACAATTTACAGGAATAGTACGTTATGTTTAATAGAATATTACGAGCGTTACAGGCGGGACTAGAGGAACAGGTAGTCCTCTGGCCTTCGTACGACTATGCCCAACCCCCAGAAGGCCTTATAAAGGACCTTCTTTTAGGTAGGCTTCAGTTGAGTGATTGTAACTGAGCACATGCTGCGCCATCTGACACCGAGGGGCTGGCGGACCAGAGCAAGCTCGTACTAACATTACAGATCAGAGTTGTTTAAACTCTAACCCTTTCAGCACCCCCAACTCGTAACGGTTGTAACCCGTCATCTTTAAGAGGAGATATGTGTTCTTTTGTACAAGGATTGTGATATTAATTGATGTCTATATTTGGACATTGTGGAAATAAGTGTTTTCAGTCGTAATGAATTTGTGTGATTCCTTGAGGGACCCTGCGGAAACGAAAACATCAGGACAGCTTTATAATCAAACAATATTTTAAACAAATAAGATAGGTTATGTTTAATATATATATTTTTTAGTTAATTTGATTTGTGTATCTTCACTAAGGATGACGACAAATTAGTCGTTGAAACGCGTATGAAATAAAAAATTGTATATTTGTGAGTTGTACCATATTTTTATTCTTTAATTATAATATTTTAAACGATTAGAAATTATAAGGTGTGCGCAAAGAGACGAAGAAAGAAAAGGAAAAGGGTATGGAGAAACGGGGAGGAAGAGAGTGACGGAGGGAGAAGGATAATGCGAGAGCAAAGAGGAAGAAAAGCGAAGAGAAGTAGGAAAACAGTGTGAGACGAAGGCGAGAGAGAGAGAGAGATACGGATCAAGAGAGAAAATATTTCTGCGAAGTATGCGAAAACGTCTGAAATTTATTAGTTATAAAAATAAAAGTGAAGCTGATAGAGTGCGAATTAGCAGTTCTTACAAGAACTTTATGGCACCTTCACCTGTCCCGTCGTGTAATGGAGGTTTTATTACCAACCGTTTGCCAGTGGCACCTGCGACTTCATCTTCTTAAATGAATATTACTTCTTTATGGAACAAACAATACTTTATTTTCTGTTGTGGAAATTATGTTTGTTTATACATATATAAACTTTAAACGACAGTAATAAATTTTTATAGGGTTCTCTAAACGCAGAGCGAAAAACAAAACTAGAGATACCTATTTTAATGTAAGAAATAACTTTGGGAATTTGGAGTTGAGAAGAAAGAAGATAGAGAGAGGGCTCGTAATATGACTCCCTCCCTAATCGAAGTCTCGCGTGTTCTGCCCAGCCTGAGGACATGCAATCACGCGGAATGGCTTTAATTGTAATTTCAGAAAATACTTTATTTTCCTGCAGAGTAAGACTTGGTAAAAGGACAAACAAAAGGAATGACAAGGCTACTACACAACGTAAGGCAAAGGGTAGTGAGAAATACCATATCTGCGAATAAGCAAGAAGAAACAATGAAACCATACTTAGCCGTAGTACTAAGTAAATGTAGTTATTGAAGAATTTTATTTTGGAAAAAATAAGTTAGTTTTATAGTGAAACTAATCATGTTTAAAATACTGTAATCAAGAAACCAATTCAATGATGTGAGTATGCCTTCAGGGACATGCAGAGTAAACCAATACTGGAAAATAAAGCCCTAGTTGGTTATTAAATACATGTGCATGAGAACTGAATGCTTTAAATATAGTGGATACATTATACATTAAAACATACTTAGAAGACGCATACATTTTGATGAAGGGCTGTTATAATTTAGTAGCCCTGTTACTACTGGTAACTTAATTTGGCGGGCATTACTGTGACTTTACTTTAGTCATACTAACATTTTGTTACGTATTACGTTTTGTCAGATAACTGCAAGAAGCTCGCCTTCTTTATCTTATCTCTACAGGCAAGCAATACAAAGCTTTATTAATTGGGCTCTCAAGTGAAGCTCTTCCCTTTTGGCCGTTCTAAGTAGCAATATTGCCGACCGCCCCTACCTCTATTAAACGCTAAGTATATATTACATATGGTTTTTGCGCATTTAGAAGAACCATCAGTTATGTCTACTAGCAGAAGTTTCATCTACTGAGTGAAATCAGGAATCTATTTAGTATTTAGATTCTATTACATTAGCTCCACACCGTTCTCTTTCCTCACCGTCCCCCGAATCTCTCTTCAACAAATACAGTAAGGTCTCGATAATTCGAGATAGACGGGACCGAGACCCCCTCGGATTAACGAAAACTTGGGTGGCACGGATATACGTTCCTGTAGATTAGAAAATATGGGGTAATAATGGACAACAAACTATAATTAAGAATGCAAGTTCTTTATTAATTGCAGAACCTACAAACATTACTGTTGCCTTGGAATACATTGTTCATTACGATTGCTACATTATTTTGGTAAACGTTGTGTCTTCTGCGTCTGCTTATCATATCGTTTTCGAGCTACGGTGTCACGTAGAAGCACATCCTGTTGGTGGGTGCTGGTTGTAACAAATCGACCTAACACCACTACTGAAGACACCGGTGTTCAGGTACACTACATAGGCACCAACCTTCTTATATTCTCCACTTATCTACAACCTGGGGGTAGGCTATCCAGCTCTCACCTGCACTCCCTACTCAGTACTGATGACCTCATCATTCACATGGGCGATCTCAATTCCAAACATCCCATGTGGAACTCTACTGTCTCCAATCCACACGGCAATGTTCTCCATAAGTACCTGGCCAACAGGCCTAGCGTCAAAGTACTGGGACCAGCTGAGCCCACATATTATCCATTCAATCGCAGGCACATGCCTGGTGTCCTCGACATTGCCGTGCTTAAAAACAACGTCCTCAGACACTCAATCATCAACGTAGATGATCTAAGCTCCGACCACAACAGCATCCTTCTGACAATTGGCAATCTCCTGGGGAGCTGCCTCCCCCCAGCCAAGGTGCTTACGAAAACCAATTGGAAACGCTTCAACGAGTGCCTTCACGGCAACCCGATCGACAGCTGCAGGGATGCCGACCGTGAGGCCGACGAAATACAGGAAGCCCTCTCACATGCAGTCAAGGTCAGCTCCTCCACCACCGGTAGAAATACTGACCCCCCCCCTTTATATCCAAGCTGAGCAGGCAAAGAAACACAGAAACATGGCAATTTACCCGTGCACCCTCAGCCAAAAGGGACCTAAACGCCCAGACCCAACTAGTGAAGTCATTACTAGAAACCCATGCTGAGGAGGAATGGTTCAAATTCCTATCCTCAGTAAATACAGAAAATTGTTCTCTGTGGAAACTAAATCACCAGCTCTTAGCTACCAAAACACCATGTAGTCCACTTCTTGGTCTGCTCGGTCTGGCTTACTCCCCGGAGGATAAGGCCGAAACGTTCGCTGATTCCTTAGAAGACCAGTTACCTCAAACGCACCCATCTACGACACCGAACATGTAAGGGACTATCTTGAAACTTTTCAAAATGGCCCACTTGGCCTGATCACTCAGGTGGCGCAAACCATATGCAACCTCAACCCTCGCAAAGCCCCTGGTTTGGATGGCATATCCAACCACGCACTCAAGATAATCCCTCTTCCCACGCTATTGTCCATTACAAATTTATTTAATGGAATCATGCGAAACTACCACTACCCTACGTTGTGGAAGGGAGCAAAAATAGTCATCTTCCTCAAACCTAATAAAAAAAGCTCTCTTTCCCCAAACCTACAGGCCTATATCACTCCTACCGAACCTCAAAGGTCTTTGAGAGGTTACTCAACGACAGAATGCTTCAACATAAAGCCTCTACCATACTAAGTGAGCAATACGACTTCCGCATTGGCCATTTAACAACCCTTCAACTAACCAATGTGGTTAACTGCCTTGCAGATGGTTTCAACACCAAAAGTCACAACATCGCTGAGATATGGCATAAGGACCTCCTGTACAAACTTACAAACAGCCCCCTACATCTTTGTACACATTCTTTCGTATCTCGACAACAGATAATTCCAAGCGTCCTTCGAAGGTACTCTTTCCACGCGACGTCCGGTCGAGGCGGAGTGCCTCAAGGTTCAGTTCTGTTACCGCTACTGTTCCTTGTGTACACCAAATACGTCCCCCTTTACCCATCTGTCCGACTGCTACTCTTCGCTGACTACCCCATGTTTAAGGATAGGTATACCTTATTTATAACAAGTGGCGTTATCGTCACTGACTAACAACCGCGGCCCGCATCCAACTCTATACATAAGTTTAGCATCAATTGATCACTTGTGTTTATTTACTGCTAATTTAATAGCTTTCGAAATCCATCCAAACATCGATAACGTATCCGGCAGCCGTAACTAATCGGATTTTGTTTTTCCTGTCAGTTAAAAAACAGATGTCACATTCGATTGGCTTGTCTAGTAGTTCTAGAAAAGTCACGTCTCCTTAGGGAATTTATGTTTTTTTTAGTATCTATTCCCTTAAATTGTTTAACTAACCCATGATGTCATCAAACTTTGATAGGGAAAAAAAGCAAAAAAACGTTATGCCGTTGATTAAGGAAATTGACCTTTTAAATAAATTAAAATGTGATGAAAGCATAGCATCTGTCGTAAAGCATTTTAGCGTTGAACAGTGCATTAAATAGAGAGAAATGAAGGAAATATAAGGAGTGTTAGAGAAGGGACATGTCAATCGGCGAAAGTTAATTATGTGTGTCGCGTAATGAACATCGAAATCGATGGAATTAGTTTTGAGTTTGCGGATAGAAGAACAAGCACACAAAAATGATGCCTCAGAGTTCAATTTTTATTCGTGAAAATAGCTAGGCGTTTTTATTACAGCATTTTCTGCAAAACAATAGTGAACGTACCGACAATCAATCATTTTTAGCATGTAAGGGCTGATTTGGCAAGTTCAAAAGACAGTTTCTATTCACAAGGTGAAAATTTCCGGTGAACCAGCAGCAGTGGACCACGAAGCCCCCAATTTACATCCAACACATTTTAAAAATCCCATTTTGAAGAATCTACACAGTCGATCAAATTTTTAACGGGGATGAGACGGGACTGTTTGGAAAAGAATGTCTTCACGAACTTTCTTATCTAAGGAGAAGAAATCTGCTCGGGGTTTAAAGCCGCAAAGGGCTGTTTAACTGTTCTAGTGTGCTATAGTGCTAGAGGGATGATATTGTCTCAATAGCACATTGAATTAACGGTGAAGGATTTGAAGACATTAACAGTGAAGATGTCGACAATCTTTTGAAAAGTTCGAACGAATATTTGACGGAAGAAGAGCTGGAAGAACTCCTTACCGAACCTGTGCTTACCTGGGGTAACGAAGACGAAGAAATCGTAAAAATGTATCGCCGAAATTAACATTAAAATCTGTCGGTGAAGGGGAAAACAGTTAGCTGCAGCCGTTACTGAAATTGATCTCTCTTTAGAATTGGGGATTAAAATTTAATCGAGAGCTGGAAGAAGCACTACCGCCATATAAAGACGCATGTAGAGAATAGAAAAAAATCGCGCACAAAGTAAAATAAGGGTTTTAAAAATAAAACTAACAGTATTTAAAAAATTATCCGTCTAAATTAGGTGTTTAAAAACTTAGTGGAAGTGTTCAACAATAAAGAATACGTGTGCGCATATATGTTATAATAAAAATATGTATGTAATTATGTAATATGTAATACCTTACTGTATTATAAGTGTAAAGTATAGCTGTAATTAATGTTAACATTTTTGATGTGGAACGTAACCCTCCTCTTTCCATAAACAGTTGGTTTTGTATTCGCGGTAAGTTCGGGGAACGTAACCCCCGCGAATACCGAGAGACAGTGGCTTACCCAGAACGATGTATGGGGGGGGGGCACGATTCGGGCGGCCAGGGGTGGAAATTTTGAACATTGTTATCTCTAGAAATCATATTTTATCTTATTTTGGCACTTAAAATTACAAAATTGTTTGGATGTCGGAAAGCTGTCTCGCTAAAGGCTTAATTAATTTGGAGGGAGCACGTGCCCTCTTCTGACTACGCCCCTGCCGAGAGATCACTATTTTCATTTTATTGAATAACTAACGTATTTGCAGATATCTGTAAGGGTGAAAAGTAATATTAAAGCACTGACATTAATGTTACATAATAATCGGACACCAATGTCGAAAGTTACACTAGGTTCATGTTGCCCCTGAAAAATCGGTCTAATATATGCCTACCAAATACTGCATTTAATTAATTTCCAAAATATACTATATTATATTTTAGTATGACTTTTAAATAAGATGCAACCATTGCTCGTAAAATAACAGGTATACTCCATATCGTCCATAATGTGTGCATTTTGAAGGGTCTTTACAACTCAATGATGAGTCCACATAGGTTATCCATTTATCTTCCTTTGTCTTCTACCAACTATTTTCAAGACCAACTCATTTTCCGAATGACTGAAATTCATTCTTATTTTCTTATATATCTAGGCTTCCTCAATATATGAGTTTTAATAAGTAGCTGGATAAGAATGTACGAACTTGAAGGAATTAATAGATGTGTAGCTTTGTTAATTCGACTCATTTCTATTAACTCACCTTGGAATATAATTTGCCAACACCAGTTCTTGAAGTTAATTTCCTTGCACCATCTTACACTTAATAGGAGGCCAGGATATGCAAAGTCACTTTGTCACTACAAAATGTATTATTCAGATTTAATAATACAAAACAGATTACAATAAATTTGGTAACAATTAACAAAGTCTGCGATTAACATATGTACAACTTACATACATCCTGCTTTTATTTACAACCTTGCAAATCGACATATGTACGGATCACGGCAACCATTTTGAAGTACAAAAATAATATCTGTATTTATACTTTATACATTTAAATCTAATGCTCTAACAATCGCTAAGAGAATTTACTTTCATCTTACATCAACCAATATGTTCAAAGGATATGCTAATATAGTTATTATTGCTACAACAAACAAACTAAAAACAAAACAAAAACTGAACTACAGAAATAAAATGTATACACATTATTATTATACATGTTGATAATATTGTCTGGTGATATTCTCATTAAATCAATTACAAGCATGAACACAATTTATCTTCTTTGACTACTAGAACTTACTCTTTATTAGAATGGATAATAGTGACAGGTAATTTACGTAAAGTACCATGGGAACGTATATGGCATCATTCCTTACTTATACAATAAAACACAATTCATAATCGGAAAAGCAAACTCTCCAAATTAGGAGAATTCTTTGCATTCAGATATATACAAAATATCTTACGACAGTCATTATTGTAAATCACTGTTAAACAAATTTTCATGAGTCAACTTATAATTTATTTGACTACACAAACGTAAAACAGATGTTTAAATGAATAATTTTAAATTGAGATTTTTTAAAGTAACAATTAAACAAAAGTGTTGCAGTTTTTAATCAAACTGATTTTAAGTGTTACTTTAAAAAGTCCTGGATATGCCATGTGAGTTTGAATGGCCAGTCAAGTAAGACTCGTTACAACCAATCCTAAAGTATCCCTGATGACGAAAACAGTTTCTAGAATGCTTACTGCCTTTAACAAATGCCGAGTATTGTATAGCACTTCTCTAATTTCTATCTCTATTGAATTAAAAGAGAAGAACAATTTATGCGTGATATGTTTGTTTAACGATATGTTAAGGAAATTTTAAAAGACTGTCTTGAGAGATATGAATGGAAAAGACCGCAGAGAACATTTGAAACTTGTTGAAGGCTGTAAAAGGATTTTAAAGGGTTTAATTTACAACAGATTTCAATGCCCCCCCCCAGTTTGAAAATGTATTTCTATTGGGTTTTATTTTTAACAAAAAAAATCAACAACACTGTTGGTCAGTTTAATATTACATGGTTGACACTACTTTGAAAAATTCTGAAAGCAAAAATTTGTCAACATAATGTTAAAGCTTTACTAAAGAGCTTTAAATACTCTTGTAAAGAGTATGGGCCATTAGGTTCACTTAACAAGGGGTTACACAGAAGATACAGCGCCAGTATGTGTCTAGCATTCATGATGTCGTAAGGCGGTACTGATTACAGAAAAAGTGTTAATGGTTTGTACATGTAAAACACATTTAGTTGACATAAATTTTAAAACAAATCTTCCATTTGTACAAAGTAACTTTAAAATCCGTAATCACTGAAACATATGCTGTATTTATTTTGCTAACAAAAACAGAATCTGCAAAATCAGTCTCAACCTTATAGCAGATAACATAGCAGATAATTAAATAATAAATTTCTTAGAGAGGCAAGATAAATACATATTGCATACAGCTTCTCATTACATTGCTGAATTTTCAACTCCTGGCATGATCAAGTATTTAACTATGTTTGTATACATTGGGCACACAAACTATATTTGTTAATTGACTTAAAAATTTAATTTGGTTGTACTTTTGTTTAACCTGAGTTAAATTTGTGAAATTATTACCAACACAAATTTGAAACATGTGCAATAATTGTTATTTTGATGTTATTATTTTTGTCCTTAGATTAAACTCTGAATTATTTGTTTTGAACAACACACTTATAAACATAACACTACAAGAAATTAGGTAAAATTAAGTAACATATTATCATGTAATTACATCATGATTAATAATTTTAGTTTATAAATTACATAATGTTTGATTATAGTATTATATTTCATAAGAGCGTTTCAAATGTTTTCTCATATTTCTCTTAAGATTCTACTTCGACACTAGAAATAGCTTCAAAGTGGGTAATTTGCTACTAGGTCTAAAATTAATGTAATTTTTTCTAATTGACAAACCCACATGAACAAAAAGATCTTGACCTGTTCTAAGCCTTTATGTAGTAATATAAAGACAGCCTGTGTTGTCCTTTATCAAAATTATAACTATAAAAATATAAATTAATACACACAAAAATAACTTACAGTTAATTCATAAAAAAGTATTACAGTTAATTAAATTTTAAAGAAGTTATTTGTGTTTAAAAGTAAAACAATAAATTTTCCATGAAAAACAATAATGTAGAAAATTTTTTTCATAAGCTGAAAAAGATATTAAGCTGAAGATTTTTTTTCCAATCTTGTGGGCAAAAGTTTCTAGACCTTTAAATAGGTCATATAATATTTAAATGATTGGATTGAAATAGAATAACTGAATGTTAAACTGTAAAAAATTAGGCTAATTTCAAAGTACTAAATTTGCAAGAAGTACCTATTTTAAATTACCTCATAAAAATAATAATTTATAAAAATAAGAAACAACTGACAATTTTTGTCAAAGCACATACACATGAACATCTAAAATGTGATAAGTATGACAAATACATACTTTATTAAAATTCAGAAATGAAGATAATTAAATTTTGTCATACTACAAATCAATACAAGTAAGATATGATGTAAAAATTAATATCACTTATAAAAAGAGTTTAAAAAAATCATTTCATAAATTATTATGAAAAATAATATATACGCAAGCTTTTCTAATTATTATTTCTATACATCTTTTACCTAGATTAGAACATAAAACCATTTTGACATAACGAAACATAACATATTTTTTAACAATTATTAAATTATAAATAAGTTATTAAATTCAGAACAAAATTAAATAAGGTACTACGTGATAGAGTTCCATGTGCCAATGTGTACTTAAAGTATGTGGCCAATGTGCTTCTATAATCTGATGTTGAATCTATTGCTCCAAGAAAGAGTTAACCAGTTAAGCACAAATAATAAAATCGCAAAACAATTTAATAACAGTTTAAAGTACCCAGGAGTGTATAACAAAATATGTAACTATGAAAACACAGGGTCTATTTCACTGTTAAAACCAATGTAGGTTGGGAAGAACTATTTATTTATTTTGAATCTTCAACGGATGGAAATTTGTGGTTATAAACAATTATCACATCCACTTTGGAGAAAATGTTAGCCTAACAAAAAGCAGGACAAATTTTGTCATAAAAAATCTTACCTAAAAAGGTTATGAGCTAGAATATGATGGTCTAAAGTTTCTATTATGTGTTTTACTGGCAAAGTAAATACACTGTGTCTGAGGTGGGAATAGTATTGTAAGCAAGTAGGAAAATTCATTAACATGTTAAAACTAAAAATCTTTACAATAATAATAATATAAATCTTGTTTATAAGTAGAAACCCTGTACAAATATATACAGCTTCGATTGATCACTCATTCCAATACCTTTCTTTTTGTACAATTAGGAATTTTTTGAAGCATTTGCCATTTCACAGACCAGGGATATCTGAACTAGTCTCACAGAAAATAATGAATGCATCTATAATGATGGTAACAATTATAACAATATTTACAAAAAAATAAAACAGAGAAAAAAAAACACGATAAACAAACCATTTAAATAATACAAAATAAACAGTAAAACTCAGAACAGAAACTACCAGAAAGCGCATTTGTCTTCAGACTGCAAAACCATGCCCGTCTTACACAATGGCTGAGTCACACACAAAATGAAAAATGTGTCTACATGGAATGAAGCCGGCTTCTCCCATAGCTGTCGCTACTTGTGGCACGCTCAGTCATTACGGAACACCGCCTTACTTCCAGCATTAAATTTCTTGAGTGAAATAATGAAGAAAAACGTTTTTCCAGGCTTGAGGGATGGATATATTTTATATGCTTTGAGCAATCTGATGTACAGTTACCACAACAAAATTTAATCTGCTAATCAGAAGCACTTGTAGGAAGTAATGACTTAATCTTGCTGCCTGCAAGACCATAACCAGTTTTCAGACATATACGAGGTCTGTTCAAAAAATACGCGGACTGTTTGAATTTTGCGGCTCAAGTTAGTTTCAGGAGAATCCGCTTGGTGTCGCTAGGTTCGTATAAATCAGATGATTAAAATGCGATATTTCAGTCGCAGATATCTTCATTTGTTGATAAGTTACACGCAGTTTAGTAAAGAGTGTTTTTTTCGTTTGTCGGATTGTAGAATGGACAGCCTGAAGGAGAATTATAACCGGTGATGAATCATGGGTGTACGGTTACGACACTGAAACGAAGGTCCAATCATCCCAATGGATAAGTCAAGCGTCCCCAAGACCCAAAAAGCTCGCCAAGTTCGGTCAAATGTCAAGGTGACGCTGACAGCTTTTTTTGATGCTAAGGGTGTTGTACACTACGAGTACCTCCCTGAAAGGCTCGACAGTCAACCAGATTACCTACATTGAAGTACCGAAACGTCTGAGGGACGCCGTACGACGCAAAAGGTCAGAACTGTGGAGAAGTGATAACTGGTTTTTCCATCACAACAACGCTCCAGCTCACTCAGCACTCGTGAATTTTTGGCCAAACACTCGATCACTGTTCTTTCCCACCCCCCTACTCACCTGACCTTGCTCCTTGTGACTTTTTCTTATTCCCAAAACTCAAAAAATCCCTCAAAGGAAAAAGATTTGAAACGATTTCGGAGATTAAGGCAAATGCAACGAAGGAGTTGAAAGCCATCACAAAAGAAGCGTACCAGGACTGTTTTAACAAGTGGAAACACCGTTGGTATAAGTGTGTGCGTTGGGGAGGAGAGTACTTTGAAGGAGACCCAGACGTGTAACTTCCAAATAAAGTACATTTTTTTTATGACCTCAGTCCGCGAATTTTTTGAACAGACCTCGTAGAGTTATATTAATGATGACAAAGTGAGGACTATATTGTACTATACTTACAACCAGATACTGTATTGGAACCTATTTGACTATCATGGATTCCCACTAAACATAATTGCATGCTTTGTTTCGGATAAAATTTTGGTACTTGGAGTTCCCATTCTAACCTATATATGTTTCCTTGACAGCATCTTTAAAAGTTGTCAATAAAACTTAGGAACAAATGCAACATTATTTAAAACAGTTATTTTATAATTTAGAAAGTAATATAAAATGTTATTTCAAGTTTATAACTTCAATGCGTTAAATTACATTTCACTGACCAATAAGGCTAAACACATTCTTCTACATAAAGACAACTTATTCAATTTGGTTCTGTTACGCTTGAAAAATACAATACAAAAATAATTCATTAAAAATAAATTAAACATATTATTAATATAGCAAAAGAAGCTATATATTACAATTAAATAAAAATGGTTATGTCTTCCTACAAACTACAAGAGAATCATACAGACAAACTTCTTGTAAAGTTAAACTTCTTGTACAGATAAACTTTACATAAAGTATATTTATAATGTGGTAATGATTTCCAGTATACAGAAGGTAAATATTATTTTTAATTGAGAAGATAGGAAATAAATTTTTGTATATTCCAAAAAATACTAAAACTATAAAAAATCCTAAAAAATGTTTTGTGTTATTTTACTATAAACAGTTCAACATACTCATACTTTTAAATCAAATTAATTCTGACTTATTACTTTGTGTTGTAACCCTCCAAAATTATTGCTAACTACAAATTATTCTTTAAAAAAGTTAGAATCTAAAATAACCTTCCTACCAATATATATACTTCAGTCTTTTACTTTTATACATCCTGAAAAAATAACATTGATACTAATTATGCAAATCTTTTAACTATAATGTAAAATAAACCAAATAATGTTTAAGTATTCAACAAAACAAAGTATTGCCTTTGTACTGAACTGCATTCAAATAACACTATAACTGATATGTTGATAACATTTTTTGATATGATTAACAAAACCATAAAAATAATATAACATTTTATATAACGGTTATATACAAAACAAACTTTTGTTTCTAAAATATATTCTTTAAATGTTCCAAATTTTTGAATGTATACATTAAGTTATATTAAAAAATATTCAAGAAATATCAATAGTTTCATCGGGTAAATTAAGATTTGTTACATTTGTTATGAAAATATTTCCTCCTCATGAAACAAACAAAATAAATACAATACTTTGCCATCATGTTTTCTGAATAATTAAGAAAATGTATTTTGAAAATGAAAACTTGTTTAATTACTTCTTCAAAAGAACAAGTCTTGGGAAACATATAACATTCAGTAATAACTACGTATTGCATAGAACAATCCTGTGGCAGACTTATAGTATTTATACACTACAAAATTAAAATTAGCCTTAAAAAACCACTAAATAAGAATTTGTCTAGTACAAAATTAAATTAAGCCTGTAAAATTACCAATGCACTAGACATAATTTCTAAAGACGCTAAATCAATAACGGATTAATAGAAAATATACATCTATTGAAAATAGAGATGTTGAAAGGTGTATAAAGTATTTTGTGTGGTAACAGATGAGTAAAAATCAGGTGCTAGAAGGGTCATGAATTTATTGTAACTTTCTAAATGACTGTTTTGCATAAAATTTGTTACTTTGCATACATCTGCATCGTTCATTCAACTTCCTTCTAACAGGAAAGAACAATATCCTGTATAAAAGACAATACTGTTGTAGCAGTATTTATTAATCTGCTAGTGGATAAATACAGTTAATTTAAAGGATGGAATTTTAGGTACTGAGGCAGTCACTGCAAAGATATCTATTTCCACCAAATTCCAAAGTGGGTTTATCTATGAAACTATTAGACATATTATTTTTATCATTGAACTCATTTTAAAATTTATACTATTTCTATAATTATTTCCGCTGAAAAATAATTACTTCACATGAATTTTGTTTCAATATGTGAAATATTAAGTAAAAAACTATAGTGCAATGGAAATATGTTTATACCACAAATAATTTGAACGATTTTATGAAAGAAATTAGTCTCCAATTGAACAGTGTTGCAAAGTCTAACAAAAAACACTTTCTCTTGTTTAAAATATTTAGCAACATTCACACAAATATTTTTTTGTTATGTATAGATAGAATGTATTGTTTTTGTAGAAAAGATAGGATCAATTACGGACGTAAACTATATAAATTAGTCATTTACTTATAGTTATTAATAAAACTTTTAATTTATAATTTTTATTTGCCTCATGTTATGCTACTACACATCTAAAACTCAAACTTTGTAACTCACCTTTAAACTTTGTACACGTGGAATTATATCAAATTTAAACATAATCAGTGAGATATTTCATTATTTTTCGATACAAGAAAATTTTTAAATACTGAGTAAACAACGGGTTTTAAAAACTGTTTGCTTATAGTAATTTTTAGCAGTGTAATTATGGTGATTTAGCACTTACTTATACATCTTCACCGCTTTCAGAATTATTAGAAATGTTTTTATACTTTATGCTAAAGAACTCATATATAAACAAAAAAGATACGACTTTGTAAAGAATAATCCTTCATCATTTACGTCCAGAGCTTGCAGGAAAAATAATTTGTAGGAGGGGGGTAAAATTATACATATTAAAAGTTATACAGACCATGACTAGGTGAAGACATATATTCAGCTAATGCATCAAGCTTGGAACACTAATTCAGTGATTAGTAAATTTTTAATAAACTAAAAAATAAAATCTCAACATTTACTTAAAAGTATGAAATGTTTTCTCATTTACAGATAAAAATATAATTCGAAACAATATTGTAAGAAATTTACAGGTTGTTTCAGTCAGCCTTATTTAAAACAGAAAATAACCGCTAACCAAGTAGGCTATTAAAGTCTTAGCACATACTCAAAGAGAACTAACAATCACAGGAAGTTTGCTATACATGTATTAATAACTTAAGGTTTATTCTAGTGTTTTGTAATAAAAAAAAGCAACCAAGAGAAAGCCCACATTGAGAGTCAATTACTAGTGCTCAAGAGAGTTAGTTTTTGGGTGTTAATAAGAAGTATTATAAAACATTTGCAGTCACTTCTTGCACGTCTAATTGTCACTACCTTGCTAAATAAAAGAAAGATATTTGTGCAGCCCAAGATTTAACATCTTCTCAAGTAAAATCATTAATGACCCACTGGAACTTAAAACGTTGTTTTTTTTATATTTATAAAAGATTATTTACATAACACCTTATTTTTTGTAACTGTTACAACAATTAGTGACGGATAAGGAGTTTAAGAAATAAAATTAGTGGTTCCTTATTGGTTTAACAATGGTAAAGAAACAAAATGAAAGAAATTAGATAGTTTCCAAAAGAAAACAGTAGATGGAAAAACATTTTGAACAACCACATACACCCAAAAGTTACAAAATAAATGAATGTTGGACTATCTAGGTTATTACGTCTTGCGCTACAGGACAAGGAGGTTGAACGAGTACAGTAGAATGGTTATACCCTGGTGAACAAAATTATTATGCTTCTAAACTTGACTCGTAAAATGGTAAGAGTGTTGAGTTTTGCTTGACAGAGATATAAAGGTTTTAAAAATTATTCCATTTTAGGAACGTAATATAAAAATATATAAATAAAGACTCCTGTTTAAACTAAAAACATAGTTTAGAGAGCTATTTAATATTAACCATGGAGTACTGAAAGAAACTAACGTCACCTGAATTACACATCATATGCCCTTGATTATTCTAGGTAATCTAAAAAAATACTAACAACTAACATAGAAAACAATATGTCAAAAACTAAACTTAACACAATCATAATTTATTATTTTTATGATGGTTTGAACAAATCCATTTTTAATGATGTTTATACCTTTATAATTTTTAAAAACCTCAAACCCTTAAATTTAGGATATCATTAGTTTAACAAAATGTTAATAAATAGTTTATTTATTGTTTACACCTTTTTATAATTGAATTTTCAAATTATTATAAACCTTTTTCAAAATTAACTTGTTCTTCTTCTCTAATTTTTAAATCTACTTTTCAAAATAGTATATTTCAATAAATTTAAATCTACAACTGAAAAACATGTATGTAATTCTCTAGAATATAAAATTAAAATTTTATAAAAATAAAGAAATAAAATTTATTAAATAATAGGTAACCTTTTAAAATCAATCCTGTTGGGTATTCCCAGTTTAATAATATAAAATATATTTCTGGGAGGTAAAAATAAAACAATAAGCTTCTAATTTCAATAGGTTATTGGCAGTGGTATTGTTGATACTTAAGATTCATTTTCATAAAAGTTTAAAATTTTAATTGATGCGTTACAGATACCTTAAACTAACAACACTGTCACAAAATACATTTGTTACAACGGAATATTTGTAATTGCTAAACATGTTAAAAAAATGCAGTACAAAAATATAGTTTAACCATAAGTTGTGTCGCAAAATAGAACCTTAATTATAAAGTCAACATATTCATTCAAAATTCTTAATATACTCATCTTCATTTATGTTAGGAATATTTCTATATATTTGAGTACAGTTTTCTGCCTTCCTAACGCTACAATATTTTCCTCTGTTG
Source organism: Prosapia bicincta (assembly GCA_036971475.1). Taxonomy (NCBI): domain Eukaryota; kingdom Metazoa; phylum Arthropoda; class Insecta; order Hemiptera; family Cercopidae; genus Prosapia; species Prosapia bicincta. The sequence continues at coordinate 24,784,286 of JBAIZL010000006.1, read as the reverse complement.
ACGCGTTTCGGAGTGACTCCATTTTTAAAACCTAAATCGTATATAAATAGGAGTACGATTGAAGTTTTCAAAATGGAGTCACTTCGAAACACGTCAACAGAGGAAAATATTGAAACGTTAGGAAGGCAGAAAACTGTACTCAAATATATACTCATTTAATTTTAAACAAATATTGAGAAAAAAAGGGAATAATAAACTTGTACATGAGGACAAAAACAAGCCATCACAGTTGTGTTCCAAAATTTATAGTTTTTAAACCCTGTTGTTATCCCATATAATTTATTTTGTGCTTATGCCTTGAACAGATAAGCTATTTCAAACACTGCTGTAAAACAGCAACTAGATTTATTCTTCTTCCAAATTAATATAAATATCTTTAAACAAATGATGCACTTAATCATTAAGAAATATATTATGTGAAAAATTCAGAATAATGTTTCCTAAACAAATAATTTCAATTACAAATTTCAGAGTGGAACCAAAGGTAATTTTATAAAATAAATTTTCTATTTTTAATAAAACTGACAACTACTGAAACGGTATATGTCTATAATATTTTATGAGTATTTTGATTACAAAATTCAAAAATGTTACCTATATTGTGTAACCCTATTCCCACTTTGTTTGGCACAAAGTTGTACAACTGGAATCGTCAAATGCAGAATATATAGTATACATACTTTCAATGAATTAAAAAAAAAAAAACAAATCTAAAAATGTTAGGATAGTATACTATAGAAATGTATTTCTTTATATTTTATTATTTTAAGTAAAACTATATAAATTTAAATTATCCTAAGGGTTTTCTATTTAAACTAGAAATATATTTAAAAAAAAGCTAAATGAAATTGCAATGAATACTCTTATTTTTGAAATGAGCTATTAAGGTAGTACAAAAAACAATAAAACCCTAAATTACTATATTAAAATAAAATCAAACAATAACCAAATTATAACTACTTTAAAAGTTATACCTAATTACATTCTAATGTATATTTTTATGAGCATTTAAATATGTTTAAAAGGTTTAGCTGTAACAATATATTTGGAATTACTTGGAAAATTTTTATTTTATTTCTTGTTATTATGGTTTAGGAGCTTATATTAGAGGTGTCATAATTTACAAGAGTATGAAGATTTATATGTATTTACAGAAACAAATTTTATCTGTGATTCAGTGAAAACAAGTTGTACTTTATAATTAAGGTTCCCCTGCACACAAAGATGTTAAGAGGGAACTAAATGTTAATATTGTAATTTATTTTATAAATAAGTATGATTTATGATTTAATATTCTACGTATTGTCTTCTTAAAAATTATAGGATCTTCACAAGGTTTCTTTGTGTTTTAACATGTTGACTGTTGTGCTATGGCAAGTACTTATGTTATAACATATACGTTTTAAAAATTCATATAAGATTTCTATGGGAAATTTCAATTTTGTTACTAAATTATATTCCAGTTATCTACACTTAGCGAATGAGACAAGGTAATATTTACAGCAATTAGATATGAGGAGTTTCTGGTAATGATTATATTAAAAATATTTGTAAAAAAATATTATTTGAATCAATGTCTAATATTTGACTTGGTAATAAAGGTCAAAAGAGAATAAACCAATAAATTAATTTCTTTTAAAATATTAATATTATTATTTCTTTTAAATTCTTTTGAAGACATTAATTTTCACAAGGATGTAGTATAGTCAGATATAGATGGAAAGGGCATTCTAAACCATCTGTAGTCTATAAAAAAAATTACTTCAAGTACTATTTCGGTGTTCACTTTCAATGACTTGAGTTAAATTGTATATTAATTCTTGTTCTTTTTACAAGAAATATTCTTTTTTTAATTGCAAAATATTATTTTACAATTTTCTTTTAAAATCCACTTCACAAATAAATTCAATAAACTGTTTTTCATAACAGCCTATAAAAGGTTCATGGTAAAAAAGTTAAGTAGTCAGATGTTAACAGTAATTTACAGCTGGCAGTCAACATGTTAAATTTTCTACTAAATTTATTTCCATCTGTAACAGAACCAAAATTTCAATAACAGATACATGTTTCAACTATTGCATCTACATCTTCAAAATGTTGGCAATTAAAGAAAAACATTTATAAACTACTAAACAAATTTAGGGACTTCAAATAAAGCACAATGCACATACAATTTTAAACTTTAAACATATTTAAAAATTAATCACCAACACAACATATACTGAGGTCGTAATAACTAGAACCTCTACTAAAGATGGAAATATATTTAGCTACTGACGTGATTAATTCAACTGAAAATAAATTTTGTATTCTAATAAATTAATGACACTAAATTAACTAAAACAAACAAATTTAGGGACTTCAAATAAAGCACAATGCACATACAATTTTAAACTTTAAACATATTTAAAAATTAATCACCAACACAACATATACTGAGGTCGTAATAACTAGAACCTCTACTAAAGATGGAAATATATTTAGCTACTGACGTGATTAATTCAACTGAAAATAAATTTTGTATTCTAATAAATTAATGACACTAAATTAACTAAAACAATTTTAAGAAAATAGTAATCTGTTACTTAAATAAATACCTGTATTTATAAGTAACAATATAAACCTTATATTTATATAAAGTTATTTTAAATGCTTGTCACAAAATGATTTTGTTAAAAATTATTAATAGCTGTATACATTGATCACAGCTAATAGTTAATATATTAGCTATGATAGTTTTAATTGTAATATATAATCTAGTTGTAGAAATTATATTTATTTTCTCTAAAAATCATAAAAAATAACCTTTGTTATGAATAATAAAAAATGGCATAACTGTTACAGTATACATAATTCAGTGTACTTGCTGCCTACACTTAGTAATTGTACTTCTTGTAGTAGAATTTTGTAGCCAGTATATATGTCTTATAATCCAATAGTTAAACAAACCAGCTGTTATTTTGATAAGGATCTATGCATAGTAGATTTTACAATTTTAAAAAATGTCTGAGACCAGCAGTTACAAAATATTTTAAACTAAAAACAAAATGTACTAAAAATTATCGTACATATTTTTTTTTACATTATCACAGAAATGTATTACCTTTATTTACAGTAAACTCTTAAATAACTGGAAAGGTAGCCCAATACTAGCTCCCCACGAGTTCGATTTTACGATACTTTTTACGTAGATTCGATACAGGGTCTTTAAAGAGCACAGGATCGAGTCTCATGTTGGATCGAAGGAGCGGCATATACCCAAATACAGCAGCGAATGTGTTGAGACATGTTTGTCTCTGTATAAAATGGTCAGGATCGTTCCATGGAGACCTTTAACAAATATAGAATTATAATTAATCATAAAAATTAATGAACATATTTTTTAAACAATATATATTTTGTTTCTACCATGAACTACAGCTGCTAAATACAGCATTTCAAAAATATAATTCTGTTTTAAGGTGTTACATTTATAATTTACAAGAATGTATGATTCAGGAGATGTGCTCAACTTTTATCTTAAATTGTAATTTGAAAAGAGTGTTCAGATTTTTAAGAGTAATTTAAAGAAGAAATATTCTATGGTGAAGGCTATAATACTCTAAGTATTGAGTAATATAAGAAAATTGGTGTGAACACTTTCAAAGCGTGTGAATAGCTTGGTCTAATTAAAAGACTGATGGAATAGAGTCTGAGAAGCCATCCTTAAAAAACAATGTATTATACTGCTAAGCTACATGTTGCATATGGGTCAATATAAACTAACTGTCACTTGAGAATCTTATAATAATGATAGCTTTTAAAGCATTAACATGGTTTAAGAAAGAGTCACTAACATATTTAAACATGCGAGAGAGACAGATAAGTAGATAGATAGATAGATAGATAGATAGATAGATAGATAGAGAGAGAGAGAGAGAGAAAGAGAGAGTCATTAAGATAACATAGTCTCTATCTCTAAGACATTTAGAACTCCCTTACTTCAACTATATGGTATTCAAGGAACTTAATGTGGCCAGCACTATGCTCTAACCACCTTTTATCATCCTAGGTTTGATTACAAATAATAATTTTCTCCGGAGGGAAATTACCTACATTCTGAGAAAAGCATACAGAAATTCTTTTGCACTACCAGGGATTGAATCCAAGACCTCTAAGCTCTAACCTCTAGACATCTAAGACACCTTTTTTCGCTATTTATGAGTAAAGACTTTATAAGAAATTTTATCTATATGCAGTAGTAATATGACAAATATTTTTAAAAAAACATTAGATCGTGTAACGAATAAAAACATTAGCGAACAAACTTTAGCAAAGAGAAAAATAGAAAAATGATGCGTTTAAACTTACAAAATCAATGAATCATTGACAGTTAAAGAAATTATTTTGTCCTAAGTAAACACAAACTGGCAGAAATTGTTACGTAAATTCAGTTAATTTTGCACTGTCACTTAGACAAGGCACTTGCACAAACATCATGCCTCATCAGTTAATTATAATAACAAACATGGGGGGGGGAGTTGTTTTCTAATATCCTAATCTGTCAGATTTAGGAGTGGCTTTTTATTCCAACATTAAAAATAAACATTGGAATATCAACATTTTCAGCTAAATGGCTCAATAAAGAATTCACTACAAGAGCTCTCACAAATAAAATGTTTAACAGTCAAAAATGTTTTTGAGCATGTATTCAAAGAAAGCCTACTTTGAAAGTGACAAAGTTAAACTGTTTTGAAGTTAAAGTTTATTAAGAAGTATAGAAATGTTCTAAATAAAGAAAACAAATCATTTCATATTGTTGCTATAAATTCTTGTATACTATCAGTGTTTATTAGGTACTTATAAATGTACATAATAATCGATATTAAAATATAATTATAAGCTACTACAACAAAACTTAGCGAAAAATACCAAAAGCAATAAGAAAAGATAATATTGGTATAAACTGTAAAAACAGGATGATGATTAGATATATTAGATAAACTTGCATTTTATATATCAACTGTGTTCATCATTATTTAAGCCTCCTATGTTAGATAGGAATAGACTAGTTTGATAATAAAGACAATTCTATAGTAATAGCAAAATGCAAGTTCACGCCAGGTAAGCTCACTCACACAAAGGCAGAGAATTAGAACGGGCAGTATTCGTTCCGGCACTTTGTTTATTAGTCGCCTAGTGGTGCTTCATTGATAAAACTCTAATTTTTTAAATTTGATGACACACCTTAGAAAGTTTAACATAAATTAATTCTGCACATCATTAAGAAAAAATTGATACCAAACAATGTACAACTTATTGTCACTGTTCATGAGGGGGTAACATGAAATAATAATGTGTTAACTGTGTTGGCATACTAATAACTACTAAAGTAAACCATGGCTCGTTTGGTATCACTATTCTTGCAATAAGTAGAATCAATATTTATTAACTATTTTTAGTTAAAATGACAACTTAAAAAGTTAGAGTTTGGTTAGAAGATACCACTAAATGACCAATAGAGCAGAAATACAGCCGTCTCTACACTGCCCTAATCCTTTGAGCTTGTAAGAGTGTGTGTGAGAAACTGACCTGGCGTCCAGGGGCATTCACAAGCTGCTACTGCTATACGTTTAAATGCAAAACTAAATATTCAACAAATAGTCACATTTATAAAAACGTATACATATTAACTAAATAAATTACTAATAAATATTAAGAAATTTGACTTTAAAAATTTTAAAAACTAATACTTACTTGGATCCTCCTCCAGGTGGCTGGTCTTTATACTGCTTCCTCTGAGTGACTTTGATTGGTGGACGGCGTGTAACATGACTCACTAAGAAGTTGATTAAAATGTCCTCACAATTATGCGACTGTTCTACAGTTTTAAGCAGTAGAGGGCTCAACCATTCTGTGTACAGGTAGTTGTAGTAGCGGTGATAGAAAGCGGCTCCCGTCAAAACTATGGAGTAATCATTGGTCCATTTTGACGTATAGCCCCATGTTCCCTGTAAATACAATGAATTTTAAAAATAACATTACAGATGTGTTAATCGGAATAACTATCTAATTACTGCTATTGCCACACTGTTGTTATTGTTTTAGCCTTTTTGGAACTTGGTAACAACAAGCAGATTACACAACCTGTATTTAATACTGAAAAGCAGAAATATTTACATATTATAGCAAACAACCTAGAACATTAACATATTCTATAGGGTGTTTCATTTAAAAATTATTAAATACATTTCTGAACAGTAAAAATTATACTTTTCACAAATTAAGATTATTACAAAAAATCCATATTATTTAAAAAAAGTAATATAAAAAAAGTCAATTCCTACTTAGGTTGCAAAAGAGAAAATTTATTTTATTTACTTTTTATTAAATAATTACAATTAATATAAATAAAGTAACATAACCTATGCAATTAAACAGATGTTCTAACAAGAAATCAGCTGTTTTATGATATCATAATATGTTATTACTTATTTTAAGCGAAATGGAACGAAATAACTATATTGCATACACAGCCCCTTTTGTGAAAAGTTTTTCTCTGATATAAAACTAAAATTAATTTTTATTAAATTTATTTGATGAATCAATATTTGAAAAGAACTGTATTGACATCAAGTGTCATCCACAACAAATTATAATGAAAATTATTAGAACTTGAGTAAATGAATAAAATATATTTTATTACTGAGTGAAAATTTGAACGAGATATATATGGGGAGAGTGTGAACTAATAGAATGAACTGAAATATATTACCAACGTGGTAATAACTCATTTTTAAATCCTTACTTTATAAAAACCATGCAGCTAATAAAAGAGTAAGCCATCTCTCATGGGATTGTAATATTACACTATTATAACAACCCTATTTCCATAAATACATTCAACTGACTTTAACATGCATATGTAATTATATATACTCTATGTAAGGCCCTCTGTCTAGTGAGTTATTAACTCTCTTTGACCATATAAAGTGAACCAACTGTGGCGTGATTTTTCAGTTTAAATAAATAAACCACAGACAAAAGTTTATTTAAACCCTAGGTGCATTTCAATTGCAAAGCAATCAGCGTTAAAAAAATTAATAACACAAAAATGTGTGTAATAATTTCCTTTGAAAATGATTGCTTTGCAATTGAAGTGTTCATAAGGGTTTAAATAAAAAGCTTATTGGTAGTTTAGAAGTCTTATTTATTTTCTTTGACTCTGTATAAGTTTACTTCAGGTATATGTCCTAACCATATGACGACATCATTTTCCTCTATTCCAAATACAATCATGTTTCTTGCATTTATAACAGCTTGCTTTCAAACCATTAACCAAATCGTATCAAACAATCAAAAGGTTGTTCCTTTTTTGTACAACTAATAGCAATTATTTAAGTAGCAATTTATTTGTTTGTACTAAAATAAGTAATATGTTCAAAAATTATTTTAAAGACAATCTCTATTTAGATTAAAAAAATCTTTTTTAGTTGCTTTTAGTTTTTTTATTAAATACTTGAAATTATTATAAATAAAGTAACATAACCTATGGGTTAAAATAGCTGTCCTATCACATAACCTGTAACATAAAATCAGCTGTTTTATGAAATTTTATGTTACCACTTATTTTAACCCAAATGGGGTGAAATGACTACATTGCACACCTTGTGATAAGTTTTTCTCCTATATAAAACTAAAATAATTAACTAAGTTTAGTTAATTTCCACTACAAATTGGAAAAAAATTATTTGAACTTGAGTAGATGAATAAAAAGTATTTTATTATTGACTGAAAATTTGAACTATATATATATATATAAGAATTCAGTGACTTGACAATGGTCAAGTGACCGAAAGGTGCCTCATCATACAAGGTAAAATTATTGCACTTAGTGGTGGAAAAAATTATTTACAACGTGAAATGTATATATATATATATATATATATATATATATATATATTTAGGTTAGTTTTGGTTGGTAAAGATTATTTAGATTTTTTGGACTAGGAGACTGACAGACTTACCTTGGTAAGAGTCCACTCTGTAGTCTTGAAATAGAAACACATAAAAGCACTTAAACAATGATATATTTCAACCACACAGTGGTCTTTGTCAATCGAAGAGAAAACACAAAAAGAAATATGAGAGAATGAAATAAAATAAATAATATTTTATTTCATTCTCTCATATTTCTTTTTGTGTTTTCTCTTTGATTGACAAAGACCACTGTGTGGTTGAAATATATCATTGTTTAAGTGCTTTTATGTGTTTCTATTTCAAGACTACAGAGTGGACTCTTACCAAGGTAAGTCTGTCAGTCTCCTAGTCCAAAAAATCTATCTATCTATCTATCTATATATATATATATATATATATATATATATATATATATATATATATATATAAGGAGGGTGTGAACTAATAGAAGGAATCGAAAAACTACATGTATCATGTACAATGTTAAAATATATTTTAAGGGATGTAATAATATTTGTTTTCAATAAAACAGTGTCGCCACTTTTAATGAATGCATCATGTGTTTGTGGCGCAAACATGTACAATTAGTGGTGGCCTTAATTTTTAAATGTAATGAAACACGTATCCATTAATCTCTAGTGCTTTCCCAGATCCTTCACAACAACAAACTCCAATTTCTCTCTGTATACCATTAATTTACCTCTCCCTTGAGGCCAGCCTCAGTCTACACTGCTTCCTTAAACAATACAAACGAATTTCTACAGTTCCATCTTGCATAGTAAGAATTCCAAAAATGTCGATGCAGTGATCACTGTGTGATCATGAACAATTGAATTTGCCCAAAATGTATTATAACGCTTTTAACCAAACCTAACATCCACAGAAGCTCAAATGGCTTCGGCCATATATTTCAATTGAGGTTATTGTAGTCTCTTTGTTAGTGCAGTAGTCATCAGTCTCAAGTATAGCCAGTCTCAAGGTATTGTCTTGTAAGATATTACAATTTTACAAACAGTCCTTGGATCAGATCTACCTGTTTGCATAACCTTATGACAATGTGTTAAAGGAAGCACAATAAAGTTAGAGCATTTCTTTGATATTATTACATTGTTTTTGTGTAGTTTCAACACAATCAAACAGTATGATTACAATCATCTAGGAAAGCACTGTGATCACGCTCCTAATTCTGTAGAAACACCTCTGGTATAAGTTTGGGAGGGTTTATGACGTCATACATCCTGGTTGCTTATCTGTCTGAAGTAAACCTACCAACTACTGGGGTCATGAAATGGTCTACTTGTGATAAGTAGGAAAAGAAAGAGTGGATTGCATAAAGTATGGACATAATGATCTCAAGGTGGAGGGAATAAAGGAAAATTATGAGATCAATTAGGCACAGTCGCAAATAAGATGAATAGAGTTGTCAAATCTATATAATTAAAACTATAGTTCGTAGCGTAAATATGATTCTTATTTTGTAAAATTGTGGTTTCTAGACCACTATCAACTCCAGAACAACCTCTTTTAGCCATAACAACTGTATTCTCTCAAATACTCTGCTGTAAATATACAAATCACCTTACTTTAAATTCCTTCTGCAGTCCATAGACCTACTTGCTAATAAATAAACTAATTATCTGTCCAAGTAAAGTTATTAATATAATAAACTATATTACAATTATTATAAAGTAAATTAGTCATTAATTATTATATAAAATAGGCATATTATACTATGAGGTTTAAATTGTTCAAGAAATTGCTTATTTGCTTTCTAAGGAGCAACGTCTCAAACATATAGAGGAAAATACATTTAAAAATTTAAAAAATCGTTATAGTATACCTTGGCATCATCCCAATAATGAGAACGGGCTGGGTAGCCGACAATGCGTTCAGGGAAGGCACGCCAAACTTCAAAAGCAAAATCCACTTCATCTGTTGTTAACAAAGCGTCTTCGTCTAAGGAAAGTATAGCTGCAGTTCGAAGTAGAGGGTGTGGAAAAAATCGCTGAGAAATTCCAGGTTCCGAAGCTTCATGAAGGACATGGAGAGGTATCGATGATGGAAGCGCAGGCCATCGTGATTTGAAAGGAGGTGGCTTGTCGCTAGCCCACATTATGACAATCTACACAGCATTCATAAATAACATGACATGACAAAATTAAAACAGAAATTGTTTAAACTACCATAAATAACTTTCTTAGGAGAAAAACACCACCAAATATTTCCAAAATATAAAAACTTTTTAACATTTACTTTGTCTACAAAAACTATTAAATAAAAGGCTTAGATCTTTTGTAAAGACAACTTGCCATTAGTCTCAGTGGAGTTGTTTCAAGTCCCTACTCTTGTTTAGATAAAAACTAAAAAGCTAATGAGGTTTCTTATTGTTCCTTCTGCTTTAATTATTCACATTGTATGTCACTCAAATTAGTTAAAAATGCTTAATAGTTTTATTTAAGTAAGCTTTACCATCTACTAACACTTTTATATGCTTGGTATTGATGAATATTCTGTGAATTAAGGTTTTAAAAGTCTTTTTGTAATTCAAGTCTTTATGTTAAATTATCATACTGCTAAAAATAAATAAATAATATTAACAAGAAATATAGAATGAAAGAGAATTAAAAAACGTTTTTCAACAAATCTTTCTTTTAAGGAAAATTTTATAAATATACAAATAAATATATGAATAAAAATATTTCAAATTAAAAAATCGCCAATTTATAAATTTTTAAAGCTTTTGTCTAGCTAATCTATTAGCCAATACAGGAAAAATCAATGAAAAAAACATTTTTTTTATAAGAATTAAATCATATGTCGTACAATACCTTCATATGTTTAAATTGCTATAAAAAAATGTTGTTCTTTAACTCATTTCCCCTAACAATGCTAATACATTAATTAGCAAAAGGCTTTGAAAAATATATACATTTTTTATATACAACAGTTCTTGTACTTGAAATATTTTCATTCATTTATTATATTACAAGAAACCATATCGTATTTAATATGATATATTAAATATATTCTGCTATGGAAGAATAATATATGCATTAAAAGCATTCTTGTTTTTAAAATGTTTTTAATTTATTAACTATATTACAAGAAAACATATCACCATATTTAATATATATATATATATATATATATATATATATATATATATATATATATATACACACACACACACACACACACACACACACACACACACACACACACACACACACTTATGACCAAAAACATTTAATGGAGGAGTGTTCACAGAATCTAGTGCAATAATGTGAAACTTTAACATGACCATTCAACTTTGGTTTTTATAGGCTTCTGTAACTAATGTTAATTTTTTCATATAAATAGTTGCTGATATTTCAAACTGCCCAGTATGTGTGTGTGTGTGTGTGTGTGTACATATATATGTATGTATGTGGGTTGTGTGTATGTACAGCCTATTGTTATCGTGTTACAGATATTTAATAAACACAAGTATTTTGAGTACACAAATATATTTAAACAAAAATTATTTATTTACAAAAACAGAAGGAAAATGTCACATAAAACCAACACTATAATTACAAATGTAAAGAATAATAGTATTCAAAATGATAGATATAGCCTACATGAGAATAATGCTATATAACATGGTATGTGAAAATTAGTCTTTTGTAAAATTAGTTTTTGCCAAACAAAGCAAAAATTGTAAAAGGAAACCTAAAGAGCATTTGATCTTGCTATAGATCACATATAAATAAATAAATAAACATATATATATTTATTTATATGAAAATAGTAAAGGTTTGGAAATGAGTTTAGCGAGTCTCATAAAAATATATATGCATAAAGTTCAAACAAATTATATAATGCAAGTTAGTGCAGTCTAAATATAAGGCTACATGCAGCATCATATATGGCATGACATTAGAATATATATCGTACATGCCAAGAGTGTAAATTTAAAATACTACATCAGTTATGCTGTAGAGTAAGATTGATCTTGATATCCCCATAATGTTAAAATATTTTGACAGTTTTCATTTGTTCAAAAGAATATATATCTGTATCTGAAAAACTGTGTTTCAAATTATATAATTAAATTGTGAATTCCACATCTATTTTTAGTTAATTGTTGTGTGATATTACTATAAAGGGAATGTATAAAAAAAAACATCAAGCTTATTAGAAATAACTTCAAATATACAATTATGTTTTTCTAAGATTCAATGGGCTTTTTATGATAATTCTAATGTGGCAAGAATAATTAAGGATTTTAAAACCTGATTTTCATAATGCTTGCAACAAAAAATATATTTCAAAATAACTTTGTAAGAAAGAGAGAAAATTTTAAGTACTTAAATTAAAAATATATGTAATAAAAAAATAACATTATTCTTAAATTTAAAACAAACAATTGATTATAAAATGTTATAAGATAACCATGCATGGGATAATAAAACTAATAGCAAAATTATTACAACTTTAGTTACATACAGGCCTACAATCCATCAAACTTTACTCACCCTGGCAACATATTGACTTTTGGCAACATTCTTCACAAGCCTATAGAGTGTGGAGGTGGGGGTCAATGTGACTCCCAGCTGACAATAAATAACAGCTGTGAATAGAGATTCAGGTGGGGCCACATCCAGGAAGGGATAGTCTGACCAAGAGTCTGAAAACTGAGGGAATGTTAGAAGTGCTCCCGGGGCATTGTTCCAGACCACCCCGTCTCTCCCTTTCTGTTGTGGTAATCGCTCTCGGATTATCTGAAACATTTTAATCACACATTTCTGCCTCATTTTAATTTTTCTTCTTTTGGAAAACATTGCATAATCCTATTTTTACAGGCACTTGAAATTCATAAAATTACATTTTGGCTGTTTATAATTTTGTTAAAATTACATTTTTTAAAATTACAGAATTGATTTTTTGAATTCCTAGATGTGTTCTCATATAAACACAAAATTTTCAAACATCTTTCACATAGACACGGTATTATATGTTACTGGAAATAACTCTAACAAGGCAAGCATAGCCTGTTACATAAATAATATAGTAAATTGCTTTTAAACAAGCAAGTAGTTTCTATACACCTGCTTGTGTAGTTCATTAGTCATTACAAACAGGAATCTGATGAACAGAGCATTACAATATATTCAATTCTTAAGATCAACATTTCTTTCAACGAGGTTTTGGCAATTTTGTTGCTCTATGGCCATTCTCAAAACTAAAATAAAATATTAATAATAGCAGCAGTGCCCAAACTACAAATTTGGGTGTCATATTGCATAACTCAATAATCCTGACCTAGCTTTATAAATAGTAGGCGTGTGTTGTTTTGTTCTATATATGTAGCACTTATTTTTTGTTAAATAATGGTTGCCTATTCAGGAAATTTCTCTCATTTTCAATTGTAATTGATTGGGATTTTAAGGATAGCATGTGGTGGGAAAAACCATTAAGGTGATTTTAAAGGGGTTTCAGGGATGATGTAAGAAAGCATATGAAAATTATAACGGAATTGAATGTTTGAGTATTTGGTTGCAGTTTGAGGAGTATAAACTAATAACTCAAGTTTAAAATGGAAACAAATAAGGAAAATATTTATGTACGTCTATTGTAAAATTTGACACCGTTTAGATAAAAATTTCTGTAAATAATTCAGTTTTTAATCTTCTAAACTTTTGTTTATAAAGTTGTTAAATTCCCAAATACTCGTGTGTTACAAGGCCATTTGTTGCCAAGTTGAATAAGTACTTCTTGAACTAGAGTACATAATTATTTCTCCAAGTACAAGTAGTTATTTTGTCTGTACTAAGCAGAACTTTTTACTACAAGTGACAGCTCTGTAACATTAGTCGAGCTCAGCGAAACACTAATGAGTTCGCCTCTCCTCGTCTCGTCTAGGATGCAAACTAATAAACATAACATTTGATTGCTTCACGTAAAGTAATATTTTAATGAGAGAAATATCGTAAAGCCAGCAAGCAGCAAACTGCAATAAAACATCTCACATTTGACGACAATAATTAAATTCAAAGTACAAATTATGTACGTTTTAATTACAGTGTGTTATATTTACAAACTTGTTTATTTACTTCCTACTTGAAAGATGTTTTAATGTCATCTAAACACACTTAATAGCTTTACAAAATGTGTTGATCAAAAGCAGGAACAAACATGAACTTATTTTGTTATGAAGTGATATTTGTGTTAATATTACACATAACCATTTCAAAACATATTTATTTTTTTGAAAACATTTGAACTGAAGTGAAAATGCCTTAAAACTCTTAAAGACTAAAAATATGCAATAATTCACAATATCTACATTTAGTGGGGAAAAGTGACCATATAAGTTAGTTTCTATAAAGAAATTCATAAAATTGCAGTTTTCAAGCAAAGTAAAGTACTTCCTTGCCACATCTGTATCTTTCATTTTCCTTTGAAAAATTAAACATTACTCTTAATATAGATTAAACAATACTCTTACATAACAAATCTTTTGATAGCTTCCTAAACACAATCCTTTTGTTTGTTGTCCACTTTGTAATATGTTAAAGCAATTGTTTTTAAATAAGGATATATTCTTTGAATCTTACACTGGTACCACTTCTTTCCTTCTTTTATTATAATGACATCTTGATATCCCATTGAGTGAATTAATATGATGGCAATGACATACATTTTTGCCATTCATGTATCCTGATTAACACCTTCCTTTCTTCTTACCGCAACAGTGAGTTAATAGAATGGTAATACAATTTTGTCATTCTTTTCCTAATACTTTCTTTTTTTTGGTTAATGGAAGATTAACGTGGTGTCAATGGCACGAATCCTCATTATTTCTGATATCATTTTCTCCCTTCTTACACCATGGTATTGAGACTATAGGAATTAGACAAGGACATTCTTTTCATAGTCCAATCCTGATTCTCACTTGCTTCTCTTATCCTAATACTATCATTTCACTCAATGATTGCTTCCAGTAGTACTGCAACACTTGATGAAGTGAGGATCGATACTCGCAGATGAACTAGATGGGGATAAATATTTTCTTGTGGAACATGAAGTGCTTGCAAGGGAGTAAAGACGCACTTTTTACCTCCTTAAATAACCGTGAAAAAAATAATACTATTTTACAGTTTTTGTTTTCCATCATTATTCCCAGAAATGTTATAATGGAAAGTGGTATATTTGCCTGTAAAGTATCTAAAGTTTATCACAAACAATATTATGTGTGTTCTCGGTACAAGTCAGTTACCAATAACTTTCTACATGCACAGGTTTATCCTAACTTTTCTCATTAAAATAATTAACAAGCATAACTCTACATTTACTATACCTCTAATGTAGTGAACACTATCTTTTCTATAGAAGAGAAATAACGGTCCCACAGTATCTGTGTTTGCTGGCGGAGAGCAAAAACTTTAGTAGCTGGGATGGAATGCACAATTTCAGGCACCTGAAACAATCGTCGGTGAGTTATATAAAATGAAACACAAATACACTGAGAGGAGTTTCCACTGGTGTTTAGATGTTTATCGAACTGAAAACTTCAACAGCTAGGTTGAGCATATTTTTACGAAAGGGGAGCTCACATATAAGCTGATATGACTTTTCAACTCATGTATGATTCTGTGCAGGAGATTATTTGATTAGCTTGTTTTAAAATGCACGTAATTTATGATTTTATACAACAGCTGTTTTTCTCTCTATTAGTTAAAAGGTTATGTTTATATTTAAAAAAATACTTAATGTTTAATTTAGTTATGAGAAATATTAAGTAAATAATAAACTTTAAATATAAAATTTTTAAAAATTATATAAAAACGTCTTCCATGTTTCTAATTTTTATAAATGTTTGTGTTTCAACTACACAGCATTGTAGCCTGTACCTCGATATAAATAATAAAAAACCATAGCTTTAAAGAAAATTGATAGACTAGTTGCATAGCCTTTAATTACAGTGCATTCTGACACACATTATTAACTGAATATTACAATGGTACTAGGATCTTGTTTATTTGCCGCTGAATAGCTGAATAGATTCGTGGGTTTAGAGGGGAGAGGGAGAAGTGACTCTCTATTGGTTATTTATCCTCAGTGCAGTTCATCCCTTCTAAGGGTGTTAAGTGTGTACGCCTACATAAAGGTTTTCTAACTACTGTAGTTGATTTTCTCTGTAACCAAGAATGTTTCTTGTTTATATTAAATAGGATAGGATTACATTGTAATATCGTCACACATTGTGCGCGCGCGCGCGCACACACACACGCACACACTCGCAGATACACGCACGCGCCCACGTACACGCACGCGCGCGCACACACACACTCACAGACACACGCACACGCACGCACGCGCACACGTACACGCACGCGGACGCACACACATCCCCGCGCGCGCGCGCGCACACACACACACACACACACACACACACACACACACACACACACACACACACACACACACACACACACACACATACACACACACACACACACACACACACACACATACACGCACAACATATTAAATTATACACATCTAGTGAATAATATACAAAATGTAGTTTCTTTGATGTTCGAAAATAATTAAGTTTTAATTTAATCAATACATTTCATACTGTTGGAATTTGTTTGCTCTATATCAGGTTTTCATTTATTTCACCCATGCAGTATGCATTTTCCTCTCTATTTTGACAGACTTAGAGTTTTAGAATTTTCAATTATCCTAGGTACCCTCAGGTCATATTATCCAGATAGTATGTACTTCCACTTGAAACTGAATAACAATTATTAGCAAACTGTTGGAGAGAAACTATTGTTTTGTTAGTAACTTAATTGTGTAGGGTTTCACTTTATTGTAAGCCATTAGTGTTAACTAAAACGGTTGAATGTGATTTATCTTTTGCAACAAAATAAACTGTTATATTTTCCTTACAAACAGAATATTTATTTATTATTCTACTAGTTCAAACTCTCTTTATATATATATATATATATATATATATATATATATATATATATATATATATTGTTCACAATTTCAATTGTTAATAACATATTTTTAAATCATCCACTTAATTTCAAATACATTTTTTAAAAATTTATAGTGGATAACAATTGATGTTAATAGTTTTTTCTTCAAATAATAATTCATTAATAAAATTTATTTAATTAATGTTAGTTTTATATGGGAGAAAAACTTTTCACAAAAGGGGCAAGGTATGCAATGTAGTTATTTCGTACTATTTGGTTTAAAATAAGTGATATTATATGACTTCATAAAACAACTGTTTTAACTCCTAGGTTATGTTACTTACCAATGTTAACTTTACTTAAATGTAAATAAACAAAATTTTATCTTTGTTGGCCTAAATAGGAATTGCCATTGAAATTTTTGTGTTAATATTACGTATTTCATTTGGAAAATATTATAGGTTTCTCGGTGCAAAGCCAGTTGATTCACCTCTCCAACCCATCTGTTTGAAATAACGAATTTCACAACAATACGACACTAGTTAGCAAAACCGAACGGGTAAAACCATAAGCATAATCCGATATGCCCGTCTGATTTAGAAATAATTTCCGGCTTTGCTGACGGCAATAAACTAAGGGAGTTTATTTTACAATCCAAATTGGAAATAAAGCCAATCGCCATTAAATGTGACTCACATTAAAATGTAATCAGAGGCTTAAAATAAAAATCCATTACCGATGAAAAGCTGGTCCGATACACGTTCTATTAACATATGTCTAAATGGAAATCAATGACGCTGGGTTTTAACATGGAACTAAACTATGAAACGTTCACAGATCCTAGTCCATAACGTATTAATGAAGTAAATTCTTTTATTAGGGCTCCTGAATAAGCGTACTGTACAGAAAAAATCTTGTAGTTGGCGCTACAAGCCAATACAACTATATAGTTGAAGACGTGAAGTAAAAAAGGATGTAAGTGGGAAAATTAGTTAAGATCGAAAAAGTGATGTATGTGGCAATGCCTTTATCCTAAATAAAGATATAAGTGCTTGGACTTTTATTTATAGCTCATATATTGTCTAACAGATAGGGCTGGATGTAAGTGCCATGCCATATAATGTAAAATAGGATGTGAGTCCACGCGCAGCTACATGGCCAAACAGATGCAAATTCCTGTTATTGAAGCTAGACTACACCTTCAGATTGAGGTTAGCTTGTATTGTGTTTTTTTCCGTTCAAGTATACTGTTTAATTAGTGCTGTATACAGACTATAGTTGTATATATGCGCTGTATACAACTATTTTACATTGAATTAAGTGATAACATATGATTTCTTGCTACAGCTGACCTTACGTTATAGGTTATGTTGAAGAAATGTGTAATCCAAAAGGAAACCTTTAGTAGACTTTTAAAGCAATAAGGATTTTTAAAGTATAGATGATTGAAGGGTTTATTAAGTTTGGAGTTTTACAAAGACTTCAAAACTCGTAAAAGTAAGTTAAGAGGAAAAGTATTTAATATGGATCTGCGAGAACGCAGGTACCTTTAAACACAAACATATCTAAACACAGTGTTATCCGTTTGAAATGTTAAGAAACTGTATAGATACACACGCAAACATACACGCACCCAACCACACACACACAAATATATACATAATCTATACACACCCGCGCACGCATGTAAACATATATACACCTTTCTACCAATAAAATCTATCGATGACACATCTCCACACTGCAGGCAAAGTCAAAGTATCGTCTTGTGTGTTAAGACTTCCTTGCTTCTCTATTTCGACAGCCTCACGTATCAATGGCATGTCCTGTATCACAGTGGTGCACAGAGCCGACGTTTTCTGCTTGTTTTTACGGCTAAGTTTGTGCTCCTCAAGTCTAACTGCGATACGTCTGTTCGTTTGGCCAATACGATTTATCACAAACTCCACTAGAAACGCTGTAAACGTCATGGTTTTCCAAGAACCTTGTCGATAGTGATGTTAGGTTTGTGGATAGAACGTCATGTCTCCTAAAGAGTTTGCCGATCCTATCAGTGGTCCCTCTAATAAAATACCTTAACAAGCAGATGCACATGTCTATGTACGTTTTGCTACACAGTTGCAATCATCAGAAGGTAACACTGTCATACTCAGAAAGTTGTATCCGAGTTCACGTCTGACGAAATATTCACACAAGTGTTACAACAGTTTTCAAAACATTTTACTGTTCACAACATTTAGAAACAAGACGGATGTGAGTTCCAGGAGCAGATTCTGTCCTTGGGAAAATATACCGGTGCCTGGAATAGACACAGTCGTCTTGGCCTTTAGTTAATCCGAAAAAGGTGTCTCATTGACCAACCCAAACATTACAGCCGTAATTACAACTGTCAGCGGTGACGTACACTATAAGCTAGCGTTACCAACATCCTGGTCTGTAAATATTAAATCCGATCCAAAGGCTTTACATTTATCTAGCACAGTAAGCATCAACAGAAGGTTGCAACTGAACCATCTTCTGATGACGTCAACAGTGTTGAAGAAATATGCACACAATGCTTTCGCAACTGTTTTATTTAACTCTTACTATTGGTTCACACTCTCCTTATATAGCCTATATATATATATATATATATATATATATATATATATATATATATATAGTTTAAATTTTAAATCGTTAATAAAATACTTTTTATTCATCCCCTCAAGTTCAAATACATTTTTTTAAACTAGAGGATGACATTTGATGTTAACACAGATTTTTTCATATATCAATTCAAATAGTAATTTTAAATAAATTAGTTTGAGTTTTATATCGCAGAAAAACCTTTAAAAAAAAGGTAAGGTATGTAATATAGTTATTTCCTCCTATTTGGCTTAAAATAATTGATAATATGATTTCATAAAAACAGCTGATTTTGTTACTTTATTCGTATTAATTGTAATTATATAATAAAACGTAACAAAGATAAAATCTTTCTTTGTTGACCCAAGTAGGAATGATTAGAAGAAAGTTTGCTTATATTACTGGATTTTGTGCGACTTCTCCCGGTCTTAGTTCTTAAATTATAATACACAGTAATGCCTTTATACTTACTTTGATTTTCAAGCTTTCCCTATACTTCACTTTATAAATTTGATAAACATTAAAATATTATTTAAAAATACATGAAATAATTTAAACAAATTATTTTTAAAAAAATTTAATTAATTTTTATCTTATTTGTATATTGCCATCTGTTGTGAATGCAATAATATAATACTCTATGACAATCCTCTATGAAAAAAAAGAAAAAGAACATTATATAAATTAACAGATGATTTGTAATTGTTTTAGTTTTTCTCAGTTCTTTGTTTAGAGTTTTGTTTTAAGAAAGATGTGAAGTAATAAATAGTGTTTAAATATGAAATAAGTTTTATTACCAGCATAATTATATAAATATGACGAGTGTTCCGCCTGTAGCGGCAGTGTCAAAAGTTTATAGAAATAACAACTGTAACATAAATATAAATATGACGAGTGTTCCGCCTGTAGCGGCAGTGTCAAAAGTTTATAGAAATAACATATGGCGACCGTGACAGGATAATAATTTGGTTACAGTTAAAATCTATGATCCATTAGTAAGTATTTTATAATGGATGCTCTGAAAAAGAAAAGAAAATTGTTTAGAACTGGATTTTCACGTTTACACAATACATTATTAGAATCCATAAAAAATGAAGATGATGTGATTTTGTTAAAAGCTAATTTAGAGCTATTACGTGAAAAACATAATCAATTGGAGGTCTTAGACCGAGAAATTATTGAAGTTTTACTAAATGAAAATGCATCTACTGAAGTTTTAGAAAATGAGGTAGAATCTGCCGATGAATACTCAGGCAAGTTTAAAATAGTTGAGTATTTAGTTGAACAGGCTATTGACAAGGCTAGGCCTAAGACAGATACTAGTGTGAATGTAGAAAAACGTAAATTTAAGTTACCCACACTTGAGTTTAAAAAGTTTGGTGGTGATATTAGTGATTGGTTGCCGTTTTGGGGCCAATTTAAGAAAATCCATGAAGACCCCTGTATTGATTCTGATGACAAGTATCAGTATCTCCTGCAAGCGACTATCCCTAATACTAAGGCTAGGGAAATTGTCGAGAGTTTTCCCCCATGTGGACGTAGTTATGAACAGGCTATTGAACATTTAAAATCTCGCTTTGCCAAAGATGACCTGTTAGTAGAGTTTTACATAAGAGAAATCTTGAAAATTGTAATAACATTAAATAGCAGTGAAAGTAAAATTACTATTTCCTCACTTTATGATCAAATTGAGTCAAAACTAAGGTGTTTAGAAACTTTAGGTGTAACAAAGGAGAAGTACGCTGCTATGCTCTTCCCATTAGTAGAATCTTGTCTCAGGGAGGATTTATTAATAGCTTGGCAGAGAAGTAGGCCTAACTCTCAACAGGACGAGACTGCGTCAGAAAGTAAAAGTAGGCTAGATAGCCTAATGAATTTTTTGAAAATTGAAGTGGAGGGAGAAGAAAGAATAAACTTAGCTAAACAGGGATTTGGTTTACAAAAAACAAAAGTATCAACAGGTGATAATACTACGAGTTCATATAAAAGAGACTTTGCAAGTAAAGATAAGCATATTAAAAATACAAGAAGGCCTACCAGCAATGTTACAGCAGCTGGCCTTGTAAATGTAAAATCAAATACGTCTACAGTAAGCACAGATAAGACGAAGTTATCGATGTGTGTGTTTTGTGACGGTGGTCATTTAAGTGAAAACTGTTTTAAAGCTAGGGACATGTCTTTAGAAGAAAGGCAGAATATTCTTACTAGCAAAAGGTGTTGCTTTTCTTGTACAAAAGTAGGACATTTAAGTAAACATTGCAGAGCTATTGTTAAATGTATTATTTGTAATGGAAAACATGTACCACTTATGTGTTCAAAGTTGCAGAATAATTTTAATAGGTCTAACATTAAACCTAAATGCGAGGAAAAAGAAGCTGAGCCCAATTTTGAGAATTCCTTGTCCAATGTGAATGGCAATCAGGTTTACATGCAAACTCTTGTTGTCAAGGCTGTTAGTGACACAAAAGAACTCAATGTGCGTTTACTTTTTGACAGTGGATCCCAGAGGTCATACATAAGGAAATCGACTGTTGAAAAAATGAAATATGACACTTGTGGTGAAGAAACATTATTACATGGCCTGTTTGGAGGAGAGGTCACTAAGCCTCGCAATCATGCATGCTACAAAGTCAGACTACAAAGTATAGATAAAACATATTCTTGTAATTTCAAGGCACTTAGTGAAATAAATATTTGTACTTATGTTCCTGCCTTGAAACCAGGAAGATGGACTGATGAACTGATGGAAAGAGGTATTAAATTGTTTCAGGATGCAGACAGTCCAATTGAGATATTAATTGGGGCTGACATATATGGGAAACTTCTAACTGGAAGAAAAGAGGTTCTAGATTGTGGTATTATAGCCCTTGAAACTCATTTAGGATGGGTTTTGACAGGAAAATTTCAAGAAAGTAAAGAATTTAGTTCTATGACAGCACTTTCTATGTTTGTACAAAGTAATTCAATATGCAAGCTGTGGGAAATGGATGTTTTAGGTATAAAAGACCCACTACAGACCAGAAGCAAACAAGAAATTGAACATTCTGTTCAAACACAATTTTTGGAAACTGTGAGAGTAAATGAAGAAGGACGCTATGAAGTCAAATTACCTTGGTCCGAAGACCACCCAGAAGTTCCAAGAAATTTCAATCTTGCAAAAAAAAGGCTTGAAAACTCAGTGAAAAAGCTAACAAATGAAAGTTTATATAATGTATATAACAATGTGTTTTCAGATTGGCTGGAAGATGGTGTTATTGAGGAAATCCCAATAAGCAAATGGGATGAAGGTCACTATTTACCTCATAGACCAGTGATAAAAGAAAACAGCACCACTGCAGTAAGACCGGTTTTTGATGCCTCGTCTAAAGAAAAGGGTTACTATTCCCTTAATCAGTGTTTGGAAATAGGTATTAACTTAATTGAAATAATACCAGCTTTGCTTTTACGTTTTCGACTTTATAAAATAGGAGTTATCGCTGACATAAAAAAGGCGTTTTTGCAAATAAGTTTGTATGAAGAGGACAGAGATTTCCTAAGATTTCTGTGGCAAAACACAGATGGATCACTCAAGATTTTCCGACATAGAAGAGTTGTTTTTGGAGTCTCAAGTAGTCCATTTTTGCTCAATGCCGTCATCAACTACCACCTGCAGAAGTATTTAGTACCGTGTGCTGAAGACAATCAATTTTCTAAATGTACAATAGAAAAGTTGTTTAAAAGTTTCTATGTTGATAACTGTGTTACAGGTGTAAATAATGAAAGGGATTTGAAACAGTTCATTTCAGAAGCAATACAAATATTTTCTTTGGGAAAGTTTGAGCTGCGAGGATGGGAATATACTGAACCTGGTCTGGAAGACAAGACAGAGGCTTCAGTCCTAGGTCTCACCTGGGACAAGAAAGAAGACACAATTTCTGTGAGTTTTCATAAAATAGTAAATTTAGAAGAGAACTTGGTAACACAACGTGTTATATTGTCCACTGCACACAGATTGTTCGATCCTATTGGATTCACTTGTCCTATTTCCATATGCCCTAAGTTATTATTGCAGGAATGCTGGAAAGATAATTGTGGGTGGGACAAAGAAGTACCAGAAGAAATCAAACAACGATTCAATATATGGTTTCAGGAACTCGATCAATTAAAAGAGATGAAGATTCCACGATGGCTACAAGGTGTGGATGACGTAATCATTTCTGTATCAGTTCACATATTTTGTGATGCCAGCAAATTTGCGTACTCAACAGCAGTATTTATGCGTTTTGAACTTAGTACATGTATTCAATTACAGCTAATCCAGGCAAAGTCACGTGTAGCACCTGTAAAGAAGATGACAATACCCAGACTTGAACTAATGGCTGCTACTATAGGTGCTAGATTAGGTTCTTCAGTAGTGCAAGAATTAAGAGATGAAAACAAATTTGAATGTAATATTAAATTTTTTTATTGGAGTGACTCTTCTACAGTAATAGCTTGGATTAAAAGAGAAGAAAACTGGGGAGTATTTGTTAGAAATAGAGTTGAAGAAATCTGCAGCCTCACTTCCAGAACATCTTGGCGGCACATTCCCGGCACTATGAATCCAGCAGACTTGCCCAGTAGAGGATGTTCAGTTTCCAGGTTGATTAGTTCCAGATGGTGGGAGGGCCCGTCATGGTTGAAGTTGCCTGAAGATACCTGGCCATCAAATGAACCTGAACCTGACGAAGAATTAATTTCTTTAGAAAAAAAGAAAGGACCTACACCTTCACTTTTAAGTAATAATTACCCAAAAGATTGGTTTTATTACTTTTCAAATGATTTTGATAAGATTGTGTGTGTTTTTGCATGGTTGCTGAGATTTATTCATAATTGTAACCCCTCAAAGAAGGAAAAGTGTGTGAGTAAAGTTTTGTCATGTAAGGAGATTATTGAAGCTAACAATTTTATAATTAGAATTGTTCAACAGCAATCATTTGAAGGAATAAGGGACCCTAAATTGGCTTCATTGTCACCATTTATGGCTGCTGATGGTATTATAAGGCTAAAGACAAAATTAACAGAAAGAAAGGATTTGGAAAATTTTAAATTTCCTGTTGTTCTACCATCAAAACATGACATTGTAGATATTCTTATTCTTACAATACATAAGAGATCATGTCATGTGGGAGTTCAAGGTCTCTTAAGTTTATTAAGAGAAAACTATTGGATATTGAGAGGAAGAAAAACAATAAGTAATACTTTGAAAAAATGTATTCCTTGTCAGAGACATAATTCAAAAAATGTAGAAACAATCACTCCACCCTTACCTGAAAGTAGAGTACGAGATGCCGCAGTATTTGAAGTGGTTGGAATTGATTTTGCGGGACCTTTGTTTCTACGAGATGGCAGTAAAGTTTGGATCTGCATATTCACTTGTGCAGTATACCGTGCTGTTCATTTGGAGTTAGTAAAGTTTCTTTCTGTCGAAGCATTTATAGATACACTTAGAAGATTTATTGCAAGGCGAGGAAGACCATCAATAATATATAGTGACAATGGTACCAATTTCACAGGTACAGAAAAGGCATTTAAAATTCTAGATTGGAATGCTATCTTAAAATATAGCTCATGCCAACAAATTGACTGGAGGTTTAACCCTCCCTCTGCTGCATGGTGGGGCGGATGGTGGGAGCGACTCATCCGACTCATGAAACAGTTGCTACGCAAAACCTTGGGCAAAACGTCATTGGATTATGAGGAAATGGAGACAATCTTATGTGATTGTGAAAGTATCATGAATTCTAGACCTTTGACATATTTATCTGAAACTTCTTCAGACCTAACTGCTATTACTCCAAATATGTTTTTACATGACTTAAAAGAAATTGGAGTTCCAGATTGTGACCATGTAAATACAAAAAGTCTTAACAAGAGAGTACGTTATCGACAACACCTGAGAGAAGCATTGCGAAAAAGATTTAGGATTGAGTATTTAGGACAATTAGCTTTAAAAAGTAAGAAAAACGGCAGACAGTTGAAAGTTGGAGAATTAGTACTGATTGAAGTTGAAAATAAAAAAAGAATTGATTGGCCAATAGGACTGATAGAAAAGACTATCATTGGTAGAGATGGAGTGTGTAGATTAGTGCAATTGAAGACTGCTTTTGGAAGTTTATTGAGACCAATACAAAGACTATATCCTCTTGAAATGCAAGAAGAAACCATCCAAGAACAATTAAAAGAAAAGATTAAACCAAAAGTGACAAAAACCAATGAACATGAACTACACCTGGAAGAAGATAATGTGACAAAAGAAAATAAAATTGTGACATATTTAAGAAGTGGCAGACAAATTAAGCTTCCACAAAAATTTGTTGATTAATCTTTTAACAATATACTATTTTTTAATGTTTTGAGTTAAACCATAACTCAAAAGGTGGGAGTATGTTGTGAATGCAATAATATAATACTCTATGACAATCCTCTATGAAAAAAAAGAAAAAGAACATTATATAAATTAACAGATGATTTGTAATTGTTTTAGTTTTTCTCAGTTCTTTGTTTAGAGTTTTGTTTTAAGAAAGATGTGAAGTAATAAATAGTGTTTAAATATGAAATAAGTTTTATTACCAGCATAATTATATAAATATGACGAGTGTTCCGCCTGTAGCGGCAGTGTCAAAAGTTTATAGAAATAACAACTGTAACATAAATATAAATATGACGAGTGTTCCGCCTGTAGCGGCAGTGTCAAAAGTTTATAGAAATAACACCATCTTTACTCAACGAGTTCCTCCTTTACCTACTATTATAAATAAATCCCAGACTAAATATTATTAAAAATTAACTCCTGCAAAATAACGATAATTCATAAATAATTTCACCTTACCTTAGACTCCGACAACGAAGGTGTCATTATCTTAAATAATTACAATATAAGCACAAAGGAGCCAGCAGCCAAATGTAGGGTAATGTGTAAACGTATTCTAGTGCCGTCTACTTGTAAGCTACGGATCTACGTAATCTAGGAATTTAATAACGCCTTCCAAACACTGTTATATTTTGCAGTACAATGTGATAAGCGTGTTGCATAAGCAAACTATTCAAGGCGCCATGTATACATGCGCAAGGCATTGTTTCACTTCCCCAGCTTCTGTAATTAAATTACATACAGTGGACAATGTGTCCCGGGTAAAATATAAACTGTAATTTCATGTCCTGATTCACTTTACGACTTCGTTCACAAAATTTATGACTCGTGAGTAGTTGCAATACTACTCAATTACTGTATATTGAATCAATTTGTAAATATTATTAAAATATACAAGGCTTAATTACACGGCGTGTGACTTGAAAAGAAGTACTATAATATAAATGTTAGTTGTAATAGAACTTAACAAATAGATTTTCAGGTCTTTTAGATATTTATTTAACCTGTTTCTTGTAAATCTATATTACTTTACGTACAACGAACATATTTTACAATCATATATTTCAGCTTAATTTTTAAATACTTTAACGTATATGTAATAAGCAAATTGCGATACGGGTTTACACGGTTTAATTAGTAACTTATGTTTTTTATAACAAATCGATTCCCACGATTTTTTTTTAGAATTTCTTTAGGCTTACTTTGTATCCCGTAATGCTCAGTGTTTTACCGGAAACTGTGATTCGTGAGTCTTTCTGGCAAATACTCGTGACCCGGGTTGTCTTCCTAAAGACTAACTACGTACTGCAGATGCCTTTCTGTACAGATTCGTCATGTAAGAGGACATATCGGCTAGACACACGTACTGCAGATGCCTTTCTGTACAGATTCGTCATGTAAGAGGACATATCGGCTAGACACACGTACTGCAGATGCCTTTCTGTACAGATTCGTCATGTAAGAGGACATATCGGCTAGACACACGTACTGCAGATGCCTTTCTGTACAGATTCGTCATGTAAGAGGACATATCGGCTAGACACACGTACTGCAGATGCCTTTCTGTACAGATTCGTCATGTAAGAGGACATATCGGCTAGACACACGTACTGCAGATGCCTTTCTGTACAGATTCGTCATGTAAGAGGACATATCGGCTAGACACACGTACTGCAGATGCCTTTCTGTACAGATTCGTCATGTAAGAGGACATATCGGCTAGACACACGTACTGCTGAATGGATGCCTTTTTTCTTGGTTATGGTCTTAAATATAAGCCAATGAACTAAGAGAAAAATCTTTTACTACACGAATAATAAAATGTCAGCTTAAAAAAAAATAGGTACTCTAGTAAAGAAAATGAAAAAAGAAATAAATCACAATATTATATAATGTAAGATATAGATCCAGCTTGAGCACACTGGAACTATTACACTTGTATTTGAAAGGAGCGAAAGAATAAGGCAAACAATAAATTTCATATTAATTTGTATATTAACCTGTTACAGATATCACGGCATAAGAAAGTCTGTGTGCAGTAGGTAACTTCAGAAATACAGAAACAGACCCGGGTATTGCGTATCGGTAGGAATATGGAAATTAAATCTGAAATTATAAAAGAGGCAGTTAAAAGAAAGATCTATTTGGAAACTCAATGAAAACCAGTGTTGCTATACTTAATAAAGGTGATGGAGTGTATATAGGGAGAAAGGTTTCACTGGAAAAACGTCGATAAGGGGTAGGCTACTTTTAATATGCATCCTTGCCATATTGTTTGCCCTATATCCTCTACGAGGACCTATACATATCCAAGGACGTGATAGAACAAGGGTTTATGGATGATAAATCAGGAGTTTATCGGTAATAAAGGATGGGTTATCGGATGAAAAGATGAGGATTAACGGATAAGACATGGGTTTACGGGTGGGGAATCCATATCCATACACGTAATAGAACAAGGGTTTACGGATGATAAATCAGGAGTTTATCGGTAATAAAGGATGGGTTATCGGATGAAAAGATGAGGATTAACGGATAAGACATGGGTTTACGGGTGGGGAATCCATATCCATACACGTAATAGAACAAGGGTTTACGGATGATAAATCAGGAGTTTATAGGTAATAAAGGATGGGTTATCGGATGAAAAGATGAGGATTAACGGATAAGACATGGGTTTACGGGTGGGGAATCCATATCCATACACGTAATAGAACAAGGGTTTACGGATGATAAATCAGGAGTTTATCGGTAATAAAGGATGGGTTATCGGATGAAAAGATGAGGATTATCGGATAAGACATGGGTTTACGGGTGGGGAATCCATATCCATACACGTAATAGAACAAGGGTTTACGGATGATAAATCAGGAGTTTATCGGTAATAAAGGATGGGTTATCGGATGAAATGATGAGGATTAACGGATAAGACATGGGTTTACGGGTGGGGAATCCATATCCATACACGTAATAGAACAAGGGTTTACGGATGATAAATCAGGAGTTTATCGGTAATAAAGGATGGGTTATCGGATGAAAAGATGAGGATTAACGGATAAGACATGGGTTTACGGGTGGGGAATCCATATCCATACACGTAATAGAACAAGGGTTTACGGATGATAAATCAGGAGTTTATCGGTAATAAAGGATGGGTTATCGGATGAAAAGATGTGGACGGATAAGACGTGGGTTTACGGGTGGGGAATCCATATCCGTACACGTAATAGAACAAGGGTTTACGGATGATAAATCAGGAGTTTATCGGTAATAAAGGAGGGGTTATCGGATGAAAAGATGTGGACGGATAAGACGTGGGTTTACGGGTGATGAATCATGAGTTTACAGTTGATAAAAATAGGGGTTACGGATAAGGCGTTTGTTTACGAGTGATAAGACGTGGGCAAACGGGTGGTAAGCAATAGGTCGGTAATAAGGCATAGGTTAGCGGATGATAAGGTGTGGGTTAATAATAAAACATTAGGTTGCTTAGAGATATGGCATTGGTAACGAATAAGGCATGGGTTTTATAAGTAATAAGGCATGAGTTAACGTATAAGGCACGGATTTACAGGCTATAAAACAGGGTTACGGTTATGAGCTAGGACACCAATGGTGTACAATGGAACAATGTACGTATCGTGAACCATCACCAGAAAGGCTCATAAAGCTCCACGCAATTTTAAGGTGACTGTAAATCCCGCCAACATGGCACATTTCTCTCTTCCTCCGCAGAAGATCCACTTACGATGTCATGTGTCACTTAACACTTTCAGTGATCATCATTCAGGACAACGTACAAGCCAATATACCTTTTGATCTTTTTCAGTTTTCTCGCTTTTTCATCCCCTAGCTTTAGTGCAACGCAAGTTCGTATTACTCTGACCGTAAGGAACGGCATTTTGATGTAGTAAGTTAAGACATAATATGTATAAAGTCCCATTTCTTTAGCAAATAAACTGGCGTACTTGCAGACTAACGTAAATCTTAGTTAGATTAAATAATGTTGGCAAAGGCATATAGACATGTTTCCTCTAGTTAGCTTGTCGTATTAAGAACCGACATTACACTAAAGAGGGAATAGATTGTACTCGCACTGCTTTATCTCATTCCTTGGTACGGAGCCAATATTTACAAGTTAATAGACCGTGTGACAAGGCAAACAGTATATCATCCTAAGTGCATTTAATTCGAATCGATTCCGAACAACTGTTTGATTGACTGCAATTGACAAGACTATCCAGAACGGATTGTATCAATCAGTTTTGTAATTACGCTCGTCTTCATGGGAATTTATTTTAATTAATGGGGAATTGCATACATTGTGTTGCATACAATAAAAACAGTTTCAGCTTGGAATCTAGACTGGCTGAAAAATTAAAAATCACTTGGGTTACCGTCTATAAATCAAAAACTGGACGACGCACGACGCAGAGAACAGAGATGCGACAACACCTTCGTCAGGTCCTGGGACCGCCGTCAGAAGTGTTACCGTCAAACTCATTGTAAAACACCTATTGTAAAATTATTTAACCAATACATATAATAGTTTCAGCGATAACTTTATCTACTGATAACTTATTACGAAATAATAGCAACTTAGTGCTAATGTAAAATATAGAACGTAACACAGCATGCACGTAAATCATACCTGTTATTGTATGAAATCATGACATAATTTATTCAAATCATATGTGTGTTCATAAACATATACCACACATTTGAAAATGGTTTTAAAATAAGGTTTTAAGTGTAGACAAAAGCAGATGTTAGAGTTAAGCTACCGAAATGTTTGGCTTTCGGACATATTCGGTAGATAGAGAAAAAATTCATCGGTTTTACATTAAAGTTATAAAGGTTTATAAAGGAGACATTGTTACGCATTCTCGTCGCAATTCCCAAGCGATGACGTCACGTCCAGTCTAATCACACATGCGCTCTAAGACGTTTCTCTCCAAGTGTTCGTGTGTTTGCTTTGATTTGTCGACGTTTAGTATCTTCAGAGTTATGTTACCAAACAATTCTTAGAAACTGCCATAAAGGATTTCCAATTTAGTTCCTTTCTTCCGTCCACTTTACGCCCTTAACCTTCCCTAGAAGCTTAGTGTATGAAATAATAACGTCCTGGAGGCCATTGGATCGCGTAGTTAACAAATAAGGCATTAAAAATTCGGTGAAAACCAGGACAATTTCTGTAGTTCTGTTCCAAGACATATAGACGTTCTTACAGTTTACTACGTATTTCAGTTATGTTGTTTTTATTTAAAAGTTTCAAATTTAAGCATCGCTTTTCCAGTTTTACCCATTACTAGTAAAAAATGTAAAACTCAGTACTTACAGCAACACTAGTTGTAGTTTCAACTATTTTCCTCAGGAGAGTGTTATAAAAACCTCTCGAAACCAAATAACGAATACTACGAGTATTTACTGAATAGAGTGACTAAATACAAAATACTGACGAGTATTCACTGAGGACAGAGCCAAAATATAAAATACTGACAAGTATTAACTGAGGACTCTAACAAAATACCGAATATTGACGAATATTTACTGAGGACAGTGACAAAATACCGAATACTGACGAATATTTACTGAGGACAGTGACAAAATACCGAATAATGAAGAGTATTTACTAGGACAGTGACAAAATACTGATGAGTATTAACTGAGAAAAGTAACACAATACAGAATACTAACGACATTTACTGAGGGCAGTAACACAATACCGAATACTGAAGACAGTGACAAAATACCGAATACTGAAGACTATTTACTAGGACAGTGACAAAATACTGAATACTGATGAATGTTAACTGAGGACAGTAACAAAATGCAGAATACTAAAGAGTATTTACTGAATAGAGTGACTAAATACAAAATAATGACGAGTATTCGCTGAGGACAGAGCCAAAATATAAAATACTGACAAGTATTAACTGAGGACTCTAACAAAATACCGAATATTAACGAATATTTACTGAGGACAGTGACAAAATACCGAATATTGACGAATATTTACTGAGGACAGTGACAAAATACCGAATATTGACGAATATTTACTGAGGACAGTGACAAAATACCGAATATTGACGAATATTTACTAGGACAGTGACAAAATACCGAATATTGACGAATATTTACTGAGGACAGTGACAAAATACCGAATATTGACGAATATTTACTAGGACAGTGACAAAATACCGAATATTGACGAATATTTACTGAGGACAGTGACAAAATACCGAATATTGACGAATATTTACTAGGACAGTGACAAAATACCGAATATTGACGAATATTTACTGAGGACAGTGACAAAATACCGAATATTGACGAATATTTACTAGGACAGTGACAAAATACCGAATATTAACGAATATTTACTGAGGACAGTGACAAAATACCGAATATTGACGAATATTTACTGAGGACAGTGACAAAATACCGAATATTGACGAATATTTACTGAGGACAGTGACAAAATACCGAATACTGACGAATATTTACTGAGGACAGTGACAAAATACCGAATAATGAAGAGTATTTACTAGGACAGTGACAAAATACTGATGAGTATTAACTGAGAAAAGTAACAAAATACCGAATATTAACGAATATTTACTGAGGACAGTGACAAAATACCGAATATTGACGAATATTTACTGAGGACAGTGACAAAATACCGAATATTGACGAATATTTACTGAGGACAGTGACAAAATACCGAATATTGACGAATATTTACTAGGACAGTGACAAAATACCGAATATTGACGAATATTTACTGAGGACAGTGACAAAATACCGAATATTGACGAATATTTACTAGGACAGTGACAAAATACCGAATATTGACGAATATTTACTGAGGACAGTGACAAAATACCGAATATTGACGAATATTTACTAGGACAGTGACAAAATACCGAATATTGACGAATATTTACTGAGGACAGTGACAAAATACCGAATATTGACGAATATTTACTAGGACAGTGACAAAATACCGAATATTAACGAATATTTACTGAGGACAGTGACAAAATACCGAATATTGACGAATATTTACTGAGGACAGTGACAAAATACCGAATATTGACGAATATTTACTGAGGACAGTGACAAAATACCGAATACTGACGAATATTTACTGAGGACAGTGACAAAATACCGAATAATGAAGAGTATTTACTAGGACAGTGACAAAATACTGATGAGTATTAACTGAGAAAAGTAACACAATACAGAATACTAACGACATTTACTGAGGGCAGTAACACAATACCGAATACTGAAGACAGTGACAAAATACCGAATACTGAAGACTATTTACTAGGACAGTGACAAAATACTGAATACTGATGAATGTTAACTGAGGACAGTAACAAAATGCAGAATACTAAAGAGTATTTACTGAATAGAGTGACTAAATACAAAATAATGACGAGTATTCGCTGAGGACAGAGCCAAAATATAAAATACTGACAAGTATTAACTGAGGACTCTAACAAAATACCGAATATTAACGAATATTTACTGAGGACAGTGACAAAATACCGAATACTGACGAATATTTACTGAGGACAGTGACAAAATACCGAATACTGAAGAGTATTTACTGAGGACAGTGACAAAATACCGAATAATGAAGAGTATTTACTAGGACAGTGACAAAATACTGATGAGTATTAACTGAGAAAAGTAACACAATACAGAATACTAACGACATTTACTGAGGGCAGTAACACAATACCGAATACTGAAGACAGTGACAAAATACCGAATACTGAAGACTATTTACTAGGACAGTGACAAAATACTGAATACTGATGAATGTTAACTGAGGACAGTAACAAAATGCAGAATACTAAAGAGTATTTACTGAATAGAGTGACTAAATACAAAATAATGACGAGTATTCGCTGAGGACAGAGCCAAAATATAAAATACTGAATAAATATTAACTGAGGACTCTAACAAAATACCGAATATTGACGAGAACTTACAAAGAACAGTGACAAATTACCGAATGCTGACGAGTATTTACTGAGGACAGTAACAAA
Source organism: Prosapia bicincta (assembly GCA_036971475.1). Taxonomy (NCBI): domain Eukaryota; kingdom Metazoa; phylum Arthropoda; class Insecta; order Hemiptera; family Cercopidae; genus Prosapia; species Prosapia bicincta. Next base: position 24,750,264 of record JBAIZL010000006.1, on the reverse strand, counting down.
ATACCGAATACTGACGAGTATTTACTGAGGACAGTAAGAAAATACCGAATACTGAAAAAACCGAATACTGATGAGTATTTACTAAGGACAGTAACAAAACACCGAATACTGAAGAGTATTTACTAGGACAGTGACAAGATACTGAATACTTATGAGTATTAACTGAGAACAGTAACACAATACCGAATACTAACGACTATTTACTGAGGACAATAACAAAATACCGAAAAATGAGGACAGTGACAGAATACCGAATACTGACAAGTATTTACTGAGGACAGTGACAAAATACCGAATACTGAGGACAGTGACAGAATATCGAATACTTACTAGGACAGTGACCGAATACCGAATACTGACGAGTATTTACTGAGGACAGTGACAAAATACCGAACACGGACGAGTATTTACTGAGAACAGTGACAAAATACCGAATACTGAAGAGTATTTACTAGGACAGTGACAAAATACTGAATACTGATGAATATTAACTGAGGACAGCAACAAAATACCCAATACTGAAGAGTATTTACTAGGACAGTGACAAAATACTGAATACTGATGAATATTAACTGAGGACAGCAACAAAATACCCAATACTGAAGAGTATTTACTAGGACAGTGACAAAATACTGAATACTGATGAACAGTAACTGAGAAAGTAACACAATACCGAGTACTAACGACTATTTACTGAGGACAGTAACAAAATACCGAATACTGAGGACAGTGACATATTACCGAATACTGACGAGTATTTACTGAGAACAGTGACAAAATACCGAATACTGAGGACAGTGACAAAATACCGAATACTAACGAGTATTTACTGAGGACAGCGACAAAATACCGAATACTGACGAGTATTTACTGATGACAGTGACAAAATACCGAATACAGACGAGTATTTACTGAAGGCAGTGACAAAATACCGAATGCGGACGAGTATTTACTGAGGACAGCGACCAACAATACTGAGTGTGAGATGGTGATTGGTGTGGCAGTGAATCCTCCCTGGTATTGGTGGACGGAGAGAGATCATAGGGCACGACATAAGAGGGGTATGTCTACTCGCGCGGAGCGTATCATGATCAGGAAATGTCTGAGCGACACACATTATTACTTGCGTACGTATAAGTACACAAACTTAACCGGCATAGTTAACTTTCCATTTAAACATTTTGGAAGATATTGACTTGAAAAGGTGATTGTGAAAAGACGTTGAACTGTGACGCAATTAGAGACGTTAATACGTTACTGAATTTGTTCGTGGTTCTAGACTAAGCGTCCAAATCCAAAAGGAAACGTTAGGAATCAGACCAACGACTTTTTCAGAAAAGAAAACAATACCGGTGGAACAGTGTTCCCAAAAATGACCGTCGTGCTCGTACTGCTGCAACTGGTGCCCCATGTATTGTGACGCCTAGCTTCCGTGTTTGATATTTACGCAACTTTCCTAAGATCGGATATTTGAGGTCGGATTCGGACTAAGTTGTTTTATATTATATACATTTCTGCTCTTGGTCGATGAGATAAAATGGTTTCAACCAGTTTTACTTTCTCGACTTTCTTCTACTTTCACCAAGAGGATCATGAAGATGTCACAGATCGGACAAAGTAATTTGAACGCACGTAAGCAAGAGCTATAAATATAGTACAATGCGTGTTAACAATAGAAGCTCTACATGATGCTTGCACGCACAAGATAATAATAAATCCGGACTGACAGAATGTAAGAAATGTCATCCCAGATGTGGTAATATTAGAGGTAGGCCTATTTTAACGTGTAATAGTTCAAGCATAACACGTTAAAGGTAAACTTATATGTAGACATCTAAAGCGATACATTCGTCTACTGACTACAATATTGCGACTTCTTACTTGTAGAAGCAGACGCTCGTCAGCCCAGATGGCGGCCTTGTTCCAATCTATGACTTGCGCAAACGGAAGCGCCCAGCTGTTGGAGAGCAGGACAGGGATGCAGCCGGCCTGGAGGGTCTCCAGAAAGCGAAAGGAGCCCAACCGTCTGCCGCGAGGTACCAGACAAAATGTAGAGTTCTGGAGGAGAAGTTCGTAGTCATATCTGCAAAAAGAAAGAGAACAGTTAGTTACAGTATTTGTAGGAAAACCTTTTGGACGGCTTCAGTCTGCATCTACAGATGGGAGGAACGTTCATTTTATTATGATTCGAGTTAACTTGGATTTTATTATTAAAGAAAAAGTTTACGTTGGAAGTTGACAAATTAAGGGTTGCAGACCTTATAAAATAAGTAAATTTACGAAATCCTCACTGAGACAAAACACAGACGACGATTGCTTAGAGCGACCGAAATGGTAGGTTCGTCAGCTAAGAAATTAACGATTTTTAACGGAACAGGGCAACTAACAACCGTATTATTACAGCCGTACGGTATGCTCATGTGGTCCAGTTGCTCAAGTGGTAATTGCTTTCATCCACCAACCTATTTATTCTAAAGTTCTTGAAATCCATTGACTCGTTCTCGATTCGTTTCCGAGACGCCAATACTTTCCAGAAATAGTAACAATTTTGCAGATGGTAACACTTCCACAGTTAATAACACTCTCAGAAATGGTAGCATTGCCGGAGATGGTAACACTATCTGAAATAACACTTCCGGAGATGTTAAATCTTTTGGAGATGGTAACACTTCCTGAGATAACCCTCTCGGAAATGGTAGCACTGCCGGAGATTGTAACACTATCTGAAATAACACTTTCGGAGATGTGAACTCTTTTGGAGATGGTAACACTTCCTGAGATAACACTCTCGGAAATGGTGAAAACATTGCAGATGGTAACACTTCCGAAGATTGTAACACTCTCTCAAATGTTAACAATATTGCAGATGGTAACACTTACTGAGATGATAACACTCTTGGAAATGGTAACAATATTGCAGATGGTAATTGTTTTCGAGTGGAACACTTGCGAAGATGGTAACACTCTCAGATTCATGGTACCAATTTAATGATACCATGAAAAGTTTGATGGTATAATCTTTTGTTTTCTTAATCTGGAAACCACATTTCGCTTAAGAAGATTTTTTGCTAAGTCTAGCATTACATCACTACAAAATGATTCCATTTACCTAGTTATGGTTTTAATGTTTTAATTCATGTTTGTAAGTCAAGTTCTCTGTCATTAAATGTTTATAAACATACTTTTTAGTGTAATAAGAAACACGGAATAATTAAAACATATAACACAACAGCCTTAAAGACACAGAAAGCTTACTATGACGCTACGTGACGAATTTATTTTTAAAACTGCTCACGCATATTTTCCTCAATAAAAAATTAGGTTAACAAAGAAGGAAAATGTTTTCCTTTGCGCCTTCGAATGGAACCGTCGCTTTTGAATGTAGATCAAAGGGAAGAAGAAGAAGCCGGTACACTCTGCTTATTCCCTAAGGTTACCATAAAAACTGTGTTTACGCTTTGACAATATTCAGAGAAAGATTCTGTGTCGTCACCGTTAAATAAATCCTGATGTGTTTACGGTCCGACGAGCAGGTGGGTTTAATCTGTTTTTCGAAGGCGCCAGGAAAGTACGAATTATTCTTAGATAGATCAAAGTGTTCAACGTTTTCTCTTTATAATATTCTTGATTTGATCTGTTATATGGTCTTTAAAACACGTTCACTGCGACCGTCTCCGATCGGAGACAGTTAGCATTCTATTCGGATATGTTATCTACCCCAGCGTTCTACAAGAGACTTAGTTGAGTGTTGCAGCGTCAAGGTGACGTATGTCGGATGTTTGTTTTAGTTTGGTAAAGATTACCCGCCAATTTTGTGTCAGTAGTGTTAGTGAGAGTTTAGTGCACGTCCGTGGCTGTGAGTGGCATGGAAAGTGTGCCTGAGACTTCTAAGGACTATTTATTTAATACCAATGATGCAGTAGAGTGTACTAGGGACCGTACAAACTGGGCTTCTGAGTATGCTGAGTCTGAGGTAAGCGACGACTACCGTCATGACAGTGACCTGGATCCAGCTACAGAGGAAGTCGATTGCGAGGAACTGTCTGATTCCGATTTGGAAGAAGGTATAGAGAATCTTCAACGGACACCTAGTACATTAGGCCTTCGCACCTTTCTGTTTACAAAGGAAAATAAATTTATAGTTCCATTTCCGGGAGAAAATCTACCCTATGACTGTTTCTGACTACTTCCTGATGACATATTTTTGGAGAATATTGTGAAAGCTACTAATATTTATGCATGGGATTTGTTTGCTAAAGCAAATCTTACGCCATTATCAAGAATAAATAACTGGAAGAGTTGGCAGTGCCTAAACTGAAAACACTCATAGGCCTACTTTTTTAATTTTAAAAGCTAATTTGTACATAATTAAATGTTCATTTATTACTTCAATGATTATTATTTATTACAGTTAAAAATGTGAATTACATGCAATAACATGAAAAGTAAAATACTGATAATCATGGGACGCTCGTAAATTGCTGCCGTCTCCGATCGGAGACAAAATGGCGGCTTAGTATTTTTTTCCATTTTCTAGGCTCAAAATTAATTTTTATTGTCATTTTCTTTTATTTCAAAGCCAAACCATCAGACGAAATTTTTAAAAAATTCAGCACATGAACTTTACGCTAGAGGCCTTTCGCAGCGAACGTGTTAAATAGAAGCATGTTTGACGTCTTGCTTAGTGCTGACGTACCACCTTCGCCCAATCCTCGTTCAATTAGCCTAGGACGGTTACGTGTTCTGAAAATTTTCTGAGATACGTTTTTCTGTTTAGTTTAACTTATTCCCCTCCGTTGTAACACAGAGCATCAGTAACACTTTGTTGTTCGTACACAGATGAGGCTATTTTCACCTCCGATTCGTAATATGTAACAGTACGTTTTACTGGTGAGTCAAACTACACAGTCTCGTACTTCCGTTGTGATAACTTGAATATCGATTAAAGAATTAGTGCGATGTATAGACCTTCCACAGCTACTACGTAAACCCAGTTGTCGGCTTCATATACTAAAAGATTTCGAAACGTAGACTTTAGCAAAACTTTGAGATTTACTGTTATAGGAGAGTGTGCAGAATAGAAAGCAATGTGAATACATAAAAACTATAAGAAAATTAATTGGAATATCTGGGACATATAAATGAGGCGTAAATATACTTATTACTAATGCTTATAGTTAAGACAAATCAAGGGGAAGACAAGTATTGGACGTAGGAGAATTTCCTAGCGGTGAAACCCAAAAGAATGGTACGGATGAGTAATCAGAGCTACTGTCAAGAAAGTGAAAACGCTGTGCTAATCTAAAATATCGATAGGTGATGGAACTAAAAACAGGAGACTTTAACACTGTCCCAACACCTCTAAGTTATAGCAAGTAGGTTATACTAGTGCAGTTTTAATTTATGCAAATTACTTTACTGCCAACTGTTAAAATCGTCTGCTTAATTAACGTTGTTAATTGATAGGAAAACGCCTGCATGATTTAACCTTTAAGTTAAAGGTCACGATTTGTTGGCATTTAATATCTTCAGAAATAAGATAAGAGGCATTCCCTAGAAATAGTTATAGGTTAATAAAGCCTAAATGATTTTTTCCCAGTCTTTCGTTATCGATTAGTAGGACTAACTTGAAGCAGAGATGTAAATTTAAAATATATTCAACAACAAAAAAGGACATCTATATAGACATTACTTATAGTGAGCTATTCCATCCCGTTAAAATATGACAAATGTGTTTCAAATCTTTTTATCGCAACGTAATTCACGCGGAAAAAAATTGTAAGATGTTTCCAAAGACTCAGAATGATCCAAAGTATCGAGGAATTACCTAAATGAGGAGGAGTATAAGCGGAAGAGAAAAAACATATTGGCCAGCACTGAAACGTACTGATCACATGAAATAATAGTCACAGGAAATAACAGCTGTTTATATCGCCTTACCTACTTGTTCATGAATAACCCAGTGAGTCTGCAGCGCAATAGAGGGTAAAAGCGCTGGAATATATGAAGCCATGAATAAGGCTACGGAAGAAAAATAGAATAGCCTGTCAGTCATAAGATGTAGTTGGCATGAGGAAAGAGAGATTTAGCAACAAATTCTTAGAGTTTGCAGTGCCCAGCACGAAGTGTCTGAAGCAATCACTTCCTAAATAGACTCAGAACGAAATGGAGCTTTCACTAAAAACAAGCTTTTAAAAAATGTTCAAAGCCGAAGAAAAAATCATGAGAATCGAATGTCAAAAATTAAAAACTCAAAACCATACTAAATCAGAAAGGTCCTGAGCTCCAAGGATAGGTCTGACGAGAAAACATTTGCAAAGTGAAAGGAAAAACGTAATCGAATCGTTATTCTATAGCTCGTGTAAATTTGTAAATCAAATATTATTTTTATTCTTAAAATAAAAACCTCCAAAATATCCCAAAGGGTTGTAATGATGTGTTCCTTAGTTGTTTGTTGCCCTTACAAAAATAATGACATAATTTGTTTAAAAGAAACAACAAAAGTAGATCTAATAAGAAAAATGTGAATTTTTGGTTGGTAACTAGTGAGATTAAAATAATAAATAAAATCTTAACCATCCCAAGATTGCACTAAACATTGTAAAACTCCACTCCTGCACGAAGAACTAAAAGTGGTTGGAACCAAATTAAAGAGATTCAACGAAATCGAATTATTTTGTAGCTCTGTCAGGACGTGTATTATCGGCTACAAAATGAATTACATTCCCATCCAGACATTTCCTGCAAAGGACAATAAAACCGTCGGTTCTACCTTAACGGGCATCAGGACATCACGTGTGCAGGGTAACGTGCTACCCGTCACACTCATTTGTAAGAATTAGGCTGCGGATATACAGAATGCAAGTGGTGATCGCAACGCAACATAAACTTGAGCTGCTATTAGAAAAGTTGCTAGTCTGTTTACAAGATTGTTCATATAAAGTTGCTATTTCAGTTGCCAGTTATATCGTCGAGGCGCCAGAGGAGGATGCCGTCCTTGTCTATATTTTAAGAAATAAAACTACAAAAACGTTACAAAAAAATTCGGTGTATAATGTTGAATAAAATTACAACCAAATCTATCCTGACTGGATACTTCGTAGGTATATTTTAATATAGGTAGATAGTAATGTATAAAATTACAAATGTAGACGTAGTGCAATGCGCTGTAGCTTCTGCGCGCCCGGTTCACGCTATAGTCATTACAGTCTAACATTTAAAATGTGTGAAAAAAGTAACTTTCCGTATTTTCCGCGGAAACAAGTTGATTTTCGTGCTCTACATATTGAAACGAGTAATTGAAAAAAAATTGAAAAATAACCAACGTCATTAAGACTATATTTGTACCCCGATTTTATATATTTTGAAAAAGTTGTTGGTAATCATTCGTATCGTCTTAAAGTTGTTGGATACACAAATCATGACCAGAACCAGCAATATTTTGTCTTTTCTGGCAAAAGTATAATAAAAGGCTATTCAAAGAAACAGAAACACAAAAAATATAAATAACAATTATAATTATTTAAATACGGGAGCACTCTTGAGAAACTCACACACAACACAACAAATACTGCTGGCAACTGAGAAACTGAGCAACGAGTTTACTGCATGCCGTGACTGGAGCAACTCTAGTTTCTGTGTCACTCGCTAGTTGCGTTGCTATCACTTCTCTATGAATATGTGCTTTCAACTCTATACGCTGTGAAAATGGAACTAAAGTTTGCGTTGCGTTGCCGACACTAGTTGCCTTCTGTATGTCCTCAGCCTAATGGTGTAGCAAGATGGAATTAGGCAGAACTAAGGAAAGGACATAATGGTCCTCTGTTACTGGGAATACAGAAAAGTTATGTCATCGCGTGGGGAAAAATTGCTTTCCTGAAGTAGGTGTATCCTCTATAGGGGATGTGACGCAGAGTTCACCCATTACACCACCATTGTAAGAAGGTTCTTAGGTAGATTGTGTATTAGTCATCTATAAAACATCAGGCACTGTCGTCATCCATCGTCGGGGCCATAAACCCTTAGACAATCCTATTAGCACGCTTCCATAAACGCCCTATTTTCATTTGCTGTTATTTTTACTATAAATTAAAAAATATTAATGAGTAACAAAATAACGAATCAACCTTATGAGTCAACGGAAGTCCTACGGTCGATGTTTTTTAATATGGAATGTGAGCAACTCCACTCTCCCCTCGTCCTCGACCTCTCGGCAAGCCCCGCTGGCCCCAAGTGCAAGCTTGAAACATTTTACCTACATTACTAAATGAAGCTCATCGATAACCCACCTCAAACAACTGAACGCGGCCGTTGATTCTGCTACAAAAACAAAACTTTACAGACACGTAGCTCAGAACCTATTCGTATCGCGCATGTCGTGACGTAAGCACAGCCACCTGATATATTTGTCGAGTTGGTCGACAGCTGTAACCAGTTATGTAAACGTTTCTCATAACATTTGCTATAAAAACGGTCAAATTATTTAGATTTAGTAGGCGATACAAAACGTGAGTACGCAATTCCCCAAACAAACGACAATATTTCTTGTTTACTAACAAAACGTGTTTTCTCGGCTTGTTTACTGCTCTACAAGCCCAGTGACGGCGTCTTGTAATGTTTATCCCATCGCTATATTGCATCCTGTGGATTGATTGTCATAAAATTTCCAATTTCACGTACTCAACATTGAGTGAAACTAGAAATATCATTCAAAATTTGTTTACGAGGTTTTAAATCAAAGAACATAAAACTATTACTGCCTGTGAGGGTTGCATCACAGGTGTGACAGGCGCACGCAATTATACAAACCTGGAAAATGGCTGTCATAAAGGAACCTACTCTTTATACTTGTTTATAAGGAAAATATACCACTTTATTTTGCTGCAAAAGATAAATCCCATTTACCCTTTTCAGTTCACACTAATGGCTTATCGGATGCGCACATTAGTCGCGAAATATGATAACATATTGTCACCACGTGTTAACCGAGTGCAGACTTTGCGAAGTCAATATACACGCAATTAGCAGAGGGCGGTGGCCAACATCTGGCCTCTAGTCGCACCGGAAGCACTGCCAACACACCCTAATACTTCCGGCGCAGTATAATGAATACTATTACAAGTACAGCAAGAAGCAATGGAGGGGGCCTGAGTACAATCGTTTTATCGGTTGAATGGAAGCAGAGACGCGAAAGTTAACGGTCAACTCCAGAGTTTGCAGAATATACGTAGACGGGTTCGTGACAGGTGAAACATTATATGAAATATTGATCAGTGTAATATGATTTGCACGTATTATATAAACACACACACACACACACACACACACACACACATTTAAATAAAACCATTTCATAAACAAGAATATTTTACTACATTTCTTCACTAGTTTGAAGCTTTTGCTGATGATAGTGAGTTATAAGCATTTTAAAAAGCGTATAATTTTGCGACTACAGGAGTATAGTAATTGAGAGTAGCATGTATAGCATATATATATATATATATATATTTAATAGTAGTTGTACATGAAGAATGTTTTTCAAAGGATTATGTTTGTAAAGTGTGACTATGTTTCCACAAAATTACCTATGACACTTTAAAAGCAGTGTCGCTTTATTTTGACGCGCTTGAAATCAAATGGTTTCTTGTGTGGAACGTGTGTCGTTCAGAGAACGATGAGGTTTGGTAGTCCCCAAGCATTTTGCAGGTAGGAGACTGGATCAGGGTTGTTGGTATTAGACTGGTAACTAGGGGCGTTTCCATTTCGGAGGACGTTGGTTTGGGTCGGATAGAAAATGTGTGTTATGCCTTGGGACTATATTTATTTAAACTCAACAATAATTGCCTGAATCACTTTTTATATTAGTTGAAAATAAATCTGAAACTACTCGACGTCACTTTAAATTTATTTTACTTTGTTTAAGACTAAACACCGAGTAAGCTATGCTGGAATAAAGAATGTTTTGAAACTAATTGTTTGGCCTGAAGGTATGGGAAGCTGGGAAAGAGGAAGATTTCGCTGATAAGGAAAATGATTCTATGGTAGGGGCATAAAACAATCTACCAGGACATTGAAGGATTCATGGTACCAGTCATGCAGGGCCTCGTACCTGAAGAAACCTATCAGGTATTGACACTACGTATACCCACTAGGCTACACTCTGCTGAATATTCGCAAGCTTAATGTAAAAGCTAAGGATACCCTGGTGATACATCGGCACATCTGTGCTCTCCAGAGAACCCATTCTCTGACGGGGTCACAGAGCGTAGCTTACAACGTGCAAGGCGTCACGAACACGAGGAGTCGTTAAGAAGCATTGTTTGGTAGATGGCAAGAAGCTAAGGTTATCCTGGTGATACATCGGCACATCTGAGCACTCCAGAGAACCCATTCTCTCGTGGGGTCACAGAGCGTAGCATAGAACGTGCAAGAGATCACGAACACAAGGAGTCGTTAAGAAGCATTGTTTGGTAGATGGCAAGAAGCTAAGGTTACCCTGGTGATACATCGGCACATCTGAGCACTCCAGAGAACCCATTCTCTCGTGGGGTCACAGAGCGTAGCATAGAACGTGGAAGAGATCACGAACACAAGGAGTCGTTAAGAAGCATTGTTTGGTAGATGGCAAGAAGCTAAGGTTACCCTGGTGATACATCGGCACATCTGAGCACTCCAGAGAACCCATTCTCTCGCGGGGTCACAGAGCGTAGCATAGAACGTGCAAGGCGTCACGAACACAAGGAGTCGTTAAGAAGCATTGTTTTGTAGATGACAAGAAGACAAATTGGCCGTTTGTTGAGGCCGTGAAGCTAGTACAATGGCGCTGACTATATTAGACTACATAATTGCCTCTTGTGTAAAATATAAAATCACTACGACCAAACACTGACCCAATTTTTCAAGAGCAATTACCGAGCGTTTAAACAACAAATCAAAAGTAAACAAACTGAAAGCGTTAATTAGTTGGACGCTTGGGTAAATCGCTTAATTATGGAGCGCAAACATTCCCGACTCGTGTTGAAATGGGATCAGTATTGCTGTAAAGCTATTTACGGAGAGAAGGAGGCGTCGAGATTAACGACTGTAGCAGTCGGCAGATGTTATGGCGATAGACTTGACCTCGTAAAATGGGCCGATAGCTTTATAAAGGCGGACTGGACTGATTTAGAAACGCGCGTCCTCGCACGGTCCTAACTTCAGCAAGTAACTCCAGCCACTAAGTTATGCCGTCGACTGCAGACGTTATTACACGAGAAACAAGTGTCTAATCTATGAATCACGAAAAATCTAGGAAAAATATTTATAATAATAACACAAAAACATTTTTCAATATAGAATTATATAAGCTAAATAAAAACTCGCAATGAATAGTTAATTTTCTCATACGCGTTTCATTTGATTACGTCATCGTCACTGGATAAAGCGACAAAAATTTTAACGTATAAGGAAGTTGTGTTAGAAACATTCACTAATGTTAATGATTTTGTCATTGAAACGAGTATAAAAATATGAATTGACTAATGGGTTTTCGTGTTAGTTATTTAATTACTAGGCCTACCTTTCCTCAAAAGCTAAGTAGAATGTTGTTATTAGAACGGTATGTTCAAATTACGTCAAAAATATACACGTCGATTGTTTAATATTCAAATAACCAAATAAACGGAAATAAATATATGCTGTCTGTATGCAAATCGTGTCTGAAACTTAGTTTGTGTTCAGACTCTTCTGTAAAGATAACACGCTGATAAACACTACTTTGCTTACGGCGCATAATGATGCTGATGATAGCATTATAAAACAAGTAATATGAACAAAAAAATTTAAAGTCAACTCCTACTTGAGTTAACAAAAAAAAAAATTCATTTTAGTTACTATTTATTAAATAATTACAATTATTATAAATAAAGTAGCAACCCTAGCCGTTAAAACAGCTGTTCTACCACATAACCTATAATATAAAATCAGCTGTTTTTATGAAATCATATCTTATCATTTATTTTAAGCCAAATAGGACGAAATAACTATATTGCGCACCATGCTCCTTTTGTTTAAAGTTTTTTCTCGAATATAAAACTAAAATTAATGCATTAAATTTAACTAATGAATTGATATTTGAAAAACTGTATTTACATCAAATGCCATCTACTATAAGTTAAAAAAATATTTGAATTTGAGAGGATGAAAAAAGTATTTTATTAACGATTGGAAATTTTATATATATATATATATATATATATATATATATATATATATATATATATATATATATATATATATTTAAACAACATAGGTTATTCAAATACCAGAATATTTATTAATTTATATCCAAAGCTTTTCGTTGGTAAACAGTACCAACATCATCAGGAATGAAAATTACAATATAATTTTATATTATTATACTATATTATACACGGAGTACGAACTGATAAAAGGAGTTAAAAAAAAACATTTTAAGTACTTTAAGGACTTACTGTTTGAATGAATTATTCCAAGAGGTTAAATACTATCAAATACTAACTTTTTATTCTTTAAGCGTTTCAATAACTTACGCCATCACCAGCAGTGATCTACATAGTCATCAACATCCACAGATTACTCTAGTTACGGTGTATTGTCACTATTGATGACCTAACTAACATAAAAGGGTACGGGAATAGATTTCTATAATTGTGAGTTTGTATACAGTTAGTCCTTAATCACCTCAACTCACAAACCAGGTAGAATAATATTTACTGATATTTACCATTTGTCAATCATAGTTTATAATAAAAAGAAGATTGTTATTTTACGAAGTCATGAAGAGTAAATTTATTAGGACAATGCGACGTTTTTATCACTAAACTACTGTCCTTAGAGAATTCGTCCAAACAAATGGCTTGTCCTTAATTCGTTAGAACAACCCTCTTTTTATTACTTACTGATATTTTGGGTTAATGGAACGATTGATGTTTCAAACTTTGGGCCAACTTTCTTTAAATTCTTGTAAAACACACTGGCCGGAAACGAGAAAAATTTATATTTTAAAATTATGTTAAAAAATTGAAAATTTGGATATTTTGAAAAAATCTTTGGAATATTTTATTAAATTAAGTATGAAGAAAGAATTAAACAAATGCTTTTAAGACTCGTTCTGGATCCAGATGGATTGCCGTGAACACAGCTTGCTACTTTAAAAGTAGTCAAAGCAAGTAGTTATGGGAAATTAATCTGAAATAGAAATAAACCGCTAACAACTCAGTAACAATATGATTGGGAACATTGGAATATTACGAAATTGAATTAGAAGATTCTTTAAACAATTCTGGTCAGGCGGTGGAACCGCTCTTATGAACGGAGAACGTCAGCTCAAAACCCGTTTGTGCAGTTTTGTTTTTACGAGAGACGATATAACTTGGCTTCACTGCACCAAGGAAAAGGCTTTGCGATACTGAACAACAGCCTAATTAGCAGTCGTGCGCGCTACATCGCCAAATAAAATTAACTCTATGACGTTTCTGTCGTTATGAAAATGCGTTTTTGTATTCTACATTTAAACGTCACTGCTACAGTCTGCGACCGCGACTATTCTTCGACTTTTAGTAACGTTTGCGATCAAAATAGAGAAAAATAATAAATAAATGTTTGACTTGCACGGATCCGCCCTACACCTAACCTTACATCTTCTTTTCTTCAGAATATTGCTTGCAATTTTATCTTTTATCTTAAATGACAACTTATATTTATTGCTTGGTAAAGAAAATATCTTTCTAAAAGTTATCTGAAGAAAAATATCACTAAAAATCCTTAGAAACGGTTTTGTTGTGACAAAACATGTATTTACGCCTAAAACTAATTTCAAATAATAAATATAAATAACATGCAAACGACACAACAAAAAAAAGTTGTCAGAAGGAAAAAATAATAAAAAAGGTTATATCAAAATAAAGAAGAAAAATGACAACAGAAGAAGCACAAAGGAACAGAAAAGTATTAAGTTAAATTTTAAAATATAATTCAGTTAATTAAAAATATATAGATGATGTGAAGAATTGACGACACGGTTGATTGGTGAAATATAGCAAGAGACATGAGATGCGCAGGAGGGGAGTTCGCTGACTAGTGAATGTGGAAGGCTAAGCAGCTGGCTATTCACCTCTAGGGATGGTCGATATTTTCTGTCGCGGTGATTTGTCACTGATATTCGTTGTCGCTGCTGGTACCAGTGACAAAATATGGAAAATTTCAGATCCAGTGACAATGGATCGACCGGAAATTGTCTTTGTTGTGATTGGGCAAAACGTCCCAGTCTCTGGATGAAACGTTACTGATATTTTACCGCTGATGTCATTGGCTGATTGGTCGCTGTCACTGGCTTTGCTCTCAGCGTTCGGCTCACGGCGCCGATCATCGTGCAGAGTCGTTAACTGGAAAGGCGAGGGGACTGACTCTGTTGTGATGGAATATCCCTGATGGAAAAATTACTGATATTTTACTACGGCTGTCATTGGTTGATTTGTCGCTGTCCCTGGTTCTACTGATTTACGTCGCGTGTGAGTGGACGATTTGTGTCACAGGTTTCACGACAGTGACAGTGTTGTGTACAGTAGACGCAATTTCGCACTCGGTATGTTCCTAATTTGGTAGGAGTTTATTTTTTAAATAAAATAACTCTTCCGAAAAAGGAAGAAGCGAGATGTGGCATCATTTTATCAGTGTGTTATTGCCATATACAGAATTACCTCAGTATCCCTTGTCACTGGTACTAAAGTCACTGATCCAAGCCTGGCGCTGTCACAAAAATCTACGATCCGTTAAAGTCACTGGATAGATCATCTCAGGCACATTGGCGAATAATGCACAGTTGTTGTGGGAACGATGCCTAAAGCAACGAAGTCCGACCCCTAATAAGTCAGCAGACTCTATCACACTAAATGTTATGTAGGCAACTGCGCATCGTACGACTACATCTCTTGTTTTGTCTCGGGACTTATATTGTATGTAAGCATTATTATTTTTTTAATTAAAAAATATTAATTTATCTACAAGGAACTCGAAATGTTTATTTAAAAGTTTGTATGTCAATGCGTTTAGCAGCTTAGGAGAATTTGTAAACAAAAAATATCTATATTGTAAACTACAATTCTTTATTAAGGATCCAGTGACCTTAAAGTTTGGTGTTTCAAAAACAAAGAAACAAATTAACGTAAAGGCCAGATGACGAAATATGCCTACAAGAGCGTCCGGTTTATCACATGCCTGTAGCCTACTTACTGGATCCATTTCAAGAGGAAAACGTTTTCTTTTAACCTGAGTTGTATTTAACTAGCCCAACTATGTTCGGGGTGAGAAAACGTCATCATTTTATCTCTAAGAGTCAAGAATTATTTTAAGAACTCGTATTTCGGCTGGAAATAATAATATAAATATTATTAGAACTTTAATTATATAAAATGATATTAATTAAACTATTATAGTAGACAGTACGTGAAACCACCCGTGGTATCTTGCAATCTGTGAGTTTGTTAAAAATATAAATGCAATTATCTGCACGACGCGACGCGACGCCGACGCCTGGAATAACTTTGAAATAAGTTCGTTTAATGAATGCATTTCATTAAATGGAGTGGCACGCAAATCGTGATTGTCCACGTCCCAGCATAGTTGCACATTCATCATCACCACGTCACATTATCGGGCCGTGGGACATTCGCGCCTGCCGGACCGGTTATTGTAAACAACGACCAACTATTGCATTCGACCGAGCGCTCCTACAAAGGATGTGTGGCGATGCGATGCAGACGGCTCGGTGAAAGCGTCTGTTCAAAGGAAAACAATTAGCGTTTCGCCAACAACAACCGGCTACAAAATTTCCCATCACGCTACAAGTTTTGTAAAATAAAAATTATTATTATAAATTTTGATATCCTCATTTTTTAAAGAAAAACCATACTTTAATAAATTTGTTAAATCAAATTATTTAATTTCGCTTTCTATTTTGCCACTTAATATTGTGATTCTATCATATGTATGTACATATTTATATAAATTGTAATTATCTGATAAAAAGTAACTAAAATAAAATGTTTCTTTGTTGAACTAAGTACTAATTGACTTTAAATTTTTGTTTGCTTGTTTTAAAAAAAAAACCCCAACTTTTATTAGTTTACAAAAATACCTATTCTTTGTAATAAAAGTATTAAAATCATAACATTTCTGATTTTATACGTTCAAATAAACACAGTTTGTTTCTTAAGTACTATCCTAGCAAAATATTTCTAGGGTTTTAGATTGTTATTCTGCTAATCCTAGCTTCGTCATATGGCAAACAACAAATGGAATATAGGCTTACTATCAGAAAGTATAATTATAATATTATTGAATTCAAATACAGTTTTTTCTTTTAGCATTAGACCAGCTAAGTATTCCTAGGATTCTCAGATGTTTGTGCTGCCAATCCTACCTCCGACGTATAACAAACAACGAGTGGAATATCCTAGCAGAAAGTACGTTAATATTATTTAGTTCAAATGAAATGTTTTTATTTTCGTGTTTGAAACATATATTTAGGGTATTTTCCGCAATCATGAATTGCTATCGCATAAGAAAGCACACATAGCCCAATATTGTTTCGGTAAATAGAAAACGGGATTATCGTGGACGGGGACACGCTACATTTTGTAGGCCTACAATCCCCTGAGGGTTTTCATATTATATGTTCCACCCCTCATATGAATATGTAATTGGTACGTAACTTCATTTACGCATTGATAATAACGCACCGTATGTATGGATGATGCCACTGCCCACTTACAGCTATTTTTATCTTGTTACATTTAACAAGTACAGTTGTCAGAAGTATAACAAGGTATAACTGCGATCTTGTTATAGTTAAACAAGTACAGTTGTCACAAGTATAACAAGATATAACTGCGATCTTGTTATAGTTTAACAAGTACAGTTGTCACAAGTATAACAAGATATAACTGCGATCTTGTTATAGTTTAAAATTACAGTTGTCAGAAGTAAAACAAGATAATACTGCGATATTGTTATAGTTTAACAAGTACAGTTGTCACAAGTATAACAAGATATAAGTGCAAACTTGTTATAGTTTAACAAGTACAGTTGTCACAAGTATAACAAGATATAACTGCGATCTTGTTATAGTTTAAAATTACAGTTGTCAGAAGTAAAACAAGATAATACTGCGATATTGTTATAGTTTAACAAGTACAGTTGTCACAAGTATAACAAGATATAAGTGCGAACTTGTTATAGTTTAACAAGTACAGTTGTCACAAGTATAACAAGATATAACTGCGATCTTGTTATAGTTTAACAAGTACAGTTGTCACAAGTATAACAAGATATAACTGCGATCTTGTTATAGTTTAACAAGTACAGTTGTCACAAGTATAACAAGATATAACTGCGATCTTGTTATAGTTTAACAAGTACAGTTGTCACAAGTATAACAAGATATAACTGCGATCTTGTTATAGTTTAAAATTACAGTTGTCAGAAGTAAAACAAGATAATACTGCGATATTGTTATAGTTTAACAAGTACAGTTGTCACAAGTATAACAAGATATAAGTGCGAACTTGTTATAGTTTAAAATTACAGTTGTCAGAAGTAAAACAAGATAATACTGCGATATTGTTATAGTTTAACAAGTACAGTTGTCACAAGTATAACAAGATATAAGTGCGAACTTGTTATAGTTTAACAAGTACAGTTGTCACAAGTATAACAAGATATAAATGCGATCTTGTTATAGTTTAAAATTACAGTTGTCAGAAGTAAAACAAGATAATACTGCGATATTGTTATAGTTTAACAAGTACAGTTGTCACAAGTATAACAAGATATAAGTGCGAACTTGTTATAGTTTACCAAGTACAGTTGTCACAAGTATAACAAGATATAACTGCGATCTTGTTATAGTTTAACAAGTACAGTTGTCACAAGTATAACAAGATATAACTGCGATCTTGTTATAGTTTAAAATTACAGTTGTCAGAAGTAAAACAAGATAATACTGCGATATTGTTATAGTTTAACAAGTACAGTTGTCACAAGTATAACAAGATATAAGTGCGAACTTGTTATAGTTTAAAATTACAGTTGTCAGAAGTAAAACAAGATAATACTGCGATATTGTTATAGTTTAACAAGTACAGTTGTCACAAGTATAACAAGATATAACTGCGATCTTGTTATAGTTTAAAATTACAGTTGTCAGAAGTAAAACAAGATAATACTGCGATATTGTTATAGTTTAACAAGTACAGTTGTCACAAGTATAACAAGATATAACTGCGATCTTGTTATAGTTTAAAATTACAGTTGTCAGAAGTAAAACAAGATAATAATGCGGTATTGTTATAGTTTAACAAGTACAGTTGTCACAAGTATAACAAGATATAACTGCGATCTTGTTATAGTTTAAAATTACAGTTGTCAGAAGTAAAACAAGATAATACTGCGATATTGTTATAGTTTAACAAGTACAGTTGTCACAAGTATAACAAGATATAACTGCGATCTTGTTATAGTTTAAAATTACAGTTGTCAGAAGTAAAACAAGACAATACTGCGATATTGTTATAGTTTAACAAGTACAGTTGTCACAAGTATAACAAGATATAAGTGCGAACTTGTTATAGTTTAACAAGTACAGTTGTCACAAGTATAACAAGATATAACTGCGATCTTGTTATAGTTTAAAATTACAGTTGTCAGAAGTAAAACAAGATAATACTGCGATATTGTTATAGTTTAACAAGTACAGTTGTCACAAGTATAACAAGATATAAGTGCGAACTTGTTATAGTTTAACAAGTACAGTTGTCACAAGTATAACAAGATATAACTGCGATCTTGTTATAGTTTAACAAGTACAGTTGTCACAAGTATAACAAGATATAACTGCGATCTTGTTATAGTTTAAAATTACAGTTGTCAGAAGTAAAACAAGATAATACTGCGATATTGTTATAGTTTAACAAGTACAGTTGTCACAAGTATAACAAGATATAAGTGCGAACTTGTTATAGTTTAACAAGTACAGTTGTCACAAGTATAACAAGATATAACTGCGATCTTGTTATAGTTTAAAATTACAGTTGTCAGAAGTAAAACAAGATAATACTGCGATATTGTTATAGTTTAACAAGTACAGTTGTCACAAGTATAACAAGATATAAGTGCGAACTTGTTATAGTTTAACAAGTACAGTTGTCACAAGTATAACAAGATATAACTGCGATCTTGTTATAGTTTAACAAGTACAGTTGTCACAAGTATAACAAGATATAACTGCGATCTTGTTATAGTTTAAAATTACAGTTGTCAGAAGTAAAACAAGATAATACTGCGATATTGTTATAGTTTAAAATTACAGTTGTCACAAGTATAACAAGATATAACTGCGATCTTGTTATAGTTTAACAAGTACAGTTGTCACAAGTATAACAAGATATAACTGCGATCTTGTTATAGTATAAAATTACAGTTGTCAGAAGTAAAACAAGATAATACTGCGATATCGTTATAGTTTAAAATTACAGTTGTCACAAGTATAACAAGATATAACTGCGATCTTGTTATAGTTTAACTAGTACAGTTGTCACAAGTATAACAAGATATAACTGCGATCTTGTTATAGTTTAAAATTACAGTTGTCAGAAGTAAAACAAGACAATACTGCGATATTGTTATAGTTTAAAATTACAATTGTTACAAGTATAACAAGATGTAACTGCGATCTTGTTATAGTTTAAAATTACAGTTGTCAGAAGTAAAACAAGATAATACTGCGATATTGTTATAGTTTAACAAGTACAGTTGTCACAAGTATAACAAGATATAACTGCGATCTTGTTATAGTTTAACAAGTACAGTTGTCACAAGTATAACAAGATATAACTGCGATCTTATTATAGTTTAAAATTACAGTAGTCAGAAGTAAAACAAGATAATACTGCGATATTGTTATAGTTTAAAATTACAGTTGTCACAAGTATAACAAGATATAACTGCGATCTTGTTATAGTTTAACAAGTACAGTTGTCACAAGTATAACAAGATATAACTGCGATCTTGTTATAGTTTAAAATTACAGTTGTCAGAAGTAAAACAAGATAATACTGCGATATTGTTATAGTTTAAAATTACAGTTGTCACAAGTATAACAAGATATAACTGCGATCTTGTTATAGTTTAACAAGTACAGTTGTCACAAGTATAACAAGATATAACTGCGATCTTGTTATAGTTTAAAATTACAGTTGTCAGAAGTAAAACAAGATAATACTGCGATATTGTTATAGTTTAACAAGTACAGTTGTCACAAGTATAACAAGATATAACTGCGATCTTGTTATAGTTTAACAAGTACAGTTGTCACAAGTATAACAAGATATAACTACGATCTTGGTATAGTTTAAAATTACAGTTGTCAGAAGTAAAACAAGATAATACTGCGATATTGTTATAGTTTAAAATTACAGTTGTCACAAGTATAACAAGATATAACTGCGATCTTGTTATAGTTTAACAAGTACAGTTGTCACAAGTATAACAAGATATAACTGCGATCTTGTTATAGTTTAAAATTACAGTTGTCAGAAGTAAAACAAGATAATACTGCGATATTGTTATAGTTTAAAATTACAGTTGTCACAAGTATAACAAGATATAACTGCGATCTTGTTATAGTTTAAAATTACAGTTGTCAGAAGTAAAACAAGATAATACTGCGATATTGTTATAGTTTAACAAGTACAGTTGTCACAAGTATAACAAGATATAAGTGCGAACTTGTTATAGTTTAACAAGTACAGTTGTCACAAGTATAACAAGATATAACTGCGATCTTGTTATAGTTTAACAAGTACAGTTGTCACAAGTATAACAAGATATAACTGCGATCTTGTTATAGTTTAAAATTACAGTTGTCAGAAGTAAAACAAGATAATACTGCGATATTGTTATAGTTTAACAAGTACAGTTGTCACAAGTATAACAAGATATAAGTGCGAACTTGTTATAGTTTAACAAGTACAGTTGTCACAAGTATAACAAGATATAACTGCGATCTTGTTATAGTTTAAAATTACAGTTGTCAGAAGTAAAACAAGATAATACTGCGATATTGTTATAGTTTAACAAGTACAGTTGTCACAAGTATAACAAGATATAAGTGCGAACTTGTTATAGTTTAAAATTACAGTTGTCAGAAGTAAAACAAGATAATACTGCGATATTGTTATAGTTTAACAAGTACAGTTGTCACAAGTATAACAAGATATAAGTGCGAACTTGTTATAGTTTAACAAGTACAGTTGTCACAAGTATAACAAGATATAAATGCGATCTTGTTATAGTTTAAAATTACAGTTGTCAGAAGTAAAACAAGATAATACTGCGATATTGTTATAGTTTAACAAGTACAGTTGTCACAAGTATAACAAGATATAAGTGCGAACTTGTTATAGTTTACCAAGTACAGTTGTCACAAGTATAACAAGATATAACTGCGATCTTGTTATAGTTTAACAAGTACAGTTGTCACAAGTATAACAAGATATAACTGCGATCTTGTTATAGTTTAAAATTACAGTTGTCAGAAGTAAAACAAGATAATACTGCGATATTGTTATAGTTTAACAAGTACAGTTGTCACAAGTATAACAAGATATAAGTGCGAACTTGTTATAGTTTAAAATTACAGTTGTCAGAAGTAAAACAAGATAATACTGCGATATTGTTATAGTTTAACAAGTACAGTTGTCACAAGTATAACAAGATATAACTGCGATCTTGTTATAGTTTAAAATTACAGTTGTCAGAAGTAAAACAAGATAATACTGCGATATTGTTATAGTTTAACAAGTACAGTTGTCACAAGTATAACAAGATATAACTGCGATCTTGTTATAGTTTAAAATTACAGTTGTCAGAAGTAAAACAAGATAATAATGCGGTATTGTTATAGTTTAACAAGTACAGTTGTCACAAGTATAACAAGATATAACTGCGATCTTGTTATAGTTTAAAATTACAGTTGTCAGAAGTAAAACAAGATAATACTGCGATATTGTTATAGTTTAACAAGTACAGTTGTCACAAGTATAACAAGATATAACTGCGATCTTGTTATAGTTTAAAATTACAGTTGTCAGAAGTAAAACAAGACAATACTGCGATATTGTTATAGTTTAACAAGTACAGTTGTCACAAGTATAACAAGATATAAGTGCGAACTTGTTATAGTTTAACAAGTACAGTTGTCACAAGTATAACAAGATATAACTGCGATCTTGTTATAGTTTAAAATTACAGTTGTCAGAAGTAAAACAAGATAATACTGCGATATTGTTATAGTTTAACAAGTACAGTTGTCACAAGTATAACAAGATATAAGTGCGAACTTGTTATAGTTTAACAAGTACAGTTGTCACAAGTATAACAAGATATAACTGCGATCTTGTTATAGTTTAACAAGTACAGTTGTCACAAGTATAACAAGATATAACTGCGATCTTGTTATAGTTTAAAATTACAGTTGTCAGAAGTAAAACAAGATAATACTGCGATATTGTTATAGTTTAACAAGTACAGTTGTCACAAGTATAACAAGATATAAGTGCGAACTTGTTATAGTTTAACAAGTACAGTTGTCACAAGTATAACAAGATATAACTGCGATCTTGTTATAGTTTAAAATTACAGTTGTCAGAAGTAAAACAAGATAATACTGCGATATTGTTATAGTTTAACAAGTACAGTTGTCACAAGTATAACAAGATATAAGTGCGAACTTGTTATAGTTTAACAAGTACAGTTGTCACAAGTATAACAAGATATAACTGCGATCTTGTTATAGTTTAACAAGTACAGTTGTCACAAGTATAACAAGATATAACTGCGATCTTGTTATAGTTTAAAATTACAGTTGTCAGAAGTAAAACAAGATAATACTGCGATATTGTTATAGTTTAAAATTACAGTTGTCACAAGTATAACAAGATATAACTGCGATCTTGTTATAGTTTAACAAGTACAGTTGTCACAAGTATAACAAGATATAACTGCGATCTTGTTATAGTATAAAATTACAGTTGTCAGAAGTAAAACAAGATAATACTGCGATATCGTTATAGTTTAAAATTACAGTTGTCACAAGTATAACAAGATATAACTGCGATCTTGTTATAGTTTAACTAGTACAGTTGTCACAAGTATAACAAGATATAACTGCGATCTTGTTATAGTTTAAAATTACAGTTGTCAGAAGTAAAACAAGACAATACTGCGATATTGTTATAGTTTAAAATTACAATTGTTACAAGTATAACAAGATGTAACTGCGATCTTGTTATAGTTTAAAATTACAGTTGTCAGAAGTAAAACAAGATAATACTGCGATATTGTTATAGTTTAACAAGTACAGTTGTCACAAGTATAACAAGATATAACTGCGATCTTGTTATAGTTTAACAAGTACAGTTGTCACAAGTATAACAAGATATAACTGCGATCTTATTATAGTTTAAAATTACAGTAGTCAGAAGTAAAACAAGATAATACTGCGATATTGTTATAGTTTAAAATTACAGTTGTCACAAGTATAACAAGATATAACTGCGATCTTGTTATAGTTTAACAAGTACAGTTGTCACAAGTATAACAAGATATAACTGCGATCTTGTTATAGTTTAAAATTACAGTTGTCAGAAGTAAAACAAGATAATACTGCGATATTGTTATAGTTTAAAATTACAGTTGTCACAAGTATAACAAGATATAACTGCGATCTTGTTATAGTTTAACAAGTACAGTTGTCACAAGTATAACAAGATATAACTGCGATCTTGTTATAGTTTAAAATTACAGTTGTCAGAAGTAAAACAAGATAATACTGCGATATTGTTATAGTTTAACAAGTACAGTTGTCACAAGTATAACAAGATATAACTGCGATCTTGTTATAGTTTAACAAGTACAGTTGTCACAAGTATAACAAGATATAACTACGATCTTGGTATAGTTTAAAATTACAGTTGTCAGAAGTAAAACAAGATAATACTGCGATATTGTTATAGTTTAAAATTACAGTTGTCACAAGTATAACAAGATATAACTGCGATCTTGTTATAGTTTAACAAGTACAGTTGTCACAAGTATAACAAGATATAACTGCGATCTTGTTATAGTTTAAAATTACAGTTGTCAGAAGTAAAACAAGATAATACTGCGATATTGTTATAGTTTAAAATTACAGTTGTCACAAGTATAACAAGATATAACTGCGATCTTGTTATAGTTTAAAATTACAGTTGTCAGAAGTAAAACAAGATAATACTGCGATATTGTTATAGTTTAACAAGTACAGTTGTCACAAGTATAACAAGATATAAGTGCGAACTTGTTATAGTTTAACAAGTACAGTTGTCACAAGTATAACAAGATATAACTGCGATCTTGTTATAGTTTAACAAGTACAGTTGTCACAAGTATAACAAGATATAACTGCGATCTTGTTATAGTTTAAAATTACAGTTGTCAGAAGTAAAACAAGATAATACTGCGATATTGTTATAGTTTAACAAGTACAGTTGTCACAAGTATAACAAGATATAAGTGCGAACTTGTTATAGTTTAACAAGTACAGTTGTCACAAGTATAACAAGATATAACTGCGATCTTGTTATAGTTTAAAATTACAGTTGTCAGAAGTAAAACAAGATAATACTGCGATATTGTTATAGTTTAACAAGTACAGTTGTCACAAGTATAACAAGATATAAGTGCGAACTTGTTATAGTTTAACAAGTACAGTTGTCACAAGTATAACAAGATATAACTGCGATCTTGTTATAGTTTAACAAGTACAGTTGTCACAAGTATAACAAGATATAACTGCGATCTTGTTATAGTTTAAAATTACAGTTGTCAGAAGTAAAACAAGATAATACTGCGATATTGTTATAGTTTAAAATTACAGTTGTCACAAGTATAACAAGATATAACTGCGATCTTGTTATAGTTTAACAAGTACAGTTGTCACAAGTATAACAAGATATAACTGCGATCTTGTTATAGTATAAAATTACAGTTGTCAGAAGTAAAACAAGATAATACTGCGATATCGTTATAGTTTAAAATTACAGTTGTCACAAGTATAACAAGATATAACTGCGATCTTGTTATAGTTTAACTAGTACAGTTGTCACAAGTATAACAAGATATAACTGCGATCTTGTTATAGTTTAAAATTACAGTTGTCAGAAGTAAAACAAGACAATACTGCGATATTGTTATAGTTTAAAATTACAATTGTTACAAGTATAACAAGATGTAACTGCGATCTTGTTATAGTTTAAAATTACAGTTGTCAGAAGTAAAACAAGATAATACTGCGATATTGTTATAGTTTAACAAGTACAGTTGTCACAAGTATAACAAGATATAACTGCGATCTTGTTATAGTTTAACAAGTACAGTTGTCACAAGTATAACAAGATATAACTGCGATCTTATTATAGTTTAAAATTACAGTAGTCAGAAGTAAAACAAGATAATACTGCGATATTGTTATAGTTTAAAATTACAGTTGTCACAAGTATAACAAGATATAACTGCGATCTTGTTATAGTTTAACAAGTACAGTTGTCACAAGTATAACAAGATATAACTGCGATCTTGTTATAGTTTAAAATTACAGTTGTCAGAAGTAAAACAAGATAATACTGCGATATTGTTATAGTTTAAAATTACAGTTGTCACAAGTATAACAAGATATAACTGCGATCTTGTTATAGTTTAACAAGTACAGTTGTCACAAGTATAACAAGATATAACTGCGATCTTGTTATAGTTTAAAATTACAGTTGTCAGAAGTAAAACAAGATAATACTGCGATATTGTTATAGTTTAACAAGTACAGTTGTCACAAGTATAACAAGATATAAGTGCGATCTTGTTATAGTTTAACAAGTACAGTTGTCACAAGTATAACAAGATATAACTGCGATCTTGTTATAGTTTAAAATTACAGTTGTCAGAAGTAAAACAAGATAATACTGCGATATTGTTATAGTTTAACAAGTACAGTTGTCACAAGTATAACAAGATATAAGTGCGATATTGTTATAGTTTAAAATTACAGTTGTCAGAAGTAAAACAAGATAATACTGCGATTTTGTTATAGTTTAACAAGTACAGTTGCCATAAGCATAACAAGATAATACTGCGATATTGTTATAGTTTAACAAGTACAGTTGTCACAAGTATAACAAGATATAACTGCGATCTTGTTATAGTTTAACAAGTACAGTTGTCACAAGTATAACAAGATATAACTACGATCTTGGTATAGTTTAAAATTACAGTTGTCAGAAGTAAAACAAGATAATACTGCGATATTGTTATAGTTTAAAATTACAGTTGTCACAAGTATAACAAGATATAACTGCGATCTTGTTATAGTTTAACAAGTACAGTTGTCACAAGTATAACAAGATATAACTGCGATCTTGTTATAGTTTAAAATTACAGTTGTCAGAAGTAAAACAAGATAATACTGCGATATTGTTATAGTTTAAAATTACAGTTGTCACAAGTATAACAAGATATAACTGCGATCTTGTTATAGTTTAACAAGTACAGTTGTCACAAGTATAACAAGATATAACTGCGATCTTGTTATAGTTTAAAATTACAGTTGTCAGAAGTAAAACAAGATAATACTGCGATATTGTTATAGTTTAAAATTACAATTGTCACAAGTATAACAAGATGTAACTGCGATCTTGTTATAGTTTAAAATTACAGTTGTCAGAAGTAAAACAAGATAATACTGCGATATTGTTATAGTTTAAAATTACAGTTGTCACAAGTATAACAAGATATAACTGCGATCTTGTTATAGTTTAACAAGTACAGTTGTCACAAGTATAACAAGATATAACTGCGATCTTGTTATAGTTTAAAATTACAGTTGTCAGAAGTAAAACAAGATAATACTGCGATATTGTTATAGTTTAACAAGTACAGTTGTCACAAGTATAACAAGATATAAGTGCGATCTTGTTATAGTTTAACAAGTACAGTTGTCACAAGTATAACAAGATATAACTGCGATCTTGTTATAGTTTAAAATTACAGTTGTCAGAAGTAAAACAAGATAATACTGCGATATTGTTATAGTTTAACAAGTACAGTTGTCACAAGTATAACAAGATATAAGTGCGATATTGTTATAGTTTAAAATTACAGTTGTCAGAAGTAAAACAAGATAATACTGCGATTTTGTTATAGTTTAACAAGTACAGTTGCCATAAGTATAACAAGATAATACTGCGATATTATTATAGTTTAACAAGTACAGTTGTCACAAGTATAACAAGATATAACTGCGATCTTGTTATAGTTTAACAAGTACAGTTGTCACAAGTATAACAAGATATAACTACGATCTTGGTATAGTTTAAAATTACAGTTGTCAGAAGTAAAACAAGATAATACTGCGATATTGTTATAGTTTAAAATTACAGTTATCACAAGTATAACAAGATATAACTGCGATCTTGTTATAGTTTAACAAGTACAGTTGTCACAAGTATAACAAGATATAACTGCGATCTTGTTATAGTTTAAAATTACAGTTGTCAGAAGTAAAACAAGATAATACTGCGATATTGTTATAGTTTAAAATTACAGTTGTCACAAGTATAACAAGATATAACTGCGATCTTGTTATAGTTTAAAATTACAGTTGTCAGAAGTAAAACAAGATAATACTGCGATATTGTTATAGTTTAACAAGTACAGTTGTCACAAGTATAACAAGATATAAGTGCGAACTTGTTATAGTTTAACAAGTACAGTTGTCACAAGTATAACAAGATATAACTGCGATCTTGTTATAGTTTAACAAGTACAGTTGTCACAAGTATAACAAGATATAACTGCGATCTTGTTATAGTTTAAAATTACAGTTGTCAGAAGTAAAACAAGATAATACTGCGATATTGTTATAGTTTAACAAGTACAGTTGTCACAAGTATAACAAGATATAAGTGCGAACTTGTTATAGTTTAACAAGTACAGTTGTCACAAGTATAACAAGATATAACTGCGATCTTGTTATAGTTTAAAATTACAGTTGTCAGAAGTAAAACAAGATAATACTGCGATATTGTTATAGTTTAACAAGTACAGTTGTCACAAGTATAACAAGATATAAGTGCGAACTTGTTATAGTTTAACAAGTACAGTTGTCACAAGTATAACAAGATATAACTGCGATCTTGTTATAGTTTAACAAGTACAGTTGTCACAAGTATAACAAGATATAACTGCGATCTTGTTATAGTTTAAAATTACAGTTGTCAGAAGTAAAACAAGATAATACTGCGATATTGTTATAGTTTAAAATTACAGTTGTCACAAGTATAACAAGATATAACTGCGATCTTGTTATAGTTTAACAAGTACAGTTGTCACAAGTATAACAAGATATAACTGCGATCTTGTTATAGTATAAAATTACAGTTGTCAGAAGTAAAACAAGATAATACTGCGATATCGTTATAGTTTAAAATTACAGTTGTCACAAGTATAACAAGATATAACTGCGATCTTGTTATAGTTTAACTAGTACAGTTGTCACAAGTATAACAAGATATAACTGCGATCTTGTTATAGTTTAAAATTACAGTTGTCAGAAGTAAAACAAGACAATACTGCGATATTGTTATAGTTTAAAATTACAATTGTTACAAGTATAACAAGATGTAACTGCGATCTTGTTATAGTTTAAAATTACAGTTGTCACAAGTATAACAAGATATAACTGCGATCTTGTTATAGTTTAAAATTACAGTTGTCAAAAGTAAAACAAGATAATACTGCGATATTGTTATAGTTTAACAAGTACAGTTGTCACAAGTATAACAAGATATAAGTGCGATCTTGTTATAGTTTAACAAGTACAGTTGTCACAAGTATAACAAGATATAACTGCGATCTTGATATAGTTTAAAATTACAGTTGTCAGAAGTAAAACAAGATAATACTGCGATATTGTTATAGTTTAACAAGTACAGTTGTCACAAGTATAACAAGATATAAGTGCGATATTGTTATAGTTTAAAATTACAGTTGTCAGAAGTAAAACAAGATAATACTGCGATTTTGTTATAGTTTAACAAGTACAGTTGCCATAAGTATAACAAGATAATACTGCGATATTGTTATAGTTTAACAAGTACAGTTGTCACAAGTATAACAAGATATAACTGCGATCTTGTTATAGTTTAACAAGTACAGTTGTCACAAGTATAACAAGATATAACTACGATCTTGGTATAGTTTAAAATTACAGTTGTCAGAAGTAAAACAAGATAATACTGCGATATTGTTATAGTTTAAAATTACAGTTGTCACAAGTATAACAAGATATAACTGCGATCTTGTTATAGTTTAACAAGTACAGTTGTCACAAGTATAACAAGATATAACTGCGATCTTGTTATAGTTTAAAATTACAGTTGTCAGAAGTAAAACAAGATAATACTGCGATATTGTTATAGTTTAAAATTACAGTTGTCACAAGTATAACAAGATATAACTGCGATCTTGTTATAGTTTAACAAGTACAGTTGTCACAAGTATAACAAGATATAACTGCGATCTTGTTATAGTTTAAAATTACAGTTGTCAGAAGTAAAACAAGATAATACTGCGATATTGTTATAGTTTAAAATTACAGTTGTCACAAGTATAACAAGATGTAACTGCGATCTTGTTATAGTTTAAAATTACAGTTGTCAGAAGTAAAACAAGATAATAGTGCGAAATTGTTATAGTTTAACAAGTACAGTTGTCACAAGTATAACAAGATATAAGTGCGATCTTGTTATAGTTTAACAAGTACAGTTGTCACAAGTATAACAAGATATAACTGCGATCTTGTTATAGTTTAAAATTACAGTTGTCAGAAGTAAAACAAGATAATACTGCGATATTGTTATAGTTTAACAAGTACAGTTGTCACAAGTATAACAAGATATAAGTGCGATATTGTTATAGTTTAAAATTACAGTTGTCAGAAGTAAAACAAGATAATACTGCGATTTTGTTATAGTTTAACAAGTACAGTTGCCATAAGTATAACAAGATAATACTGCGATATTGTTATAGTTTAACAAGTACAGTTGTCACAAGTATAACAAGATATAACTGCGATCTTGTTATAGTTTAACAAGTACAGTTGTCACAAGTATAACAAGATATAACTGCGATCTTGTTATAGTTTAAAATTACAGTTGTCAGAAGTAAAACAAGATAATACTGCGATATTGTTATAGTTTAACAAGTACAGTTGTCACAAGTATAACAAGATATAAGTGCGAACTTGTTATAGTTTAACAAGTACAGTTGTCACAAGTATAACAAGATATAACTGCGATCTTGTTATAGTTTAACAAGTACAGTTGTCACAAGTATAACAAGATATAACTGCGATCTTGTTATAGTTTAAAATTACAGTTGTCAGAAGTAAAACAAGATAATACTGCGATATCGTTATAGTTTAAAATTACAGTTGTCACAAGTATAACAAGATATAACTGCGATCTTGTTATAGTTTAACTAGTACAGTTGTCACAAGTATAACAAGATATAAGTGCGATATTGTTATAGTTTAAAATTACAGTTGTCAGAAGTAAAACAAGATAATACTGCGATTTTGTTATAGTTTAACAAGTACAGTTGCCATAAGTATAACAAGATAATACTGCGATATTGTTATAGTTTAACAAGTACAGTTGTCACAAGTATAACAAGATATAACTGCGATCTTGTTATAGTTTAACAAGTACAGTTGTCACAAGTATAACAAGATATAACTGCGATCTTGTTATAGTTTAAAATTACAGTTGTCAGAAGTAAAACAAGATAATACTGCGATATTGTTATAGTTTAACAAGTACAGTTGTCACAAGTATAACAAGATATAAGTGCGAACTTGTTATAGTTTAACAAGTACAGTTGTCACAAGTATAACAAGATATAACTGCGATCTTGTTATAGTTTAACAAGTACAGTTGTCACAAGTATAACAAGATATAACTGCGATCTTGTTATAGTTTAAAATTACAGTTGTCAGAAGTAAAACAAGACAATACTGCGATATTGTTATAGTTTAAAATTACAATTGTTACAAGTATAACAAGATGTAACTGCGATCTTGTTATAGTTTAAAATTACAGTTGTCAGAAGTAAAACAAGATAATACTGCGATATTGTTATAGTTTAACAAGTACAGTTGTCACAAGTATAACAAGATATAACTGCGATCTTGTTATAGTTTAACAAGTACAGTTGTCACAAGTATAACAAGATATAACTGCGATCTTATTATAGTTTAAAATTACAGTAGTCAGAAGTAAAACAAGATAATACTGCGATATTGTTATAGTTTAAAATTACAGTTGTCACAAGTATAACAAGATATAACTGCGATCTTGTTATAGTTTAACAAGTACAGTTGTCACAAGTATAACAAGATATAAATGCGATCTTGTTATAGTTTAAAATTACAGTTGTCAGAAGTAAAACAAGATAATACTGCGATATTGTTATAGTTTAAAATTACAGTTGTCACAAGTATAACAAGATATAACTGCGATCTTGTTATAGTTTAACAAGTACAGTTGTCACAAGTATAACAAGATATAACTGCGATCTTGTTATAGTTTAAAATTACAGTTGTCAGAAGTAAAACAAGATAATACTGCGATATTGTTATAGTTTAACAAGTACAGTTGTCACAAGTATAACAAGATATAAGTGCGATCTTGTTATAGTTTAACAAGTACAGTTGTCACAAGTATAACAAGATATAACTGCGATCTTGTTATAGTTTAAAATTACAGTTGTCAGAAGTAAAACAAGATAATACTGCGATATTGTTATAGTTTAACAAGTACAGTTGTCACAAGTATAACAAGATATAAGTGCGATATTGTTATAGTTTAAAATTACAGTTGTCAGAAGTAAAACAAGATAATACTGCGATTTTGTTATAGTTTAACAAGTACAGTTGCCATAAGTATAACAAGATAATACTGCGATATTGTTATAGTTTAACAAGTACAGTTGTCACAAGTATAACAAGATATAACTGCGATCTTGCTATAGTTTAACAAGTACAGTTGTCACAAGTATAACAAGATATAACTACGATCTTGGTATAGTTTAAAATTACAGTTGTCAGAAGTAAAACAAGATAATACTGCGATATTGTTATAGTTTAAAATTACAGTTGTCACAAGTATAACAAGATATAACTGCGATCTTGTTATAGTTTAACAAGTACAGTTGTCACAAGTATAACAAGATATAACTGCGATCTTGTTATAGTTTAAAATTACAGTTGTCAGAAGTAAAACAAGATAATACTGCGATATTGTTATAGTTTAAAATTACAGTTGTCACAAGTATAACAAGATATAACTGCGATCTTGTTATAGTTTAACAAGTACAGTTGTCACAAGTATAACAAGATATAACTGCGATCTTGTTATAGTTTAAAATTACAGTTGTCAGAAGTAAAACAAGATAATACTGCGATATTGTTATAGTTTAAAATTACAGTTGTCACAAGTATAACAAGATGTAACTGCGATCTTGTTATAGTTTAAAATTACAGTTGTCAGAAGTAAAACAAGATAATACTGCGAAATTGTTATAGTTTAACAAGTACAGTTGTCACAAGTATAACAAGATATAAGTGCGATCTTGTTATAGTTTAACAAGTACAGTTGTCACAAGTATAACAAGATATAACTGCGATCTTGTTATAGTTTAAAATTACAGTTGTCAGAAGTAAAACAAGATAATACTGCGATATTGTTATAGTTTAACAAGTACAGTTGTCACAAGTATAACAAGATATAAGTGCGATATTGTTATAGTTTAAAATTACAGTTGTCAGAAGTAAAACAAGATAATACTGCGATTTTGTTATAGTTTAACAAGTACAGTTGCCATAAGTATAACAAGATAATACTGCGATATTGTTATAGTTTAACAAGTACAGTTGTCACAAGTATAACAAGATATAACTGCGATCTTGTTATAGTTTAACAAGTACAGTTATCACAAGTATAACAAGATATAACTGCGATCTTGTTATAGTTTAAAATTACAGTTGTCAGAAGTAAAACAAGATAATACTGCGATATTGTTATAGTTTAACAAGTACAGTTGTCACAAGTATAACAAGATATAAGTGCGAACTTGTTATAGTTTAACAAGTACAGTTGTCACAAGTATAACAAGATATAACTGCGATCTTGTTATAGTTTAACAAGTACAGTTGTCACAAGTATAACAAGATATAACTGCGATCTTGTTATAGTTTAACATTACAGTTGTCAGAAGTAAAACAAGATAATACTGCGATATTGTTATAGTTTAAAATTACAGTTGTCACAAGTATAACAAGATATAACTGCGATCTTGTTATAGTTTAACAAGTACAGTTGTCACAAGTATAACAAGATATAACTGCGATCTTGTTATAGTTTAAAATTACAGTTGTCAGAAGTAAAACAAGATAATACTGCGATATCGTTATAGTTTAAAATTACAGTTGTCACAAGTATAACAAGATATAACTGCGATCTTGTTATAGTTTAACAAGTACAGTTGTCACAAGTATAACAAGATATAACTGCGATCTTGTTATAGTTTAAAATTACAATTGTTACAAGTATAACAAGATGTAACTGCGATCTTGTTATAGTTTAAAATTACAGTAGTCAGAAGTAAAACAAGATAATACTGCGATATTGTTATAGTTTAAAATTACAGTTGTCACAAGTATAACAAGATATAACTGCGATCTTGTTATAGTTTAACAAGTACAGTTGTCACAAGTATAACAAGATATAACTGCGATCTTGTTATAGTTTAAAATTACAGTTGTCAGAAGTAAAACAAGATAATACTGCGATATTGTTATAGTTTAAAATTACAGTTGTCACAAGTATAACAAGATATAACTGCGATCTTGTTATAGTTTAACAAGTACAGTTGTCACAAGTATAACAAGATATAACTGCGATCTTGTTATAGTTTAACAAGTACAGTTGTCACAAGTATAACAAGATATAACTACGATCTTGGTATAGTTTAAAATTACAGTTGTCAGAAGTAAAACAAGATAATACTGCGATATTGTTATAGTTTAAAATTACAGTTGTCACAAGTATAACAAGATATAACTGCGATCTTGTTATAGTTTAACAAGTACAGTTGTCACAAGTATAACAAGATATAACTGCGATCTTGTTATAGTTTAAAATTACAGTTGTCAGAAGTAAAACAAGATAATACTGCGATATTGTTATAGTTTAAAATTACAGTTGTCACAAGTATAACAAGATATAACTGCGATCTTGTTATAGTTTAACAAGTACAGTTGTCACAAGTATAACAAGATATAACTGCGATCTTGTTATAGTTTAAAATTACAGTTGTCAGAAGTAAAACAAGATAATACTGCGATATTGTTATAGTTTAAAATTACAGTTGTCACAAGTATAACAAGATGTAACTGCGATCTTGTTATAGTTTAAAATTACAGTTGTCAGAAGTAAAACAAGATAATACTGCGAAATTGTTATAGTTTAACAAGTACAGTTGTCACAAGTATAACAAGATATAAGTGCGATCTTGTTATAGTTTAACAAGTACAGTTGTCACAAGTATAACAAGATATAACTGCGATCTTGTTATAGTTTAAAATTACAGTTGTCAGAAGTAAAACAAGATAATACTGCGATATTGTTATAGTTTAACAAGTACAGTTGTCACAAGTATAACAAGATATAAGTGCGATATTGTTATAGTTTAACAAGTACAGTTGTCACAAGTATAACAAGATATAACTGCGATCTTGTTATAGTTTAACAAGTACAGTTGTCACAAGTATAACAAGATATAACTGCGATCTTGTTATAGTTTAAAATTACAGTTGTCAGAAGTAAAACAAGATAATACTGCGATATTGTTATAGTTTAAAATTACAGTTGTCACAAGTATAACAAGATATAACTGCGATCTTGTTATAGTTTAACAAGTACAGTTGTCACAAGTATAACAAGATATAACTGCGATCTTGTTATAGTTTAAAATTACAGTTGTCAAAAGTAAAACAAGATAATACTGCGATATCGTTATAGTTTAAAATTACAGTTGTCACAAGTATAACAAGATATAACTGCGATCTTGTTATAGTTTAACTAGTACAGTTGTCACAAGTATAACAAGATATAACTGCGATCTTGTTATAGTTTAAAATTACAGTTGTCAGAAGTAAAACAAGACAATACTGCGATATTGTTATAGTTTAAAATTACAATTGTTACAAGTATAACAAGATGTAACTGCGATCTTGTTATAGTTTAAAATTACAGTTGTCAGAAGTAAAACAAGATAATACTGCGATATTGTTATAGTTTAACAAGTACAGTTGTCACAAGTATAACAAGATATAACTGCGATCTTGTTATAGTTTAACAAGTACAGTTGTCACAAGTATAACAAGATATAACTGCGATCTTATTATAGTTTAAAATTACAGTAGTCAGAAGTAAAACAAGATAATACTGCGATATTGTTATAGTTTAAAATTACAGTTGTCACAAGTATAACAAGATATAACTGCGATCTTGTTATAGTTTAACAAGTACAGTTGTCACAAGTATAACAAGATATAACTGCGATCTTGTTATAGTTTAAAATTACAGTTGTCAGAAGTAAAACAAGATAATACTGCGATATTGTTATAGTTTAAAATTACAGTTGTCACAAGTATAACAAGATATAACTGCGATCTTGTTATAGTTTAACAAGTACAGTTGTCACAAGTATAACAAGATATAACTGCGATCTTGTTATAGTTTAAAATTACAGTTGTCAGAAGTAAAACAAGATAATACTGCGATATTGTTATAGTTTAACAAGTACAGTTGTCACAAGTATAACAAGATATAAGTGCGATCTTGTTATAGTTTAACAAGTACAGTTGTCACAAGTATAACAAGATATAACTGCGATCTTGTTATAGTTTAAAATTACAGTTGTCAGAAGTAAAACAAGATAATACTGCGATATTGTTATAGTTTAACAAGTACAGTTGTCACAAGTATAACAAGATATAAGTGCGATATTGTTATAGTTTAAAATTACAGTTGTCAGAAGTAAAACAAGATAATACTGCGATTTTGTTATAGTTTAACAAGTACAGTTGCCATAAGTATAACAAGATAATACTGCGATATTGTTATAGTTTAACAAGTACAGTTGTCACAAGTATAACAAGATATAACTGCGATCTTGTTATAGTTTAACAAGTACAGTTGTCACAAGTATAACAAGATATAACTACGATCTTGGTATAGTTTAAAATTACAGTTGTCAGAAGTAAAACAAGATAATACTGCGATATTGTTATAGTTTAAAATTACAGTTGTCACAAGTATAACAAGATATAACTGCGATCTTGTTATAGTTTAACAAGTACAGTTGTCACAAGTATAACAAGATATAACTGCGATCTTGTTATAGTTTAAAATTACAGTTGTCAGAAGTAAAACAAGATAATACTGCGATATTGTTATAGTTTAAAATTACAGTTGTCACAAGTATAACAAGATATAACTGCGATCTTGTTATAGTTTAACAAGTACAGTTGTCACAAGTATAACAAGATATAACTGCGATCTTGTTATAGTTTAAAATTACAGTTGTCAGAAGTAAAACAAGATAATACTGCGATATTGTTATAGTTTAAAATTACAGTTGTCACAAGTATAACAAGATGTAACTGCGATCTTGTTATAGTTTAAAATTACAGTTGTCAGAAGTAAAACAAGATAATACTGCGAAATTGTTATAGTTTAACAAGTACAGTTGTCACAAGTATAACAAGATATAAGTGCGATCTTGTTATAGTTTAACAAGTACAGTTGTCACAAGTATAACAAGATGTAACTGCGATCTTGTTATAGTTTAAAATTACAGTTGTCAGAAGTAAAACAAGATAATACTGCGATATTGTTATAGTTTAACAAGTACAGTTGTCACAAGTATAACAAGATATAAGTGCGATATTGTTATAGTTTAAAATTACAGTTGTCAGAAGTAAAACAAGATAATACTGCGATTTTGTTATAGTTTAACAAGTACAGTTGCCATAAGTATAACAAGATAATACTGCGATATTGTTATAGTTTAACAAGTACAGTTGTCACAAGTATAACAAGATATAACTGCGATCTTGTTATAGTTTAACAAGTACAGTTGTCACAAGTATAACAAGATATAACTGCGATCTTGTTATAGTTTAAAATTACAGTTGTCAGAAGTAAAACAAGATAATACTGCGATATTGCTATAGTTTAACAAGTACAGTTGTCACAAGTATAACAAGATATAACTGCGATCTTGTTATAGTTTAACAAGTACAGTTGTCACAAGTATAACAAGGTATAACTGCGATCTTGTTATAGTTTAAAATTACAGTTGTCAGAAGTAAAACAAGATAATACTGCGATATTGTTATAGTTTAAAATTACAGTTGTCACAAGTATAACAAGATATAACTGCGATCTTGTTATAGTTTAACAAGTACAGTTGTCACAAGTATAACAAGATATAACTGCGATCTTGTTATAGTTTAAAATTACAGTTGTCAGAAGTAAAACAAGATAATACTGCGATATTGTTATAGTTTAAAATTACAGTTGTCACAAGTATAACAAGATATAACTCCGACCTTGTTATAGTTTAAAATTACAGTTGTCAGAAGTAAAACAAGATAATACTGCGATATTGTTATAGTTTAACAAGTACAGTTGTCACAAGTATAACAAGATATAAGTGCGATATTGTTATAGTTTAAAATTACAGTTGTCAGAAGTAAAACAAGATAATACTGCGATTTTGTTATAGTTTAACAAGTACAGTTGCCATAAGTATAACAAGATATAAGTGCGATCTTGTTATAGTTTAACAAGTACAGTTGTCACAAGTATAACAAGATATAACTGCGATCTTGTTATAGTTTAACAAGTACAGCTGTCAGAAGTATAACAAGATATTACTGCAATCTTGTTATAGTTTAACAAGTACAGTTGGCACAAGTATAACAAGATATAGCTACGATCTTGATATAGTTTAACAAGTACAGTTGTCACAAGTACAACAAGATATAACTGCGATCTTGTTATAGTTTAAGAAGTAGGTACAGTTGTTAGAAGTATAACAAGATATTACTGCGATCTTGTTATAGTTTAACAGTGCTTTGATTCCCTAATTACGTAAGCGTTCTACATTCACAGTTAAATATTACTTTTGGCTCCTGTGTATCACCGTATTCCCAAACTATGATATAGGAAACAGAATGCCCATATAAAACAAGATGCACCTAAATTGGAAACGAGATCAAAATTTAAATATTTATTTAATGAACTGTATATAAAATAATTTCATTATTTATTAATGACACTTTTGTCACCCTGTTGTATGAATAAGACGCGACTTTCTGTGTAGGTAAGGGTTGAGTTGAAATTCCTAATATAGGTCTACTCACCTTCATTTCTGTTAGGAATATTTTTGTATATATTTACGTACATTTTTTTCTGCCTTTCCTAACATTATAATATTTTCCTTTGTTGACGCGTTTTGGAAAAGACGAACTCAAGATTTGGGCGGACAGTACTGTTTAAGTTTTGTAAGTGGGGCCATTCCGAAACGCGTCCACAAAGGAAAATATTGTAATGTTAGAAAAGGCAGCAAAATGTATTGAAATATATAAGGGTGAAGTTAGTAATTGCATTAAATGGTGACAAATCA
The DNA here is from genome assembly GCA_036971475.1 of Prosapia bicincta. Classification (NCBI taxonomy): domain Eukaryota; kingdom Metazoa; phylum Arthropoda; class Insecta; order Hemiptera; family Cercopidae; genus Prosapia; species Prosapia bicincta. The sequence goes on along the minus strand of JBAIZL010000006.1, from coordinate 24,711,345 downwards.
TACTTTGGTTGCAATTTTCTTTCTACAGTTACTTGTTACACCAAAGAAAACTCATTTCTCTCACTTGGAAATGTTTCACTAGCGAGTAACTTTGCGTATAAAACCCTTTTTATAAAAATGATGTTTAATTTTCGGCGACGGATGGTTACAAAAATTACCTTCTTCTTCAATCCCGAAATGAAAAGCTAATTGCAATTATAAATAATTCGAGATATACGTAAATAATACGAGATATACTCGTAAATCCTGGTTAACCATGACTCTTTCCGAAGACAAAATCTGGATTCCGACAAAGGGAAAACTAATTTGTCTAGGTTTAGAGAGGTCGCACTGATAGGGGAACTATTATAAGGAAGGATGGAACAGGACTGCGACATAAAATACCGAGGATATAGGAAGGGTTATAGGTATCCCGCGGGCAGGGTTGTGTACTGAAGCATAACTATTCTCCATAAGGGTCGAACAGAGGTACCTACTTCCGTGGGTGTAACCCACCCACAAGGCCCCAAGGTTGGGGAAAGCTAGTCAAAAACAGGTGAGCTAAGGACAGGACGTAAGGAACCTCTGGAAATGGGAATAACTGGGGCGCTTCAGTGAAATTACTTTGCAAAGCAAGGCCTGAATTGCCCCTTCTAATGAGAGGGGATCTTAACCCTACCTATACCACACAGATCCCCTATACAAACGAGCATAGCGACACATTGTACGGTCCTGGAAATGAACTTTCTACGACAGAGTCTTTCCCATACCTCCAGTATTAGGTCCTTCCCATTTCCTTCCACACGCTTTATATGATCCTTACCCTAAAACCTCCCAAACTATTAATAGACTTCGTAAAATACATTATTGGGATTTTATAATTTATCCTGTTTTAATTTTTACATTTTATCTTAGTTTGTGAGGCAAAAAATGTCAACAAATAAACATAATTTATAAATTTTTAAAACATGATGTCTGAATTTTTCATAATAAAAGGCCTTTATTTTCGATCTAACAGTTAATTTCCTGATGCGGCATTATGTAAAAATGTTCGCAAAATGTGTCATACAGCAGCAGCTAGTTTCTATAATTGACAAATAAGACCGAATCTCAAATCTCCGTCTTTGTTTGAGTCGATCGCAACGGTTGTCACTATTTTTATACGAATCTGACGAAGAAGGCAGTTTCATTTCCTCCAAGTTTCTTACCCCGCGGGGTTTGCCACAACAAGAAATGTCCCGTTGCGTCAGCCATGGCAATAAAAGTGTGCAATTATTTTTGTTCGTAAAAGAAATGAAAAAGCGGAATTCTAAAGGGGAAAAGGCAACAGAAAAATTAGTTTATAAATGAACAATTAGAATATTTATGGAGTTTAAAACTCTCGGAACGAGTTCTTTCGTATTGTTCAAGCTTGTAGCTAACTAGATAAACCGGATATTCACCCTAATTAAGTTGGTATTGTGCCAAGGTAAACGCTTTTAATTAGGCCGAATTTAATAACAAAGCGAGCTTCGGTGACCAGACCAGGTTTATCTACCTGCACCAAGCTGTCAGGTTGATCCCCTTTACCAGTGGCGTAATCTATCGTAAAACTAGCTTTAGTTTCACAGCTGGCTACGGACTCAGGTTAGTTACAATCTCTCACGTAATCAGCGTAAGTAGTGGTAGCCCTTTGATTCAGCAAGCGCCAGTCTACACACTACAATCCCAGGAATATTATTAAACGGTTATGTTCAATGTGTGATGGATGAGAGTACAGCTTTACCAACACAGGGTGCGCTTCAGTTGTGCACAATTTGAAGAGACAGACGCAAACGCTAGGTAACCTCTCTACAGTGAGGTTCCCATTCCTAAGCAAAGTGTATAACTCTGTCACAAGGTTTTCACTCTTATCCCACCTCCCACACATAGATTCATGACCACCACTATACCTCGATTTAACTCCACTGAACACGTAGGAACATTTAACTGCTACCAAGACTGTCACACTGGTTCCGACTAGATTCCTCCTAGTGACCCAACTGCACCCCACAAAGTATCTCAATCATATCCCTCATAGTGATTCCGACTAGATTCCTCCTTATGACCCAACTGCACCCATCATAGTAACTCGATTATATCCCTCATAGAAATCCCGCGACTACTACGCGACCTAACCTAAAAATTTCGGATTATGCTCGGCAGCCAGTGTGTCTACGTAACTGGAACACTCAACGCGAGCCAAAAGTTGTGATTTACCGCTTACACTGTGCGCCCCATTTACATACACACACTGACTTCGATTCTCTAATTCATCAGCTGGCTGGACATTGTACACTAATATCTCAGCATTTCTAAAAACCTCCTGTCCTGTGAATGACAGTTGGAAGCGGACTGCAAGTTTCCTTGAATCTATTTAGGAAATATCCTATTTAGGATATTAAGATGGCTTTAAACCTGTATAGCATTAAAAACTTGAAGCAACTGTGACCTATTTTTAAAATTTATTAAATAAAACTTTACAAATAAAATTTATTAAAGCGCTTATGTACATATCAATTACAAAGCAATCCCCTTCGGAGAAAATGATTACATGAAAATTTTTATTAAAAAACGTTTTTATTGCTAATATATTTATTTATGTAAAAAATATGTTTTAATTATGAAATGCGCCTTATGGTGTTAATTAAAAGTTTTATTTGTTGTCAGGGGTTTTATTTATTTCAATTATCTAGTGTTAGTTGATAAAAAGGAAACATAAAATATTATGAAGACTTCCACATTAGGAAATGGAACTAGCAACCTGTAGGTGCTTGGAGAGGAAGAACAGACTCGTTTGGTGAGTAGACACCTGTTTATGGCTCTATCTAGTCTAACGTCCTGCGCAAAGAAGAGAATCAAGACGCCTCACTAAGGTTGCCTCTATCCTCAAATGCGTTTATAACAAACGCCTATTAACCATTGCGTATCTATTCCAAAGCTTCTCGTCACATGATAGAAGTAAGAGCACTGTTAATATTTTGTCGCTGAAAATGTCGTTCTATTTTATCTGTAAATGTTTAGCGAGCCATGTGGGAGAACCATCCTCGCGGTCTCGTCCCTAGGCAACGCTCAGGAGCGAGCAAATCACGGCAGGACAATTAAATATTCCAGAGCAATTCCCAGTAGAACGACCTTACTACTGTCTGTATTGTTATCCGGCCATAAATGTTGGGTAATCTGTGGCTGTTTCATTAAAAAGAAAACTTTAAACCTCTCTCTCACGCTTTCTCTCTCTCTCTCCCTGTGTGTGTGTGTGTGTGTGTGTGTGTGTGTGTGTGTGTGTGTGTGTGTGTGTGTGTGTGTGTGTGTGTGTGTGTGTGTGTGTGTGTGTGTGTGTGTGTGTGTGTGTGAGTGTGTGTGTGTGTGTGAGCGCGCTAGCGCGTACGCGTTTACAATGAGAAAAGACAGAAATATAGAAAAGAAATGCTACGAAGAAATGGAAGATTTTCAAGAATGAAAAAGCGTCTCTCCCTACAGGGATGTAGGAAAGTTAGGACAATACTTTAGAAGGATCAAGGAGTGATATTAACTTCCTCAAGCACCAACATGTAAAGATGCATACATATTTCCAATATTATTCCTGGCAGGATGGAATACAAGATTCTGGAGAGGGCAGGTGGGTAATAAGGTCAGAGGAAGGACTAGATTATTCTTATTAGGAAGTGATAAAGATGTGTACCCGTATCCTCTCACAAGACTGTAAACGGTAGGTGGATAGAAGGTAGGCCATTGTGGGGATGCTTGAGTTAATGACTACCCCATTACGAATGCGTTCTACGTGTAAAGACAACCTTCTACAAAAAATCCCTGATTGAATTATCTCCTTGATAAATCAATTTGTTACAATAATACGATTTTATCGTTATTCGCAACACATAAATACACTTACATATGATTCAGTACTTTTGTTAAATTATTTCACCATATACAGCAATCGTACTCATGACGGCCTCGTATTTGCGCGAGGATACAGTGTGCGAGATTATAAATAGTTTCCTTGACTCTCCGTTGTTCAATAAGTAAGCAATAAATTAATTCCCTTCAATGAACATTCAATTAAACGTAACGCCTGCGCTGTACAAAGAGATGTTAGGGGTTCAGAGACGTGTTAGATGTAACAAGGCAACAGTGCTGTGCTAACAAGTTAGCCAGCGCGCCCTTCTCTATTCTCCGGCACACAAAAGCAATTCATGCATAGTTTATACCACGGCGACACAATGGGCGCCTCTTTGCATTGTTTTATTTATCTCTTGCAGCTCAATTTCAATCCGTCCTCTTCATCTTTCAAAACTTTCATTGTGTTTTTTTTATTCCACTTATTTCTTAGTTTTTGTTTCCATTATTATTACCATAGATTTGTATATAAAATGTAAGTAAATGAGAAAATATTAGCAATTTAAACGAACAGTTTGCCGAGAAGAAAAACTAAAATATTCCAATTCCATGTAACTGCACAGCCATATTAGACCATGTTCGAGGTGTTCTAATTTTAGTACGAGTGTGAAGTGCACGCTGGTGTCGTAAATAACGTCTAACCCTACTTAACAGGGGCGTATAGATGTGTATAGATAAGGGGTCACGAGGAACAGGGGAGGATACGGGGGAGATGAGTCTAACATTTGGATCCAGTTGACAACGTCCGTAATTTCAGAATATCCATGAAGTTATGGTTATAACCTTGGTTTGAATACAGCATCTATTTAACGAAAGCCCTGAAATACATTTATAACATAAATAAACTCATTTTTGACATGAATGACGTTTTTTCCAGTAGGCTTCGATTTGAGCTATGTTTCCCTGATCCGGACAAAGAAGGCAATGAAATTTAGCAATGTTGAATGAGAAATGTCTAATGGAGAGACTAAAAATTTATTTAAGCCATATCAAAGCAGGCGAACGAATGTAGAGTGTGTCTCAGCTATAATATCAGAAATGACAATCAAGTGATGTCCTCATAATGGAAGCGTGATGTGAGGAACGTTAGAAGAGAATCGGGAATGGCGCTAGGAAGCTCTACCTGTAGACAGATGGTAAGCTTTACAATGAATTTTGCGGATTTAAGCTGGATCCAGCTGGCAAATTTCAACAAATACTAGACGTTCCGGGATCTTTAAACTACTTTACTAAATTGACAATATAATTTGTAATTATTGGCGAGGCAAGTAATGACTAAGTTGTAATAATAACCTTAGTTCGTTGTTCTTCAATGTCCATATAAACACATATGGGTTTTAATCTATAAAATGTTTTTATGAATCGTAAATCTATAAAGCAGGTATACAACTTTCCGACACTTGTTCTAGAAACCAGGCAAGAGACCATAATACCACGGAAACGAGATGCTTAGTAGGAAAGTCACTTGCAAACTGAATGAGAAAGAAGTGAAAGGTGTAAAGCCCATGTGAAGGGGAAAGGAGTGAAATGAAAAGAAAGAATCATGACTACTTCACCAGTGGGTCGTAGTAGTGAAGACGTTAGGTGGCGAAGGTCGATCAGGAGTGTGCTAATAATAAGAAGAGCAAACATGTTTCTTAAACACAGATTAAGGAAAACAATAAGTGATAAAAGTATAAGCAAAACAATAGCAAAGGAGGCGTGATTGAAGATCTAAAAAAAGGGCGCATGTACCAATATCTCAGCTACATATAAAAAGTTCGAAAACTATTGATGTGTATAGATGCACGACAAATGAGTGTGTGTCATATGTAAGCACATGCCGTTCGGCTTGGGTAACAATTAGAATAGGGGTACAACCAGAAAGTATGGGGTACACACGTTTCGAGTAGTCTGGACTATCCCAATACCCTGGATCACAAGACGGATATCTTTCTATATTAACTTTGATATTTATCATTCATTTCACTTCATACATCTTGCGCTAGATTGTGTTTAGTGAATTGAGAAAAAGGAGCAGTACGGGGGAAATATATCAATAAAGATGACATATTCGCGCATACATTTCGCGCCCTGCTACAGATGTTTACAGGATTCAACAAATCGACAATCTGTAAATAGAAGTGTGCAATGTAAATACACTATGCCCGGTACTAAGACTAACAGACTTTCGTAATGGGCAGACAGACTACAAAGCGAGGCAAACACTTCCAGCCGTAACAAATGCTTCCAGTTTTGATTCTTCGCCAACTGTCGTTTACGTCCGTCGACAAACACGAAGCACATCTGGATCCGAATAAGTCCGAAGGGAAACCATTACATCAAAGCACTCAGAGATGTTTTCGTTCGCGTGATTAGACATCTTTGTAAGCGTTAAAACCTTTTGGTTAATTTATAATCAAGGCGAACTAAAGGTCTATATTATCGATGATAGTTGTTTATAGGTCTCAATGTATAACATATTTATCATTTTAAAGTCTGTATCCAGTGATACGTAAATTGGATTGATCATTAAATCTTAAGGTTCAAGAAACACGACATCCATGGTTACAGATCCTCTATAAAATCAAGTGTTATGGTAATGTTTGATTTGTCCTTGAAATGTATATGGTATTATCGGAGTATAAATCTTCCTCTGTAGAATAGTTCATGTGGTGAAGGCTGCAGCAACTGTAATGATCGGGTGTAAGTTCTTTGTCAAAATAGTTGCCAAAATTTTGATATTTCTTCTAGTCTCATCTGCTGAAAATTTCATAATTTTATGATGTTTTATTCTTAGCCTGATGAGAGAGGCGGCTGTTTCCCTGTTAATGTTGAGATGAGTTACTTGATTATGAGCTTTGATTCTCGAGAGGGCAATTAGTTTTGATTTTGCAAAAGAATATGCACCTCCCATCAAATTAAGGCAATGTTTTGATTTAGGCTTCTGGCGTTTTTATCCAAAGAGTCATCAATTCCATTGATTTCTAAGTTCACATGGTCAAGAATTTATTGCAGGATGCATGTTTTTCTAGAGACTTGAAGCTATTCAAGTTGTGATAGGATCCTCAAGATTAAACTTGAACTACCTTTGCTGACGGCTTGTAAGGCTGACTTTCAGTCAGTGAAAATGGTGCTAGATTGTAGCAGGCTAAAGTTTCGATTGCTGTGGGAATGGCAGTAAGTTCTCCTGTAAAGTTAGGCGTAACTGACTTTACCTACCATTTAACTTCATGCACCTCCGTTCTATCCTTACAGAACGTTCTATCCTGTATGGTGGCCACTTTGCTTCTATAAACAAGTTTCGACAGCCCTCTAATCCTGCCAGTTAACATATTTCAGATTCATCTGCAATATTTCCTCCATCACCTCTCTTGGTTTCCTCCAAACAACACCATCCACCTATACTTTTACCCCCCCCCCCATAACGCCTCGACTATATTTTTCTCATATAAAAACTTCTTACCATACCTCTCAGGTTTTAGTCACATTGCGACTTCGTTTAAGTCACAGAATTATGTGATTAGATTTAAGCCATTTGGACTTAATTTTTAAGAATTTAATTGTCTGTTTTTAAGTTGAGTTGTATTAAACTAACCTTAAATAACATATACCATACAGAAAAAAATAATCTAATCAGCCAGTGGTTCAGCATCGATGCGAACACCTTCTTACCATCGCATTAAGTATGCACCTTAGCTGCAGCATTAAGTGCCCTGTTCTCGTCTTCCTACTATACGCCAGGGCTGGCAGACAGACGCTACACATTAACGACGGTCACAAAGCCTTCGTTCTCTGACGCTGACCACTGCCGCGGGGAAAGAAAGAGAGATAGGTGGCTACTCATGCAAGGTTTCATGAATATCACTGACAGAAATTTTAACAACACAAAGTTATGTTTTTATAACCTACGTAAAACAATCTATTTTAACTTGGGTTCGAAACGATTACACGGTTGAGTTAATGGAGGAGGAGATGATAGTAATTTATATTAGTTTAGTGTAAAACATAACAATCAAACAATAAACGAATCTGAAAATATGACAACGTAAAAAGGTAGAACACCTTATTCTAGGCCAGCGTACTACTGACTAATGCTATGAGATCCCTAAAAAAGCGAAAGATGACGCCGCATCCGTCTGAGCTGCGGTCCGTAACGGTTACTGGCTGCTAATATCTAAAACCTCAGAAATTTATATTTATTGTTTCCGGTTTAATAGTTTGTACGAACGATAAGGCGGAAATCAGGAAGGCCCAGTTAAGCTATTGTAACCGGCAGCGGCGGTATCCACACTTTGGAAAAACACTGGGCGCACTGAATGCCATTAAAACCCAATCTCTAGAAGGTAGTTTAAATATGTAAACACATGGCAACAAACACTCACTTATTGTTATTAAAATAAGAAATACGAGATAAACTCTCCACGAGAGACCAACCAATCCCAGTACCAGCAGACCTTCACACCTTAGCTGTAGTACAAGCGCAGCGTGTCTGTATAAACGGCCACTTCGTGGAGGGATATGGGAATGGATGTGGTAGGCGTAAGGACCTCTCTTGTTGTGGAGAACAATACTTCAACTATTCATTCCAGCAAGCGTCTCTGAAGTTCATCTCGTCTTAGCGAAATATCTAGTTAGTTTCAGAAGCGATGAAGGAAAGGGTTAGATAAAGAATCTCAACAAACACGTGTTTGAGAGGATAATTTGTGGTGCATTATGAGAGATTAACCTCTACACTTATGGGATCTTTGACGTTTTCCTTGTTGTAGGGTAAAGGAAATCAGCCAGTAAGACGGTTAGCGTCTACAAAGGATATAACAAGATTGTGAATATTGGGAAGATTAGGGTAGGAACATAATATCATTTGGTGGAAGATTAAACCCACTATACCTATGGTCGTAGTCTTCCCTAAAGCACCTGTGTAAGATATAGTACTGTATGTAGACCCACTCTCTATTGGGCTCATGGATTGGTTACACTCACTGGTAAGGAAGAGAGGATGGAATGAGGTGGGGCTATGGGATATGATGACCCCACGATATTGAGAATAGGAGCGGACATCACGTGGTAATAGTTGTATCACCTTGGCGAAGCTACCACTTAAACTGTGGTATCCTTGAAAAAAACCTCCCTAACAAGGTGACGGAGAGATGAGCATCCGCTACCCAATGGGATTCTTCAAGTAGACCATGCCCTGACGGTGACAGTGAGGTGTCCACCTGCTATCCAGTGAATCCTTGAAATAGACTTCCCTATCTCGGTAATAGAGAGGTAGATATGTCCTCCACATGAAGTATATTTGTAGATGAGAAAAATAGACAGAATGAGAAAATCACATGAAGATTGTCAAATATTAGAGTGGCAAAGAATCATGCCTCACGTCGTCAACAAAGTAAACAAAACGTGGCCAGGTCGTTTAAACGAAGTAAAATAGAAAGCAGGGAGCAAAGAGGGGTAGCCTATATTAATCAGGCCAAGAAGTTAAGCCTATTAATATAGCAATAAAGCACTAAAATGGAAACAATAGTTGATTCATTACGTTGTGACGATCGTAATAAAAACACAGCGTTAAAGAATAATAGCACACTTAAACACGCTTATCTCAATGCAACTCAGAGCACAACTATTCTATTTCAAGCCAGAATTACGTTTAAAGCCTTGTTTTGTGCATCCAAATAGGACTACACGAGTAAGAATCAGGCCAGGTTTATCACGTAACCAAACAACGTATTCAAGCATGGCTGGGGAAGTGCATGAGCATCCCGACCAACAAAGGTGGATTCTATCAGAGGAATAATAAACCTACGTTATTCAGATGGACTTTATCTTTACAACAATGTGACTGCAACGCGCGCTCCTATTGTTGCTGGCTGTAAACTATGGCTTCCTTTTGTTACTTTTTATAGTGAACATTTTCCGATATTATCAACAGCTAGTTATCTGCAGCATTTTTCAATATAACGATAATATAATGGTAGCTGATGCAACGTAAAAAGCTACAGAAAATATATTCCCAACTGGAGATAAACAAAAAAATGTAGATAGAAAAAGTATTAATAGTGGTAAACAAGACAAACTGAAAAGTAGCATATGGTAAGGCTTTTAAGCTCCCATGTTAGGGAGTTGTGAAAGAATCATCGCTCAAGTGTAGAGCATCTGCATACTTTACCGGATCTATACAAAGACTCGTTAAATCCTTACATACTCGTTTCCTGCATATCCATTACTTACACTGATCAAAGTATCGCAAAAGATAAGTCTAAGAGTAAGTCTAAGACATGCTCAGTTCAGACTTTGAAAAAAATTGATTTGGAAGAAAATACTAAACAGAAAAATTGTACGGGGAAAACCTCCCAGTTGGCGTCACTCTAAAATCGTGACGCTCTATAATTTACAACTATTAACTAATAACATGAGATTTTATAAAACAGCTGATTTTATGTTATGGATTATGCTGTAGAACAGCTGTTTTAACAGGTTATTTTACTTTATTTTGTTATTAATCAATATTTTCTATCATTTCAAAAATATATTGATTTATATTCCTATAAATCTCACTACAGTTGAATTATTACACTGAATTAATATTCGGCATTAGATAATATTTTTTTTTACTTTAATTTCTGAAATGAAAACTTCCTTAGAGGCGCATCTGAGAGAAATCCATGAGAATCTGAGGGGATTCGAATACAAAATTGGAAGATCTAGGTCCCCTGTGTGAAAGAGATGCGCCGAAGACCAAGAGGAAAGACCAATCCACGTGCTCTGCGAGTGCCCTGCTTTGGGAGCTGCATGAAGAAAGTGGTTTGGCTGGCTGGTATGCACATCAGAGGATGCCGAAAGATTTAGCGTCAGGTGGGTACTTGGATTCTGCAAAACGTAAGTATCCACTAAGCTAATTCTGTGGTAGGGGTGGGAGGAGAGTACAAAGGCTGTAGCTAAGTGCTCTACACCGATAAGGTCCCTCCGAGAATTAATAATAAAATAATAACATCTAACACTTTTTAAGATCCTATTTTAAATTAATTGGTTAAATAACATTTGCATTCCATATATTTGACATAAGGCCTCTAGAGAAAATACTATACAGTATATTAAATATTTTTTTAATCTGGCGACACCTATTAGCCAAACACCGTACTACGTATGGATAGAGAAATACTACTTCATCAACAAATCAGCTTTTATAACAATTTAGTCTCTTCTTTACAAGCACACGTTTATAGAAGAACCAGGGAGGACCAAATAATCGAAACTAAGAATGATATAGATTTATTCAGGCTCCATCCACCAGCACTCGTAAGAAGAGGGCCAAAATGTTTAAAGTGCATACAACGCATGGCAAAAGTGTGCAGATAGTGTCAGGTAAGAAGGCGCTTGAGTATTCGATACTACGCTTGGTGGAAAACATTGCCTATGCTCTGTACCAAAACTTTGAACATTTTCGGCAATTTCTCAAGAAATTACTAAATACAATTTTAAGAAAAACGAAGAAAGAGGATTAAAATTCGTGCATATAATGTTATCACATAGTTTCAGTTGAGCTGGCGTTGAGAGATCGATTGGAAAACTGTATTACTCTTGGTAAAAACATTGGTCTCGTTCGGTAGCGATTATATTTAGACTTTGAACGTTTTCAGTAATGCGAGTAATTACTGAATTAGGTGTTTAGACGTTTGAATGAACATAACCAAGTAGTATGGGATGTCAATAAAAAAAAAGAAAATGTGTTTTTATAATAAAATATTATACATAAAAGATACTTTTCGTCTAGATAAATGATATAAAAGACTTATTTTTTGTCAGGAATGTTCGTCACCGAAAAAATGTGAAATGGGGCATCAACAACTGCTTGAAACATTTTATTAAGCGTGGCGAGAACCTTGCTACAGGGAAACCCGGCAGCAATCGGGCATATCAATTGCCCCAACGATCTGGATGATTCCACAAATCAACTGCAAGAATATTTATTGCGGCCTTTCAGCCTTGTCCAATCTAAGTTGTTATAATATACTGTGTATTGTCATGAACTCTGAGATTTAGCGGATATGCAGAGGGCAATGTCTCCAGAAATGCCTGCACCACGTGATGGGCGCTAACTCGCTCTCCGTAGGTGTTTCTACGTTTTCTTGAAAGCATTTGCAAGTTACCTTGCATATTTATAATTCAATTCCTTTTATTGGCTCACCTTCATATATATATATATATATATATATATATATATATATATATATATATATATATATATATATATATATATATATATATATATAGCCTATATATACATATCGGGTTCAAATTTTCAATCGTTAACAAAATAATTTTTATTCATTCACTCCAATTCGAATAAATGTTCAGGTGACACGATGTTAATAAAGTTTTCTCAAATATTTATTCATTAATTACATTTAAAATGTATTAATTTTAGTTTTATACAAGAAAACTTTTCACAAAAGGCCCAAAGTATGCAATATAATTATTTCGTCCCATTTGGCCTGACATAATTTCATAAAACAGCTAATTTTAAATTATAGGTTATGGGGTGGGGAGATGTTGATCGCTTGCTCGTGGAGTCCCCTGCGTAATTTAAACGACCATTCAAAGGTTCGCCTCTAATCACGCTGATGAGAATGACTATGAGCCTTACTCAAAATGGCCCTTTCCAGGGCACCGACACTAGTCTTCGCATCATCTTCTGGAATGTTAAATTTGTACAATTCAAAGGATACGTCTACCATGCCGACGTGGATGTTTACTTTATAGTTGAAGCAGGAGCAGCTACAGAAACTCCTGACTTTTATCAGACTAATTGTTACGCAGTCACTGCTTTAAAGAGATCACGACAAATAGCATCTGGTATCTATATAGGGGTCTTGGATGGTCTCACGGCAAATTTTAAGATCATACATGAGATGGATGATAAAGATAAACTGGAAGCGGTTTCGATTGAAACATGAAAAATTAAACAATATTTCAATGTCGTCAGTCTCTATAATCCCCAAATAAAGAGAACCATCCAACCTAATAGCATAATTATTGCAGATTTTAACAGTCCGTTACCGAGATGGGGCTACACACATTTGTCACCGGTTGGAAGGATAACCCAAGAATTAATGGATAGCAATCAACTCCAAGTCATAGAGACCCCTCCAACATTCTCATCGTATACTGGAAATTTATTAAGACGTGACTTAGTAATAACCCATCTAAATATTGCAATGCAAAACTACCGAAGGATGCAGGCGGTTACGGCCACAGAGCTATACTCATAACCATAGGGACAAATAAAATCGAATACATAAAAACCCGAGCTCCCAGATGGAATTTTAAGAAAGCAGACTGGAGCAAATATCGAAGAGTTACAGATGAGGCTCTGGGTAATTTAGCGCTTCCAGAAATACCCGAGAAAGCTATTGGCCTTATAAATCAAATAAGTATCGAATGCGCTCTTAAATGTGTATCCAGAGGGCAAGTAAAAAAGTTTAGACTCTATTGGAAAGCAAAGCTAACCTCGCTAAAGAAAAAACGCAATCGAGTACGTACAATAGCCGAAAGAAGAAGAACTCAACAAGATATGAGATGCCTTAGAAAACACCAAGCTGAATTACACCACGAAGTAAAGACATCCAAAGGATTGGCCTTCAAATCTTTTATTGCTAATTTAGACTGTCGAAAGGTAGGCCCCAAAGCCCATCGCTATATATCTCGGCTAAATAAACATGCCCCCATAAAAAATTCGACAGCCTATACAGTACTCAGGTAAATCCTTTGCAGACCCATACGAAGCTGCAGATGCACTAAGCAAGCATTACGCCAAAATCAGCCGCACAAGTGTGGGTAAACCGTCACTAAGACCCTGCGTAAAACTTCAATACCATCTTGCCTCGAAGAGAAGACACACGAACTCTTCACATCATCTTTTACAATCACCGAACTAGAATTGGCTATAGGACAAACTAAAGTTAAGAAAGCTGCTGGTACTGACGAAATATGTCCGAAATGCATTGTAAACTTGGGAGATGAAGCCAAGAAAACATTTCCTGCCTTGGTGAACCTGACCTGGAAACATGATGTACCTCAGCAATGGAGAAAAGCCGAAATGTCACCTGTTCTGAAAAAGAATAAACCCCCAGATCAACCCGAAAGTTACAGGCCTATATCCCTAACCAGCGCCAGATGTAAAGTGGCAGAAAAGATGGTGGTCCAATGACTTAATCAGTACATCGAACAAAAAGGCATCCTAGACAATGCTCAAGCCGGGTTTCGAAGACACCGTAGTACTATGGATCATGTAATGAGTTTTACACAACACGTCAAAGATGGATACCACAAAAGGATGTCTACTCTGGCGGTTCTCTTGAATTTCAAGGCCGCCTACGATACCGTGTGGGGGCCAATGCTTTTATACAAATGGCATATCTGGAAACCTTTTTAGGTGGATCAAATCGTCGCTGTCACAAAGGCTATTTCGAGTGCAATACAGCAAACGAAAGTCGAAGTTTCGTATTCAAAAACAAGGCCTCGTTCAAGGAGCTGTGCTTAGCTGCACGCTGTTTAACATGATGATTGATGACGTACTTGACGCCGTTAGGGAAGTGCCAGGAATCAAAGCACAATTATATGCGGATGATATATTTATGTGGGGAACGAGCAACAGTATCCTAGTGCTTGAAACAGCATTAATACTTTTCAACTGTTCACGCTTTCCACCAAAGTACCCTGCATCTTTTTGTATTACAAAAGCGATCCGTTGGAAGAAAGTAATCTCTCCAAATACCTGGGTGTAGTACTTGATAGACGTCTGACATGGGGTCCTCATGTTGAATAGTGCGCGGAAAAACAACAAAAAGAACAAAAATATTAAAAAGACTGACAGCTACAACATGTGGGGCCAACCAGGATGTCCTAATAGCTACCTATAAGTCATATATCAGACCTTGGCATTGCCAAGTTCAGAATGCAAACCGGCCACGTCTACCTGGCCGCCCATCTACATCGCATCGGTGTGCTCCCAACACCAGAATGCCCTCTCTGTGGATACGATACGATGGATGCGGAACATCTGATGCAATGCAATGCGCTCGACCATTCCGGAGATGATGATCCACTTGTTCTTCTATACTCGTAGGATATGGTACTTTATTTAAATATTTGTAATTATTTAACAAAAAGTAACTAAAATAGAATTTGTCTGTGTTGATCTCAGTAGGAACTAACTAAAACATTTTTGTTTATATTACTTGTATCTTCTTGGTTCTTCCGTGGAAAGTCTGGCTCAGTATGTCTCTCTTTCGAAAACCGTCACGATCCAGAGAGCCTTCATATTAAAGCACACCGCTCCTACTGGCCCCTAACTCCTAAAATCTGAGACCATTGTAATTTTATTGAAGGAATAGATGAAAAACAAAGCTTTTCGAATAAGAAAATGTATTTTTGAATGCGACCCGGCTTCATGTACGAGGTTTTGGTGTTACTCCTTCTACCAACGAATGTAGGCCATTTTGTAAGTCGTCTCTCATGATGAACGTGACAATCTGGAAGGATAACGATGCAACATTACACTAACTTATACCATAAACTTAATTGGTTTTTTATTAAGTGACATCAGTGACACAGGAATATAGTGTTGGGTTAGAACAATTAAACTGTAAGTGTTTACCTTGGCACGTAAACGTAATTGCTGGGGATTCTGGTTAGTCTGGTTTAGTTACAACGTCTTGTGTTCATGCTTACTCGACAGAACAGGATAAGCATATTACGAAAGAGTGAACATTATCTTTGCGGCGTCATCTTTTATACAGTGTTAACCTCTAAATGTGCATTGTAACTGGTCAAGTCCACTTCTGGCGTAACATGTATCACTTCATCCCGGTTGAGAACAAATCTATTCAGGTAAGCGACCATGGCCCCCCGATACCATGCACCCCATCCTCAACCCTTAACGTCTAACATTCGGCAGTGGGTTATGCGGAAAGTGTAAAAAGAGAGAAAGATGGTGATAGAGAAGAATAAGTGACAACCATTTCTAACCTTGAAAACCCTCCACAGCCATTTGTAGCCTTGGAAACCCTCTTTGGAGGCGTTAGTAGACGTACAAACCACAATCGCAATCATTCTTAGCCTTGTAAACCCTCACCGCAGCTATTTGTAGCCTTGTAAACCCTCTTTAGTCATTCGTAGACGTAAAAACTCTAATCGCAGCCATTCGTAGCCTTGTAAACCCTCTTGTAGTCATTCGTAGACATAAAAGCCATAATCGCAGCCAATCGTAGCCTTGTAAACCCTCTCCACAGCCATTTGTAGCCTTGTAAACCCTCTTTAGTCATTCGTAGACGTAAAAACCCTAATCTCAGCCATGCGTAGCCTTGTAAACCCTCCTGGAGTCATTCGTAGACGTAAAACCCCTAATCGCAGCCATGCGTAGCCTTGTAAACCCTCTCCACAGCCATTTGTAGCCTTGTAACCCCTCCTGGAGTCATTCATAGACGTAAAAACTCTAATCGCAGCCATGCGTAGCCTTGTAAATCCTCACCACAGCCATTCGTAGCTTTGTAAACCCTCACGTCAGAGATCTGTAGCCTTGTAAATACTCATTAAAGCCATTCGTAGGTTTTTAAACCCTCGTTTCAGTCATAAGCTTTTAAGCCTTCATCCCAGTCATATTTAGGCTCGTATTCCCTTATAGCAGCCTTTCGTAGACTTATAAACCCTCATTGCAACCATCGTAGACATTTAAACCTTAATATTGTAAACCATAACGATAGTCCTTGGTACGACAGTCCAGTCTTGAAAAATTGGCGATCTTTTTTGCGAATAGTTATTCTCATACCTTGTCCTAATAATTTACCAACATAATCGTGACATCACAACGATTTTCTTGCTTTCAGTTATCATCTTTAGTAGAACTAGTTCGTATCGCTTCACTAAATTTTTGGTGAAACATTCAAGTATAAGCAAATAAGCGTGTCTCTACAATAGCGTTCATTGTGCTCAAACGATCTCACATAGCTTTACAGATAACCGCATTCCATTTCGCCAGATAGGTTGTGCCACAGAGCGTAACATTCTTTGTATTGGATGTTTTATTATCAGCGACGTCGTTATATAAAAATTACAAGTCACAGATTGCTCTCAATGACTTAATAAAACTATAAAGTGTTATGTTTGCATTTCCCTCTTATCGTGTGAAACGCTTTGTTCATTATATTCCCGTGCCTGTGCAGAGAGATAAATAACTGTTCTTACGCGAATGCTTCTAATAGTGGCGCGCTTTGGGTATCATTATCCTTACTGAAAAGTTACCGATAACCATTATTCTAATGGCCTCCTAGTGACGAAAGTTCCCAATATCCTTAACTTACGATTCCCTTCCTACATAAAAATATCTCATAAACCAAAGAGTGTTTAGCAATACGACCTTAACAGGAGTAGATCTACAGTACAGTCTCACTAATCCGGACTTGATGGGACCGGACCCTGTCCGGATCAACGAAAGTCCGGATTAGACGGAAAAAGCCAAACAAATGCATACAATATGTGTTTTAGGCGGGGAAACATATTTAAATTGTAGTTTTAGTGAAATTGATGCCTAAATATAGCTATAAAGTACAGTATTTCATAGCTTATTTAGCAAAAAATCCTGTAATTGTAACAGAAAAGGTATGACATGAAAAATATCAAAGCATCTTTCTCGTTGAATAAATGTATTCACATAAAGCTATTTACACTATATGTATAAATGCACACAAAACTCAAACAAAAATGAAACTGAAACAAAAATAAACTTTAAAAAACTTAGTGAAAAAAGTCCGTAATGTTCTTTTGTTTTAACTATGAATGACGTCGTTTCACAGTACGATCTCGTAGGTCAGTAGCTCCGCAGTTGACGTATCAGTTTGTTTCTCAAAGTAGGTCATCAACCCCTCCAGCATTGCAGCCGCCCCATCATGAGTTGGGCTGACCGGTTCGTCTGTGTAGTCTTCCTCTTACGAGCTGTCATTTTCTGCGTTTGCAGTGCACACCGCGACGATTGACCACTTGATAACCAATGTCATTATCACTAATAATTCACTCGGAAATATCAGTGTCTTTCAACTCGGCCCAACCTTCCAATTGTTGAAAAATCTGAACAAATTCTGCGTCGTCATTAGTAGGTTGACTGTCGGTTTTTTTACTTTCCTGTGGCATTTCAGGCCACAATTTTTTCCAGCTCTTTTGGAGTGTAGACGGTTGCATTTCCTCCCACGATTCTGCAGCCATATAAATGACATCCTTTATAGTCACTTTTTAAAGAATTTCAATAAATTGTGTAGCTGGATCTGCTTCTTGTTGTTACAAAAGCGATAAAATTAACTTTTTCCTATATCGCCGTTTTATCGTCTCTATCACGCCTTGGTCCATCGGCTGAATGAGAGCCGTGACGTTAGGAGGAAGAAATATAATAAAAATGTCACCATGACGCTATTCTTCATTTGGGTGGCATGGGGCATTATCAATTAGTAAAACCGCTTTTCTAGGGAGTTGTTTCTCTTTTAAAAACGTTTCTGTTGTTGGAACAAAGTTTTCAAAAAACTTCAGTCCTTAAAATTTTGACTGTTCATCCACGCTGATTTTTGGAACTTGTATTGGGCCGGTAGAACACTTAAATTTACATTTTTTAAAACCCTATGCTTTGCAGATTTCCCTATCACCAAAAGTGGAAATTTTAGATCGTCAGAAGCATTACTGCAGGGCAGCAAAGTCATACGTTCTTTCTTAACTTTATGGCCTTTTCCTACTGAATCTAATTTGGAAGCTAAAGTTTTTTTTACATTTTATAATTTAATCCGGTTTCGTTAGCGTTGAACACCTGACAAGGTTGTAAGTTTACATCTCTGAGAAACTTGCCAAATTTGTCTTTGAATTTTTCCCTGCATCACGGTCACCTGACAAAATTTCACCACTTATTCCGAGTTGACGGATGCCGTGTCGTTCCTTCCACCGTGACAGCCAACCCACACTGGCAGTAAAATTAGGATCTCCTTTTAACTTTTCATTCAGTTTCAGAGCGATCGTTTGCAAATTTACACCCGATAATGGAACACCCTGTTCCCATTGTTGGCAAAACCAAACATACAACGCTTCATCTAAGGTTTCATTTTTTGGTTTTTTTAAAGTTCTTCTGCCGCCTAAACTGTCTTAACTAACTATTTTTGCAAAAAAATCTTCAATTTCCTGTCACTTTTTCTCCAATCGGAAACAGTTTGTTTTCCCACGCCTAACTCTTTTGAAATTTTAGTAAGCGATTCACCTTCACCATTACGAAATAAAGCTTGGAGTTTTTATTCCATTGTTACTATCACTGACTTACGTTTAGTGGCCATTTTCACTGAACACTGAACGAGACGTAAATAAAAAAAAAAAACAGATCAATATCGCACTAGAATTAAATGACAACTGAGCAGAAATCTTGCGAGAAGCAGTAAGGGAGGCATCCGTCCGACAACACAACTGACCTGACGCCAGACGGATAGACTTACTATCCGTTTAGTCAGCGGTCCTTTATCTTTCGTTTATCGCAAGATGTCTCCGATGTCACGTGCGTTGTAGTGTTGATAGATCTAATGTGAATATATTTTTTCAAAGACGTTTTTCCTATTTTAATAGGCAAAAGAAACAAATAATATGGTAAATTCATATTTTAATGAATAAATTATATTATTTGTCTATTAGAGTAGGAAAACCCCTTTGAAAAATAACAAATATAGACGTATAAAAATAAATATTTTTGTGGACGGCAGACTGATTGTGCACTGTAAAATACTATAACTAAACACAAATTTTGGGCCGTCCGGATTAGCCGGACGTCCGGATCATCGGAGACCGGATTAGCGAGACTGTACTGTATTTCAATGACGCCACTCCTTACCTGTGAGCCATGATTCTACTTTCCTCCTAATGACAAAGTAGCTCTAAACCCCTCGCCTCCCCGTCCTACATAAAAATATCTCATAAATAAAAGAGTGTTTAGCAATACAACCTTAACAGAGGTAGATCTATTTCAATGATGCCACTCCTTACCTGTGAGCCATGATTCTACTGTCCTCCTACTGACAAAGTAGCTCTAAAGCCCTTACCTCCCCTTCCTACATAAAAATATCTCATAAATAAAAGAGTGTTTAGCAATACGACCTTAACAGGAGTAGATCTATTTCAATGACGCCACTGCTTACCTGTGAGCCATGATTCTACTGTCCTCCTAATGACAAATGAGCTTAAAGGACACAATATAATCCTTCTCATATCAAAACATCTCATATATAAAAGAGTGAGTAGCTGTACAACCCTAACAAGAGTCGGTTGATCTCAAAGATGCCACTCCTTACTTGTGAGCCATGACCCTTCCTCACGTCATATGCTTCACGTTTCATGATTCATACATTCATTTTGTTTTTGGAAAAGCCAAAGGAAGCGATACAAATGCCGAGACGTGCATACGGGCGAACGTAGGTTGCGGGCATGCGGCGTAACTTTATTGCAAGCAGTGTAACCGCGACGCGTGACGCACAGATACAAGTTCCTAATTACTCCGAACTGGTTAACCTAGCGTCGAGAAGTTCGCCTCACGGTCGACTTCAAACAGGAAACCTTTGTTCTCTGGCTTGCACTTATGCACCCGCTAATTGTAAAGTAATCGCTACTACCAAAACTTATAAATGTAAAGAGCTACCATTATGAAGGTTGTAGTTTGGCAAACACTAGTATGGTACACGAATAAACCATAAATAAGGCAACGAAATGAAGTGTAGAAGGCGTTTAAACACGCAAAATAATAATGTAAAGCAATCAGGATTATTTAGATTTCAGGCGGGAAGTATGTAAAGCAACCGAGTCTTTTCTTTGTAGTAATTTTTAAGTGGATTATCAAAGAATGTGTCTGAGTGAGGTGGTTAGCGTATTGAATGTTGTAATACGCCTGCATTAGTGGTGTACGTATCACCAGTCTTGTATGTGTTGTTGCTTGGCTGGAATACCAGGTGGGACGGCATAGACACTACCCACCAGCACGCAATACAGATTCGTATTTGCTTTTCTCAATACACATAGATTAGGCTGTCCAGAGTGTATCGTTCCTTTTAAGTAATGTTAGGGAGAGTTTTACAGGGTGTTGTTATCGCTAACGTAAGCTTGGTTAGAAGAATTCATAGTTAGCTTCTGCCTGCGACAGAGCACGCGGTAGTTCACCGATGCGGCTACGTAACTGTGTTGGTGCACACATAGCCATTGTTGCACCATAATGTTCTTGCTCGGTAGATAAGCGTTGCGAACCTCAGTGCAAAGTACCTTGATCGGAAACACTGCCATTATCAAGCCAACGAAACAGCCGGTCTGTTTGTCAGTCATACAGTCAAACCATTGTTTGTCAGCCTTTATGTATCTAATCTGCATAACAAAATGATGTCAACTTTTCGATTGTGTATAAGAAAAGTCACACTTATCCACATTTTGATTGTTATAAATACAATGTATTAACAGAGATACCACAAGAAGTTGTATTGTTCAGGTGAGAAGCCGACGTTCAAGAGACTTTCAACAATAGAGACGTTACGATTTCGAACATTCCAAAACTGGCAAAGCAGGAATAACCACGAAGAAAAAGAACTTCTTTGAAATTTTCACTTGTATGTGTCGTATGCGCTAAAATAAACAGTACAGAAAACTGTTTTAAGATTTTATTTCATTTCATTTTATTTTATTTACTTATTTTTACAAAAACATACGAGTAAGGAGAAGCTAAAACAGTTCGACTCGGGTATAAAGACGTTCTATATGACCTCCGTTCAATTCCAGGCAACACTCGCACCATTCGTTCATGAAGGTTTTACATCAATGAAACTACAGGTGATTCAGTTTCAGTACTGTTTATTCTGCCAAAACATTTTCAAGCAATCTGGAGTATCATCTAAAGTAGTAAATTTTAAACGCTACACACGACACGATTCGTTGTTACAGACAAGCGGGAAACTGAATGTGGCAACAAATAATTCCAATATGGAGTGATAAATATAAGAGTATCGAAAACACGAATCTACAAGACTTGTATAAGGCCCCACTATAACTTATGCCACATGAACTCACGGGCAGAAACAGCTGCTAGCAACAATAGGAATGAAGAGTAAGATCAAAACACTGAGAGAGAAACAATACTAGACCTCCGTGTGTCATTCCAGCAGATGGTCCAGAGCAAGAAGAAACACTACACCTAAAAAGGCCATCGAGTTGTCTAATCACACATGGATAGCCCCCGAGAGTACGTGGAAGCCTGCCATGTGCTAGGTGTTCTAAGTGCATCAGTCATCAGAGCATTAGTACGCATTACTAAGTGGGCCAGTCTCTCTGACATTTGGGAGTTACGTTTCAAGCATCTGGCTGTTTGCACATTCACACAGATCATCTGCTGATCATTCTGCTCCTTTGGAACAGTTGCCTAAACCTACCAAGCAGGATTACAACGCGAACATGAACTATCCCGGTACAGGAAATGGGATTAAATCATGACCCGCACAGTCCTGGCCACACCAGGACCACACTGAGATACCTCTGTGCAGTGTTTTGCCGTTAGTTTCTTAAACCTACCAAGCAGGATTACAATGCGGACATGAACTATCCCGGTACAGGAAATGGGATTAAATCATGACCCGCACAATCCTGGCCACACCAGGACCACACTGAGATACCTCTGTGCAGTGTTTTGCCGTTAGTTTCTTAAACCTACCAAGCAGGATTACAATGCGGACATAAACTATCCCGGTACAGGAAATGGGATTAAATCATGTCCCGCACAATCCTGGCCACACCAGGACCACACTGAGATACCTCTGTGCAGTGTTTTGCCGTTAGTTTCTTAAACCTACCAAGCAGGATTACAATGCGGACATGAACTATCCCGGTACAGGAAATGGGATTAAATCATGTCCCGCACAGTCCTGGTCACACCAGGTCCACACTGAGATACCTCTGGGCAGTGTTTCGCCGTTATTTCCGTATGAAGATTAAGACAATGCGACTTCTGTTCTAGGTTCAGGATAGGTGCAAACTACCTTGACCGGAGTAGCTGTTTTATGTTGTAAAAAGATGAAACAGCTTTAAAATGCAGTACCAAATAAGGAAGCGAATGGGTTTTATTAAGCTATGGGTTAATAAAGTGATTATGTGCCATTAAAGCCTTCTTAGATGCCACCTGTAATAGGCTGCACTATTAAACCCATCACAAATGATGTGAAGCTTTGCGCATGCGTACAAGGCGCTGCAATTAGCGACTGATCAAGTCATTAAATAAATATTTATGCGCTTCGCGTTAATTAACAGGAAGCTGGATAAACTATCGTGATGTGTAGCGGCGCTGAATAAATGCTGGTTCGACACGAACGTCTCGGCGCGGCGCGGCGCCCCATGTAAAAACTCTCTGCCTCTCGTCCTCAACACCAAGCCTTTGTAAACCAATCGTCGTCATCTTGTTTTCCGGGCGTTATTCATGTCGTGCAATTTATAAAACTACTCTCAAGTGGGGTCACAGAGAATCATAGAGCCACGTACGGAGACAAAGCATATGTAAAAGTCTTTAATAATTCAAAAAGTATGCATTACTTCTACATTCCTAACCACAAGGTTTCGATCCTCAATTATCTTTTAAACTAGAAATTCATAACGTAATCTTTGGGCTAAACATTGTTGTTACGTCCCTTCGTATGAGAACTCAACAAATAGGATCATAAAAAATTTAAAACAAAGAAAAAAATAAAAGAAACAGTTCTGAAGTTTTACTGCTGATATAGAAAACCAGAGCAACCGGAGCAATTAGAGAATATTATACTCTTTCATGGAGTTCTTATTTTGGGATTTTACATTAGAAGTCGAACGTCTCACTCGCTGAACACATTCCTAATAGATCCAAAGTTACGCCAATGTATCTCAACACAAATATTAACATCCACCCGAGGACATTGTATCGATTTCTCATCAGCCTTTCATCTCGTTACTCTATCGTAATACATAAAACTATATACGGTTCTAAAGTAGCTCCATGCACAATACAGTGTTTTTATAAAACAACCGGAAGTTGTTTATTTTTACTCTGTTGCGATATTTTCTAAAGATTGTTGACGGGCAGATGTTTTTTCCGACAGTTTAAGTTTCTTTAAATACTGTGATGCATAGATATAGAGGTGACCACGTAACTATGGACTTGGCCGTGAGAGATAGCTTGAGATTTCTCGTTTACTACCACTTCTGAAAACATGTTACATCAACGAAATGTTTCATACATCAACAGATTCTACATCCGATATGATTACACATATTTCAAGATTGTTAGTTACTTCATACCGAAGCCAATTTACTATCGAATTTTTCTGATATCGATCGTCTCATGCAAGTCAGTGTTTTAACAGTCCATATCATGTTTGCAGGAAAGTATTTATACTGACTCAACGCAGCCCTCTACTGGGTAGTCTACCCTATTGCGATGTCTCAAGGCCAAGTGCACGGTTACGTGGTTCACACTACACGTTTTAAAAATACAGTACGGTCAACTGTGTCTTATTGATGAAAGGTATAGATCCAATCGGAACCATTGGAACGTCATACACCTCTACCGACAAAGTACGAAGCTGCAGAGGTTAAATGGTCCATACATTAAATGTGTCAACACAATTTTATTTTATTCGTTTTCAAGACTGGGAACTTGAGACCAAATTATGGTAAGTGTCTTGTTGACGAAAGTTATAGATCCAATCGGGACCCTTGGAACGTCATACACCACTACCGACAAAGTACGAATCTGCAAAGGTTACATGGTCCGGGCATTAAATGTGTCAACATAATTTTATTTTATTCGTTTTAAAGACTGGAAACTTGGGACCAAATTATGGTAAGTGTCTTGTTGACGAAAGTTATAGATCCAATCGGGACCCTTGGAACGTCATACACCACTACCGACAAAGTACGAATCTGCAAAGGTTACATGGTCCGGGCATTAAATGTGTCAACATAATTTTATTTTATTCGTTTTAAAGACTGGAAACTTGGGACCAAATTATGGTAAAGTTGGAGTACACGTTACTTCATGCACCAAAACCTTAGAAAGAGCCTATCGAGGCGTGGATACGTTTAATTAAATAGCAACGGTGACATATCTTTATAGCGAAACTTTATTTCCTTCATGCATTTTCCCTGATCCAACAATGTTTGCAAAACAAATACTTGACGTCTAGACAAATATATCAACATTTAATCTTGAATGCCGACGCCGTCACGTACAGAAGATTATTTAAACGCATTTGATTGTAGCTCTCTGCCGGATCCGAACGAATTTACTCCTCTAGTCTGTTCTTAGTGGCACCGTTATGTATGGGCTCTATATAACGCGACCGGGATCGATAACTCCTTATTAAGATGGGGAACTCGCTCTCGCGCGCCCTCACGCACAGGAAGAGAGACGAGCTCAACATTTAAAACCTTCTAAATGAGGAATAGGGAATACAAGAAAACCTTCACGCTTCAACACTTTGATGTCAGAATAACACAACAGCTGACCAGATGGAACAGAAAAGGCAGATACGTACTAGAGAGCAAACCTGGCATAGTACTGGGTTAAGGTATAGATCCAGTTACAACGTTTACCTTGCTACGCATGTATTCGTAATACTCGAGTACATTGGTTGGCGCATATCCTCTTAGTTAGTTAACCCAATCTACACTTCCATTGCTCAAAAACATTATTTTAGGATAATATTCGGGTGGAAAATATTTTACAAAGCTATTTTTATATTATTGTTTTATTACTATTTTTCTAGGCAATTGAAGATTTAATAGAATCTAATTAATACAGTTATTAAAAAAGGATGCCTTTTATAGAAACTTTTTATCAAATGATGAAAAAGGAACTGAATAGTTTTTATTTATCCAATTTCATATAAATATATTTTTGAAAAGTGTCCGATAGCCTAGGGAGGAAGGTTTTCATTTCAAAATGTGGAATACCAATATATAACTCACTATTTATTATGAAAATATTTTGACATACAATTTTTAGGCATATAAAATAATATATTTATAGATTGGAAATAACCACAGAATAACATTTTCCGTATCGATTTACAGTAAATAAAGTACCATAACCTAGGTGTTAAACCGGTGTTCTGTAACATAACCTATTATAACACAAAAGTAGAATGATGTATTAAATCAGTTGTCACTAACCTCAGCTGTTTTTAATTATTTTACAACAAATTATATATATATATATATATATATATATATATATATATATATATATATATGTGTGTGTGTGTGTGTGTGTATGTATATACTGTATATATAATTTGTACAAAATTATATATTTGTGTATAATTTGAAGATAATTTGAAGGTACCCTTAAAATTTTTCTGTTTAGACGCGATAAAAAATATTTACTTTAAAAGAAACCTGAAATAATTAAACTGCAACGTAACTTTAGTTTTAACGTCAAGTGGACTAAGATAAGATTTATTTACCATAGAATAAAAAAACTTCAGAAAATGAAATGAATATTTAATGATGTCAACTAAACGAGAAAACATTGCAATACATTTATAATAGTTTCCTGTTTCTTTTCCCTCCATGGTCATCTACTATTCATTTGGAAAACCTGTCACGTTATTTATAAGAAATTGAAATATTATTTTTTATTCCCAGCAGAATAAAAGTACTGCATTTTAAAAATGTTCGTGTTAGAAATGTCTTACGATTTCTTATTATTGCGCTGTAAAAGGCGTGCGAAATATAATACGGTAAATGCATTACGAGATCCCTGTACCGTCGTTTAGGAATTTTAACTTTCTAATATTTTTATTAATTATATTCTACATTTAGATTATCATAAAAAAGTCATGACTTTTATAGTCAGTATAAAATGATGATAGACAAACTTTGAGAAATATCATAATTTATGAAAGGTTGCATAATTTTAATCTGTCAATTTTAGAGACATCCAGATGAACTGAAAGCCATTGTATCAGCGTGATACCCTACACGTTCAAGAGATTATAACTTACCGAAGAAGCAAGAAAATTTGTGATAGTTTATCTCCAATAAATTGTTGGAATAGGCCTATTATTAAATTTGCAACCCAAAACGTATATTAATTGATAAACTAAATAAATCTAGTTAAAAGGAATGAATCCCAATAATAAGAATTTGAGACAGTTAAAACCCGTATGTTAAAAAAAACAACGTAACAAAAAACTAGGTATATTCTTCTAAACTTAGAACAGTTGTTTAAGCGCGCACGAACTGTTAGGACGTCACTTAATGTGGACGAATATCCTCGCACATCACCTACTGAAAGTGTTAAAGCAGTACCGTATCGCGCAAAACCGTAGCCAAGCCGACGACGACAAATCAAAACTGTGACGTCACGTCAGAAACAATTTCATTCAACAAAGCCTGAGTAGATTCGCCCGTTAAAGTTTAACATCGCCACGAAGTTATATCAATATTACGCTCCTCAATCCCCTTCTCCATACAAGCAGGCTTATCTATATAGGGCATCATTAATCAATACTGTGTTAATTAGAGACCATGTGAGTTGAACACAAAGCTCAGTCTGCCCTGCTATTTTTACAGTTGGTTACGTAGATAACAATATGCCCGTGCTTTCTATGATATTTGTGGCACGCTTTCCTCTCAGGCTTTATTGAGATCTGCAGTACAAACATACACATCCCACAATGATACCGGATTCTGCTTACTGGAAGCAAATCCCCATCGCATTCGATCATACAGATGTTTCAACAATTTAGTTGCCAAATTCAACTAACCTCTCTATATGACAAAAAAACTTACCCCTTTTACATCCGATTTTTCTTCGCTAGTGTTCGTTCTTTTACTTGAGATCTCCTTTCATGTGATTCCCTCTCAACCACCGATTCACATTTACCTCCAGCCCCCTCTTTATATCTCACCCCTAATAACTCCAATCTCCTATTTATCATACCTCCCCTATTATCAATGCCTCATCTTTACCTGTACTCTCTTTACGACAAACATGCCTTACCTCCGGATCAGTTCTAACGTCCGACCCTTACCTTTATCTTCCCATCAACCTCTGTTCTCTCTTTACTACTACCCGATCCTTTACTTGAAGTTCCCCTTTCTTCTGATTCTCTTTTTACTTCCTATTACCTCTTTGCCTCCAGAATCCTCTAAACTACTGATTCTACTTCAACTCCGAGCACCTTCTCTTCTTTCTCTTTATTTCCGTCCACCCTCATCGTACATAACGCTCATGAAGGCAGTTCCTTCTTTAGAATGGTAGCCTTAAAGACTTCTAATATTACTATCACTCTAATTACTATAATTAATTTTGTAAAAAGCACTCCTCAAGCTCCAGGTAGCAGATACACATCGCCTCTTTAAACAGGCATTTAATTTACAACACATTCTTTCGTATTGTGAATTAGCTGTCAGTAACTTTACACATACACAACACAAAGCAGGTTAAAGGGGAAAACAAATAGTCATAAAAATAGAAAGAATAGAAAAACGGAGAATGAAACAATAGTAAAAATAAAGAAAATATATAAAACAAATGAAATTCGGTAACGATTCCTTATACGAGATATTTACAAGCAGGATATGACTTGACAATGCATACATAAGGCTTAGAAACTGTCGTGTAAAGTAATAATTTTGTAAGAGGTTATGGAATTATATTTCATTATTCTTGACGGAGTTTCTGGAAAAACAGTAATTAAGGAAAGTATAGTAAAGTGGATTTCCGTAAACACGTATAATTACATTCAAAGAAACCAATGCTTCTAGTAAACTGCTGTAAGAGTAAATCTTTCTACAGAGAACAAACAGAGAAAATTAAAATATCAAGAAAAAATCTTTAGAAAAATAATAATAATTTAGAAATCTAGAAATCACCAATTCACGAAAGTAACTTATTTTCTCATACGAGTTTCAATGTCGAAAAACATCATCATCGGTGAGTATCCCTATATACTTTCTAAATGACGAGATAGCCGAATGACGACAAGGATTTACCGCATTTAAAAGGTGTATGCAACTTATACAACTCATTTATGCGTTATACTAACTTAATGATTGTGTTATATATATATATATATATATATATATATATATATATGTGTGTGTGTGTGTGTGTGTGTTACTACTGTAGGGATTCTGTAAAACTGTGTGCGTTTGTTTTTTTGTGTTTGTGTGTGTGTGTGTGTGTGTGTGTGTGTGTGTGTGTGTGTATGTTTGTGTATGTGTTTGTTTGTATGTGTGTGTTTGTGTGTGTGTGTGTGTGTGTGTGTGTGTTTGTTTGTATGCGTGTGTTTGTGTGTGTGTGTGTGTGTGTGTGTGTGTGTGTGTGTGTATGTGTATGTGTGTGTATGTGTGTGTGTGTGTGTGTGTGTGTGTGTGTGTGTGTGTGTGTGTGTGTGTGTGTGTGTGTGTGTGTGTGTGTGTGTGTGTGTATGTGTGTGTGTGTGTTACTACTGTAGGGATTCTGTAAAACTGTGTGCGTTTGTTTTTTTGTGTTTGTGTGTGTGTGTGTGTGTGTGTGTATGTGTGTGTGTGTGTGTTTGTGTATGTGTTTGTTTATATGTGTGTGTTTGTGTGTGTGTGTGTGTGTGTGTGTGTGTGTGTGTGTGTGTGTTTGTTTGTTTGTATGCGTGTGTTTGTGTGTGTGTTTTGTTTCTTTGTGCGTGCGTGCATGCGTGCGTGTGTGCGTGCGTGCATGCGCGCGCGCCCGCGCCCGCGCGTGTGTGTGTGTGTGTCTGTCATAGGTAAGCTTACTTAGTCACATAGGGGCAATACACCCAGAAGATACGGGAAACTAAGGACGTTGTTTAAAAAACGACTTTGATCTCATCTCACCTGGAAAAAGAAAGAGAAAATCAATCTAAAATCTAGGTCGAGCGCGAAAGCACACACTCGATTAAATTCAAATGCGTTTGGTGAAGTCGGAAAACGTTTTGCGAAGCTTCAAAGTTGTACGCATCTTCAGAACGCTTTTATTTGCACGAGAATAACGATCGCTTCTAAAGTTGGCCTTAATTGTATTTTGAACAAGTTTAAAGAAGTCACAGGTTGTTGTCCAAAGCATATTAAATAAATGCATAAAATTCTGTGTATCCAAGTCAAACGCGTAGGAAGTTACTATGGTCCGACCGTTAGACAGAAATTATATTGGGCGCTGTTTGTTACATAATATTTGGTTAGGAGTTGGCCAAATTTTTCCTTCCTTCTGCAAGTATTGTAGTATCATTATATTCCAGCTACCCTTCCAAGAGGGTGTAAGAAGTGATAGACGTACCCGGTACGTCTACTTCAGGTAAGGGACTCTGCACACACAATGTAACAGATAGACACCTCTCCGTCCTATTGAGAGTAGCACTAAGTAGAGTTAGCTACCCTGACCCCCAATGCCACACCTTCCTCCACACTCTTTGAAATTCCGCTTCATTAGTTTATCAAAGTCATCCAATCCTGTCACTGCTTTTGCTTTTGCACGTGTTTTACCTGGGAATATTGCGGAATATTGCATTCCCCTCTTCTTGAGGCGAAACTTTTACTGAAATCAGGAGATTTTCATCGTTACACATTTGTTTCTTCTTCACAAATCTTAAATACACGAAAAGCTATCTCACGGGCCTGAGTATGAAGTCTTATATGTTTTATTTTACTCACTACATGAGACATGATCGCACTCGGCAGTAACAACAGTTACACTTGATACATTTACTATATATATATATATATATATATATATACTAAACAAGAGTAGCTACACAAGGAACTTGACGATTGGCAACGAGAAACTGACTAGAATAGGCTAGCCATACGACAAGTGCCATTAGAACGGTTATAATTACAAGAACGAATGTTTGCGGAAAAGCATTGTTTCTTCCCCCCCCCCCTCACCCCGCGCGCCTTCACACGACGATCAAAGGTCAGAGCGGAACTAGTGCGCCAGTTGTACCTATAAGGCTAGGAAAGGATTGTGAACACCGAAAGGAATAGGAAGGTCGAAAACCCAAAGGACTGGAAAAATTAACAACGACCATAGAAAGATCTAAACCTAATCTCTATCGGGGTCATAGAAACGTGTCAATCCGGTACAAGAAGAAGGGTTCGTAGCGATAGGTAGAATTAGAAAAGGCTAAAGAGAGGACATAACGATGAACTGGTACTGGTAATAGGTGAACTAATGAGATCGTGTGTACTGAGTCACGTACCTGGGAAAAACCTAATCTGTTGGAAGCACAAAGAGGTGTCGGCACGATATACTCCCGTCTAAACTTGTGCCATCGCGTGGCACGGTCGCTTACCTGAAGCAGATCTTTCAATCGAAGGGGGGAGATTTCATGTAGCATTTCCCCGGGCGGACTGAATTTCAGAAAATGCCAATTAATAAGAGACATTATTACGAAACAAGTAATATAAACAAACAAAATATAGGCAAAAATATTATTTTAGTTATTTTTTATTAAATAATTACAATTATATAAATAAATGAACATAACCTATGCGTTAAAACAAATGTTCTACCCCCAAACCTATAACATAAAACCAGCTGTTTTATGAAATCATACGTTATCAATTATTTTAAGCCAAATGGGACGAAATAAATACTGTATATTGCAAACCTTGCCTCTGTTGCGAAAAGTTTTTCTCCCATAGAAAACTAAAATCAATCCATTAATTTTAATTACCGAATTATTATTTGAAAAAAACTGTATTAACATCATTTATTGTCATCCACTACAAGTTTACACAAATGTATTTGAACTTGAGTGGATGAATAAAAAGTATTTTATTAACGATTGAAAACTGAATAAGATATATAAAAGGAGAGTGTGAACTAATAAAAGGAATTGAAAAAGACATTTATAAATTACAGCTTTAATGTAAACATATGTAATTAACTACAATTTAAATTCAGAAAGTTACGGGAAATGGTGTAAAGTAAACCCCTCACAGACATACAGTCACGGTTCTCAACTGATTAAAAATTAATAAATTTTTACCGTTATACCGCGCCGAGGTGTGCACATAGTATCGATTTTATGAGCGTTCAGAGAACTGTAAAAATATAATAAACTTCGAAAACATATCGAAAGTAGAACCCATCCACCAAGAAACAAGTGACTGACATGGCCGATAAGAATTGCTTTAAATCTCGACATTTACGTTGAGAAATAATGGGTGCTGTAAATTGAATGCAATCGATGGAAAATGAAACCGATACCAAGACACTGAAGATGCGGTAATTTTGTTTGTTCCAAACGTGTGCCCAACCGGCCTCTCTCCAAGGAGA
Organism: Prosapia bicincta; assembly: GCA_036971475.1. Lineage (NCBI taxonomy): Eukaryota > Metazoa > Arthropoda > Insecta > Hemiptera > Cercopidae > Prosapia > Prosapia bicincta. The sequence goes on along the minus strand of JBAIZL010000006.1, from coordinate 24,679,121 downwards.
CCGAATTGGCAGGTCTCTGTATTACAGTTAATATACTCTTTGCCTCCCTTTTTGGCATCTCTGTTACAAACAGAAGTCATAATTACTCGTATAACAACTTCTTCTAGGAAAGAAAACAACGGAATAATGTTCCCTGTGGAATTGATAACGTTATAAGTGCTAGAATATCTCAACTGATTTGATTTATTTTCTCATATAGTCTATCTTTTATGGCAAAACACAAAAATATAATGTATAATAGTTATGAAAACTGTGATCAACCGCGACGTGGTAACACAGCGCGCATACATTTTCCCGTATTTTATATTTCAAATAAATTAAATAAATAGTAATGACTATAACTCGCGAGATACAGCAAGAGACTTTAGATGCGCAAAAGGGGAGTGCGCCGACTACTGGAGGGGGAAGGCTAGAGAGCGATCTACTCCTCTCTCATATCTATGTACGTCTAGTGGTGTACGTATAACAGCAAGGCCTGACAAACAATGAGTTTGCGTGCTCCCCCGTCACTCTATATACCAAGTAGGCCACTGCGAATCGGCTGCCCAGATCTCTCTCTATGTCTCGCGACTTGTACCACTGATATGGTTTAGAAGGGATATAGTTCAATTCCTCAACTATGACCCAAAGCTGTATTCAAGCGAAGTAATGTGGTGATCACTAAACTCTAACCATCTATTATGGCTCTAAGTTTCAGTTAATCATGAAATAAAGACGTAAGGTGATAGCCGAAGTTATGCAACGTCTGTCTGGCTTTTGGCAGGAATGCGGAGTCTAGGATTTTTGGTATAGTGCTGGATCTGGATCTGGATCTGAGGATAGGCAATCGCTTGTTTATTACGTTCGATGGTAAGACAAGATGTTTCTTGATGTGGGAGAAGGGCTGACTGGCTTTGGTCACTCTCTCTCTTTATACCTAACTTAAATTAACATGGGGGCTACTGTTCTACTTTGGAAGGGAACAAGGAAGAAGGGGCACTACCCTGAAGTACTCATTTTCACAAACTGAAACTACCTGGAGACTTAAAAAGTATCTAAATCTATATATATTAAACTCGGGACCTTTAAGCAATCAAATCCTCAACACTTTGGAGCACTCAGTTGCAGCTCTGTCTTTCTAATTTCAATTGAACTTCAGACTATGTCCAATAACTGTTATGTGACACTTACATGCATTGGAATACATATCACGTTATGATGGACGTCATTATTCTGCTCCAAAGTCAGTTGGTTTTTCCACATGGGGAGAAGCGTACTTATATTTCTTCCCACAGTGAACATATGTCAAAGACAAATCGATTGTTGTACTGTTTGTAGAGCCCAACACACACCACGCCGATACGTATTGATAACCTGTTATTTTGATTTAAATCCTTGCCCGTGCCTTGTGTATTCACAACCCTGCACAGTATGCACATTAGTTCATATTATTACAGAACGTTTGCATAACTCCTGCTCCAGATAACTCGGTGGTAAGGTGTTTTCATTTCACAATCTAATTGAACCTCCAACTTTTTGACGCCGCATCTCGTTAATTAATGTACCCCTTCATCAGCTCAGTTACCGCCATCACGAAACATGTGCAGCACTCAAAAGCCTTTTAATTGGATCACATTACGCGCGTGTACGAACGCTGGCTTTTTGGGCCGTTTGACGACTACTACTGCACATTGCTACGCGTTTACCACTGTTATAGACAATATATTTACTCTTGTTAATGCGTTCGTATACATCGTAATCTCATTGGGGGATATTAGTAACTCCTAAAATCACGGTTCCAGTTACAAACTACAGAGCTAACGTTGGCAATAAATATAGAAATAACAGCCACATAATGGAGTATAACGCGAGAGACAGAGAAGGGAGGTCATGTATGTAGCGACAGCGAAGCGGTAAAACAACTTTCTGTCAACATTACGTGTCCATGGGCAACGATAAATTTACACATGCTGACCGGAAGACCTTGGCAGCTTCTGAAGACGAATCTAGGAAGTTTTACGCGGTACGAAATGGAGAGATGCCACACAATAGCAAGAACAAAGTAATGAGTGATGTAAGTAGAGTGAGTGACATGTTACTGTAATAATAAAAGTAAGTATAAGAGTATAGAGCTCTAACTAGAACCGATGTTGTGAAAGATCAAAAAATAAATTTTGAAGAAACTAAATAGTTTCATGTGATAAGCACGCACACAGACACTGTTGGTGAACTCAAAGTTTTCTTTAAAACAAGTAATATGAACAAAAGTTATTAAAAGTTGATTCCTACTTAGGTAAACCAAGACAAATTTTTATTTTAGAAACTTTTATTAAATAATTATAACTATTATAAACAAAGTAACATAACCTATGATTTTAAACAGCTGTTCTACCACATAACCTATAACATAGAATCAGCTGTTTTATGAAACCATATGTTATCACTGGTTTCAAAACAAATGGGATGAAATAACTACATTTCATTCCTTGCCCTTTTTGTGAAAAGTTTTTCTTCCATATAAACTAAAATTAATTTTTTAAATTAAATTATATAATTAATATTTTAAAACTAATGTATTGACATCAAGTGGCATCTACTACAAGTTGAAGAAAATTTATTTGTACTTAAGTGGATGAATAAAAAGTATTTTATATACGATTGAAATTTAAGCAGGGAGAGAGAGTGAACTAATAATATGAATTGAAAAAATGTAATAAATGATAAACATAATAAAATATTACTACTGTATAAGGATAAAAGCAAGAATACAAGTATATCGTTTTAATTAGACCTGATGTGCAACTAATTTGTTTTGAAAAAAATAATAATTTTGAAAAACAACATGTAAATTCATGTTACAACACTCAGCACTTGTAAACTCAAGTAGCCTTTTAAAAAAGAACTCTATGCTATACTGCAATACAACATAGCTATACATATCTGGAACTTTATACACCACAAAGTTTCCTAACGCGAACTAACCGGTTGCTATAGGAATTCCAAACTTGACGTTACTGCATTATCCCAGACATATCGTAACCGGATACTTTGTGACGACGCGCAGTTGTAATTCAGCATTAGTGCAATATACAAGACCTGCTTCACGAGTAAGCTTTGCTTTCATGGAGTTTGCGCGTATTGTGAAGTCTATCCTCATGCTAGAATACACCGTAATGAGGACAGTGGCAGCATTATAATCAAACTACGTCGATAATACCAACAGCACAAAAATTAATCAAAAATAACTGCAACATAAGGTTAATAGATTTAAACTCTATGGAAAACATTATAAATGATTGTTTTTTATTACTTTTTATAGAATTGGTATTTTTGTTGAAAGTTTTATTGCAAAGTTAAGGTATTATTATTTATCGCTTGTTACTGAGGCTTTGTAGATCAGTATGTACAATTTGTATTCTAACGCTAGTAACATGTAAAATCCATTGGTAAATATAAAAAAATGTTTAAACAAACCGACACACACCACTGCTTACTGGCTACCCCTTCCTCGTATTACTTTTTCATGAGAACAAAGCTATAACTATTTTCTTTTCCCTCTCTATCTCTCTGCCCTTATCTATCACTCTATTCTAGCTCATTCTTATGTCTCTTTCTCCCCGTATCTCCTATCACATTTCCCTCGCTCTTTCTCTCCTCCCTCTATCTCTTTCATCTCTTCCGTTCTCTTTATCTCTTTCGCCCTCCTCACACACACTGTATATCATTATATAAACCTATAGAGAGACACATACACACACACACACATCTACATTCAACCAACACACACACACACACAAATACGCCGGCACAAACACACGTGCGCGTGCGCTCAACCAAACACACACACACACACACACACACACACACACACACACAAACACGAGTATAAACCTACCCTATAAAGGCTGTCGAGGTAAGATTTAATTAATTATCCATTTCAAACTAATGTGGAAATTCAGAGACGTGTCTACTCAGTAGGCTATATCTAAAAAGAAGGAAAATAACATGTTGATAGGAAACAAAGTGGGGCAGGAGGTTATCAATGAGTAACGAGGGGGAAACTCGTAGAGCAGAGGGGGAAACCAGCACATCCCTCTGGTAGCATGACGGCAATGGAACGATTTGGGTGATGTAGTGGCGTCGTGAAGCAACTGCATGAAAAAGTGTAGAAATGGCCTAAAAATATTTGCAAATTTGTTTAGGATATCAAAAGAATGGTTAAAATACGAATGGATATTAGAAGCATTGGTGAGCTGGCTACGGAAATGAACTGATTCGAAGAAGTCAGTAGAATGACACACTGCAGAGGAACGGTTTACAGTCGCCATTAGTTACGGAAGCAGAAAGCAATAACTACTGGTACTTCATAGTTTTACTGTTACTTAATGCCTGCTTCCCAATTTTATTACTGACCATTGTTTACCAATACGGTGTACAGTTTTGGAACCATTAATTCTCCCATTACACTGCTTCGGTATGCAAGCCCATGTCGTCCCTTCATGTTGGGTTAATGGCGCAACGAGGCAGGAACTATGCGGATGTTATTCAGGCACAAACCACACGTATAATTGCAAAAATATCTTTACTACCACTTTATGCTTTGTGATAGTCAAGTACTATTCATTACGTAAATAACATGATTAATGTCCCTTCTAAGCGCATTCTTCTTTAGATTCGTTCTGCTTTAGCCACTTCTTTTTTTACCGCCTCCTTTAAAAACCTTTTTCTTCAGATATAATCTTCTTTAATTGTCTTTTTCTTTAAATCATTTCTTCTTTTGGTGTCATCTCCTAAAGGACATCTTCTTTTTTAGGCATTTTGTCCTTTAGATGGTTTTTTCTTTAGACTCCTTCTTCTATAGGTGCGATCTCCTTCAGATGTCTTTTTCAGTTGCCTTCTTGTCTAGGCATCTCCTTCTTTAGATGGTCTCTTTTTTAGGTGCCTTCTTATTTAGACCGGTTCATCTTGAGTTGCCTTCTTCTTTAGACACCATCTTCTTCAGATGCCTTCTACTTAAGGCGCCTTTTTTAGGTGCATATTATTTAGATGCCTTCTTATTTAGGCACCGTCTTCTTTAGATGCCGTCTCATTAGATGCCTTCGTTGTAGGAGCTTTCTTAAATAGGAGCTTCCTTCTTTAGGTGCCTTCTTATTCAACTTTAAGTCTTTCCTACACTAAACGCCTTCTTCTTTAGATGGCTTTTTCACTAGGTTCTTTCTTCGTGACCAGGTTGGTCAATAGTCAATGTCACTTGCACTTTTGATACATCTGCTTTACACAATTGATAAGTGTCGTTGCTGAAACAATCCCATTAGCACTGAAAATATGAGGCATATTTATATAGAGAAGGAAGGTCGATTCAAAGAGTAACAATTAGCCAATATTTAAGTATAATAATAAGGGAAACAACAACTCGGACGAAATTCGAATTAAACTCGAGAAAGTGAGAGCAAAATTTACCTAAGTTTATGGAAACTACCTCCTGAGTTTTAAAAGTAAAGTCCGTTTCATGACATGTTTTGTACTGTCGCTTTTGTTCTAGAGTGGAGGCTTGAAGGTTGAGGAGAACGGATTAAAAGTGAGTGAGGACACTTCAGAGGTAGATGGACCGTCGTAAATTGAGAGTTTCCTGGCGCAGAGGCTGCAAAACGTGAAGTTTTAAAAAAATATATTATTATTACCCAACTGTAAAACGTGACAGAAGCAATAAGATAAAAAGTCGGATGATTTTCAAGTCACAGGTAATTTAACCGGGTGTACTGCAATATACGTAGGCTAACTCTAAAAGCCCGTTGGATGCTAAATCTAAGCTTTTATCAGTAAAATTTCGGATTTATCCAAATAAGTTGTAATTATAAGGGTTTATAAATAAGAGATGACTTTTCGGGCTTTTACCATTAGAGTTTGGAGATGATGATAGATAAATGTTGGTTTTGAGAATAAAACAATGAGTATTTCTTAATAGTTTTTCTTACTAGCAAAGAACGCGTCAATTAACGAGGTTAGGTTAACATTTAATTTGTTCATTTACCGTGTTTGTGAGGTAAAACCTAAGATTTACCGAGTGTATATGTTGGTAAAAGTTCGAAAGAGCGATGATGTCAGAAAAGTTCAGAGACTTTCACCATTACCAGTTGGTAAATCTTGGGTTTTACTGGAAGATACATACACCGGCTTCAGCAAGCAATCCTATCTTCTCCTACATAAAGTCCAACGCATTGTAGACGCACCTATTAAGTCACTTTAATGATTAAGTACGGCACTTGAGGGCGCGAGACTCGCTTTCAGCGCCATTAATAAAGCAATGAGCTGGAAAACGTTGAAGCCTACTCGGAACGCTTTTTATGGATCTAAGTATACTATTACCCAAGCGTCCTATTGTCGATTCAATAAACGTAGCCTTTACGGTCACGTAATTGATGGTCGCGTTGACGCTGAGCAGTATGTTTACATGCAGTCGTGAGATTATACAACGCAATGACCAAGAAATTGACGCAACAAATATTCTTCTTACTTATTTTAGCATTTAGCGTTACATACTCTTATTAATATGTAAATATTATAAACGACAGAAATATATCACAGCGTATTACAACAGTACTGTTATTTCTAATCATAATAAATAATATCGAACTCCAAATGAGTTGATGTTAGTTCCAAGTCTGCTCAAAATTGTTCAGTTTCTGTATGCCTATTTTAAGAGAACATCAAACTTCTATGGTCAAATAAACTTCTATGGCCATTTGGCAATCCAGCCCCAGTATCTGCCGTACATGCTATCGCCATGTCTAATCCAATAAGCAAACAGTGTCCGAGCTTCTCAACAGTAAATAGGATATCCACAGCAGTGAGAGGACGATAAGTTTCCAGTGACCATTGACAATGAGAAAGCACCTAGTTTGGCTAAGAAGACTCCATCAATTAATCCCCCAAAGCCTTTCACTTTGGTCACCGCATTGTAAACAACAAATGCAAACCAATAACTCCAACAGTGCTGTAAACAAACCATGGTCCGTCCGGATCCTCCAAGAAGCTCGGCGGTTGCGACATTTCTAACTGTTACAGGTCTTGATCGACTTGGGGAACATCTGTATAAACTACGCCACGCAGCATCTGTTATGAATGATGACCAACTGAAGGCGGACGAAGAACTATATGGCGTTGTGAATACTATAAATGGGTACAACTGCAATGGGGTGAGGTGTGCACAGCCAACAATCCAGCCCTAAGGATAGCAATGCCCTTACAGACTGCTTGAGAACAATCTAACGCCGCCCTAGAATGGCAGAACGTATCGCAACCGGGTGAATGTAACCCTAGAATGGGCACCCAGCCACGTAGACATTCCTGGCAAACAAAGAGATGACATTAAAGCCAATCAGAGAGGTGAGTCAGCCCAACTTGACATTCCGTTCACTACAAATAAAGCAAAATTACGATAAATACTAGTCACATACCAAGATCCTGGTAAATACCACAGCCACTACCGGTAAAATTCAATATCCTAAACAAGAACTCTCCAGATCTTGAGCACAGGAAAAGTGGAAGAGCCTTTCTATCGTCGTGGGACCAATCCCAAGATATCTGCACTATATTAGCCTCGCTGCTATTGCAACTTGCAACTTGTGCAGTCTTACAGTTTCCAGTGAGCATCTATGGCAGGCTGTAATTTATCCGAACGACGATATCATTAACCGTTATTGGGAGGCTGGAGTTCGAATGAATGAAGAACTTTGTACTGCTGGTGCATACAAATATAGTTTCAATAATGATTAGTCTAATAAATGTATTAGGTTTCACTGATTGTCATGAGTTAACTTCTATTTGTTCATTCTCTCTCTCTCTCTCTCTCTCTCTCTCTCTCTCTATATATATATATATATATATATATATATATATATATATATATATATATATATATATATATATATATATAGGCTACATATATCTTGTTTGCAATCATGAATAAAATCATTTTTATTCATCCACTCAAATTCAAATATATTTTTTAAATTTAAAATATGTAATGAATGATAATAAATGATGTTAATATTTTAAAAAAATAATCAATTAATTATATTTTATAATAAATTAATTTTAGTTTTATGTGGGACAAAAACGTTTCACAAAAGAGGCAAGGTATGCAATATAATTACTCCGTCCCATTTGTCTTAAAATAAGTGATACCATATGATTTTATAAAACAGCTGACATTATGTTATAGGTAATGTGGTAGAGCAGCATTGACTTTTGTTGATACTAAATATAATTTGTTATTAACCAAGTATCTCCCGGTCGCACAAATGACGTACCGCGACTCTGTAACACTAACCGGGACAAGTACGTAGTTCTGCGCCGCGCTCGTACATTACATTAATTAACGCCATAAACGTCGACGTCTCCCCGCGCTGAAACACTTCAATTAATTTTTAAACCGAAAGCTTTCCGCTTTTATGAGCACGCGAATAGGTTACGTAAAACTGAAGTTCGTTCCGAATAAACCACTATAATGAGCTCAGCGAAGAAATCTCAGTATGGCTTTCGGAGGTTGTATGGACAACTGTTACTGCAATATACTGAGGGAAACCACACATCGGGCGTGGCTTCTGATTAAAGAGTTTCCATGATATACTAACGCAAACAGATCGCGAAATATTAGACACTCAAAAGACAATATATACTGGCAATTACGATAACACTACCTACGCAATCATAGCTAATGTAGACAAGATGTGTGATGACCAGGTAGCCTTTAGAAAGGGTAGGAAAGGATTTGTAAATAGATTGGAATAAGGTAACCCCACTCTGGTAAAGGATATAGGGGGATGTAGGCCACATGTGCAGGGTGACGTACCTGATGTATACATTCTCTTTATCGGGGTTATAAAGAGGTACCTCCTTACATCCCTCTTAGGGAATGATACACGGAATTTGGAACCTAGGAATTAGACACCGGGCACGAAAAAAAGCTAATTAACCATATGTTGATAAAAGTTCAATAATTTTACAATGAAATAATCATTTAAAATAATTATTATATGAATAAATTAATTTCATCAATATGTTTACTTTAGGCGAAAGATTCTCGTTAAACGTAATAAGAAGAGGGATAGCTTGAGTGATGTTATCGGTAACCGCTGTTGCATCTTCACTTAGAGGTTATTTTGAGGTTATGTTTACATGAATTTCAAATGAAATATCCTGTATAAGTCTATAGAGAAATATTATATTTCTAATTACGTTATGCTATCGCAGTAGGATTTCATAAAATAGTTGTTTTATTGGGCTAATTATGCCACTTTCTGTATCGAACATGAGTAGAAACTTGTATTATATAATTTTCCAAAACAATGACGATAAATAAAGTTATAATATGCTGATTGATTAAAGATTTAATCCATATTTATTAATAATTAAACATATTAGAGTCTGATTTATAAATGTTAATAGTTGTACACTTCTATTTCCTGTCTGAAGACAGCTATATTTTTAAAACGTATTTTTCATATTCTAATAAAGACAAGAAAACCACAAATACAATTTTTTTAAAAAGTCAATTCCTACTTTAGTCAACAAGGACAAATTTTATTTTAGTTTATTTTATGTATATACACATATCAGATTAACAATATTAAGTGGGGAAATAGAAAGCGAATTTCCTTGCAATTTTCCATTTTTCTTCCTATGTATGGTATTGGACTATTATTTTTGTTTTGGTACTATTTAAAACTTTTTTTGTCGCTTGTATTGTGTTGTAGTTTATTTACGCTTTCTTTTCGCGTTGTCCGTTTGTGAAGCAAGGTTTGAGACTGTTAATCCAGTTTGTTTGTTAATTTTATTCTATTCATTCATTTTTAATCTTTGATCATTATTTATGATATTGTGTGGTAACCATGGTAACAATTTTAGGTTGTACAATGGAGGTTTTGACGACAACCAGATGGGAGCAAAAGAAAATGCATATACTTCTAGCTATGAGAAAGTTGGCTCACTGAAAAAAGCGCTAGACTTTGAACATGAGGATGCTCCCAAATTTTATGATTTACTTGTTGAATAAATATTTGAAAAACCTGTATTTACATCAATTGGGACGCTACTACAGCTTTGAAAAAATACACTTTCAACTGTATTTGAAAGTGATTGGATGAATAAAAATGTATTTTATAAACGATTGAAAATGTCCTCAAGATATATATCAGGACTGTGTGCTAATAGAAGAATTTAAAAATGGACCACAATTTATATTTTCTCGACCCTACTGATAAACGTAACCAAAAGCAATGTATTAGAGCTAAACGTATATATTGGTCATCACCGCCTACTCTACTTAACAGTAGCAACGCAAATCGGCGCCGTTTAGACGACGCACAAAACAATCAACTAGAGTGGAATGTTCCCCCGACAGTGGCACTGTATAATTGTGCACGCGGGATGCTTACGCCAGTTCTGATGCTATCTGCAGAAATTTCCAATTCATTTGTTTCGACAACCGCAGCGCGTCACGCGAAATTTGTAAATAAATCATTCGCAAAGTGTATAAATATGTAACGGTGATGAGGTGAATTCGTTTTATTTTAAAATCAATTATTTACAGTTTTAACTTGGCTGTGTGAGTCGATAAATAATTTTTAGTTTAGAAGCACAACTCGTAAATGTCAGCTTTCGGTAACGGACACAATAAATATACTAAACATTCTACGAATACAATATATTATACTGCCGTCACAGATGCCCCTGGTGGATTTGTCGCCTTTTATTGTCGTCGTCTGTCGTAGACGATGTCTATCCCGACAACTGCGTCTATTCTATGTCGTAGCCATCGTCATCAAATGTCATTTGTCGTTTACCGTTGTCTTTATCGTCACCGGCTATTGTCATCGTCTGGCATTCTCATCGTCGTCTCTGAGTGTCATAACCATCGGTTGTCTGCCAATATTATCTTCACTTTAGTATTCTTCGTCGATGTCTGACAGTGTCATCGTCATCTCTGATTGTCATAACCATCGGTTGTCTGCCAATATTATCTTCACTTTAGTATTCTTCGTCGATGTCTGACAGTGTCATCGTCATCTCTGATTGTCATAACCATCGGTTGTCCACCAATATTATCTTCACTTTAGTATTCTTCGTCGATGTCTGACAGTGTCATCGTCATCTCTGATTGTCACAACCATCGGTTGTCCACCAATATTATCTTCACTTTAGTATTCTTCGTCGACGTCTGACAGTCTCATCGTCATCTCTGATTGTCATAACCATCCGTTGTCCGCCAATATTATCTTCACTTTAGTATTCTTCGTCGACGTCTGACAGTCTCATCGTCATCTCTGATTGTCATAACCATCCGTTGTCCGCCAATATTATCTTCACTTTAGTATTCTTCGTCGACGTCTGACAGTCTCATCGTCATCTCTGATTGTCATAACCATCGGTTGTCCGCCAATATTATCTTCACTTTAGTATTCTTCGTCGACGTATGACAGTGTCATTGTCATCTGTCATTGTCGCCTTTACCTAGCTTTATATATGCCATAGTTGCGTTACTCCCATCAGCATATATCGTGGTTTTCTTAAGCTGCCATGGTCTTAGCCGTCTGTCTTTACCATCGTCAACTGTCATTGTCGCCTATACCTAGCTTTATAGATGCCATTGTTGCGTTACTCAAATCAGCATCTATCTTGGTTTTCTTAAGCTGCCATGGTCTTAGCCGTCTGTCTTTACCATCGTCAACTGTCATTGTCGCCTATACCTAGCTTTATATATGCCATAGTTGCGTTACTCCCATCAGCATCTATCGTGGTTATCTTCAGCTGCCATGGTCTTAGCCGTCTGTCTTTACCATCGTCAACTGTCATTGTCGCCTTTACCTAGCTTTATAGATGCTATAGTTGCGTTACTCCCATCAGCATCTATCGTGGTTATCTTTAGCCGCCATGGTCTTAGCCGTCTGTCTTTACCATCGTCTACTGTCATTGTCGTCAACTATTTTTTGCTATTTCATCTTATTGGTACTATCGAGTCTTTCGTTGCCTTTCTTGACTGACATTGCCATTATTGTTCGTTTCTCCCCAATGTAATGTTTGCCTGCGTACGGACGACAGATACGATTTGAGTTCCACCCTTATGTGATTATTTATTGCTGTACTGGATATCGAGGTCAATGATAGTCACAAAGATAAAGGTTGGATCATTAGGTTCTGTGAAGAAGGGATAATAGACGATAGATAAAAATGAAAATACTGATATCCCTTTACCTCTGTATAAATATACAGACTACTTGATTTTTAGAAGCAGGTAACGCAATGGCAAACAACTCTAATGACGATATTAAACAGTTTTCCGTTCACTCTACTTGAACAAACGACAAACAGTTACTGAAAGCAATAATTAAGTGTGAATCTGCAGACATTGCAGTCTCCTGTGGTGTCTCCAAGACGCCCGAAAGTAGATAGCAAAGAATGTGACTACCTCCGAACGCATCTGGGGGAAATGGATTTTATCTTGACTGAAGAACGTAAAATGAAACCAGAAAAAAACCTGCAGATATGGGGGAGTTCAATATAATGTAACTAAATTTAAAAAGGCGTTGGAGAATAGTTTTAAAAAACAAATAAGTTAAATTAACGTGGTCCAAAACAAGTCGATGAAATAAAACCCTAAACGAGTTGTTTTATAACTGTTGCTACCCAACTTTTATACTTAGTCCATCATGACAAAATTTTTTTTTTTAAACTAAAAGTAATATAAAACAAAGAGCGTTCTAGATAAGATACGTCAATTATTGGTAGAAAACTTACCGCACTCGTAAAAATAAAACCTTGACTTATCTTCTTTAACTCACCTGTTAACAAATAAATAGAATTAAAAACAAATACTAGTATGCTACACTAAAATTAACTGGCAAACATGTTATTATCATTTCATTCGCTTACTTTCGTTATCAGATCACGATTTCGCAAATGCCACGGATGTTAAATTGCCTAAACAGCGCCCTATTTGACCTGTTTGGGTCTGCAGTTAGTACACACACGTTCAGCCACGTTACCGTTACATTTATTGTATAAAACATTATTTTCTAATAATTGATACCTACAGAAACTACGTTAAAATATCTACTTATAATACCTATAGACCTAAATAATGAATAAAAATATCCACTTATAACATTAATATATATATATATATATATATATATATATATTTTAAATGATGATGTTGGTACTGTTTACCAACGAAAAGCTTTGAATATAAATTAATAAATATTCTTGTATTTGAATAACCTATGTTGTTTTAAATTATTAAACAAGCTAACGTATTTTATATATATATATATATATATATATATATATATATATATATATTTATTTATTATTCAATTCACACTTCATACATCAGATTATTTAAACAAATTCTGAGTAGAAGTATTTCATTAATTTTATATAATGCACATTACCAAAAGCCTCTTCAATCATGAAAAATAATAATTCTTATTTTAACTATTGACTTATGAAAACGCTTGTGTGTTGAATAATATTAAATTTAAGAAAGGCTTAAAGCCATTATTTTTGCAAACGTTCTAGTTTATGAAATGTATATTGATTATTAAATAAATATATAAGAACGAAAAAGGTCCCCAGAAACACACACACACACACACACACACACACACACACACACACACACACACACACACACACACACACACACACACACACACACACACACACACACACACACACACACACACACACACACATATATTTATATATATATATATATATATATATATATATATATATATAGCCTATATATATGAGTATTAAATAAAAATCTAATTTTATGTATAAAAAAATCACATATATCTTAAAGAAGTAGATATGAACGTAACATACGAAGCAGAAGCCAGGAGGAAGCCTTGAGAGGTATCAGATCTCCCTCGATAGTTTCTTGTGTCAGACGTACAAATCATATTGGCAAATCACGGATGTATTTGTAGAACCATATAATTTATTCTCTAATACAAGACACTATTAAGAAAGGAGTGAAATAATATTATTTGTATCTATCGAAGCCATACAATCATCACAAGCTGCACAAGAAAGCTATCATTTCGATAACTACGTAATCATCAGGAGACATAACTAAAATCAAATTAAGAAGCAGTGTTTAACCTTTATAACATTATTACCTAAATATTACTTTATGTTATGCGATGCTGTATATTTTAATTATATTAACTACAACATCGTCATTCTACTTATTAAATTTTATGACGAACTTAGGTAGTTTTTATGAAATCATTCAATTACACATAATTAAACATAACCTCCAAATAACCTTTAAATGATTTACACCTTTAACAGCCATGTTTCTTTTGGAAATATTTTGGAAAATTCATATAAATGTATTTTTTTATATACTACGACACATGTAGGTTCCAATTTAAAAAAAGCAAAATGCATGATCATGAAAAACCTGTAGTGCACAGCGAAGATCACTTTCTGTTACTTGTCTTTAAATAAAAAACCAACTGTAAATGAGGCAATTTTAATTCAATCCATTCAAAAACAGTTTCATTGGTCAACAGTCTAAGCAATTCGTTTTCCAGTTGAATAAACCAAGCGGGGGTGGAAGGGGATAAGTTAAACCCGTTAATGTATTCACGGGCAAGGCGGTGACAACCAAATCTCGCGCCTCAATGGAGGGCGCTAATTACCCCGCCTGCGACGACGGGCAGGAAGCGATAATCGAGCCATCTCGACCTTGTGCCAATGTCCTTCCTTCACAGCCGAGCCTATATTTAGCCGCGTCAAATTAACGCGATAAAACGTACGGCCTTCTTAAGTTAACGCCGGGCTCAGCAAATTAATATTTAACGCAGAGTGATCTTTTAAACGAATTGCTGTGGTTTATTTTATTCTACCACGCAAAAGACGTTTTCTCGGAAATGTGACGCACCATAAAAGAGAATAATTATGCAAAATCTCTAACTTCTGCAACAAGAGGTGAAGTTGGATAAACACTGATTGCGACCAGAGTATTATCTGTGAGAGAGACACGACGTCCATACAAATTCAAACAAATTTCATTAAACGTAGAAAGTATTGAATACGCATAATGCAATGCTGGTAAGCAATATATTATTACTGCTGGTTTGTTCCTTACTAAGCAGTAGGAATAGACTCTGGCAGTATACGATAAGGTTTACCTTTTATTACCCAAGACAATAACTTTTCTCTGTACCTGATGAGTCATGAAGGAAATTTCTACAGCAAAGTCATGGTAAGGGACACCCAACCCAAGATTTAGTAAGCGTTCCCTTACGATGCTATACCTTCCCCAATACTCCAAAACAAGGGACCACTATGGCCTATACTTAGTCTAAATTCCATCTGCCCTCGTTTATTTTTCTTTTTTCAAGGAGGGTAATGGGGAGTAACATTTTATTACCAGAATACAGGTAGCTTCCAAACGCGTGGTACCAGTCTGCAAGAGTCTTTCAACCCACTGTAGGTCCTCGGCTGGTGATAAGATCATAAGTTTCTATTATAGGTCTTTACTACAAGTATCTACTAATAATCTCTACTATCAGTCTCCACTATAAGTCTCTCTATTATTAGTCTCTGTTATAAGTCGCTCAACTCTTAGTTTCCACTATAATTCTCTACCATAAGTCTCTCTACTATAGGTATCTCTATTATTAGTCTCCACTATAAGTCTCTCTAATATCATTCTCTAATATTAGTCTTTGCTAATGGTCTCTCAACTCTTAGTCTCCACTATAATTCTCCACTATACGTATCTCTATTATTAGTCTCTAATATACGTCTCTCTAATATCATTCTCTAATATTAGTCTTTGCTATATGTCTTTCAACTCTTAGTCTCCACTATAAGTCTCTACTACAAGTCTCTACTACAAATCTCTAATATAAGTCTCTCTACTATTAGTCTCTAATATTAGACTCTCTACTATTAGTCTCCAATATTATTCTCTGCTATAAGTCTCTCAACTCTTAGTCTCCACTATAATTCTCTACTATAAGTCTCTCTACTATAGGTATCTCTATTATTAGTCTCCACTATAAGTCTCTCTACTATTAGTCTCTGCTATAAGTCTCTCAACTCTTAGTCTCCACTATAATTCTTAACTATAAGTCTTTCTACTATTAGTCTCTAAATGTCTCTGCTATAAGTCTCTCAACTCTTAGTCTCCCCTATAAGTCTCTATTATTAGTCTCCACTATAAGTCTCTAATATAAGTCTCTCTACTATTAGTCTCTGCTATAAGTCTCTCAACTCTTAGTCTCCACTATAAATCTCTCTCTAATATAAGTCTCTCAACTCTTAGTCTTCACTATAAGTCTCTACTAAAAGTTTCTCCACTATAGGTCCCTCTACTATAAATCTATGGGACGAAACGAACTCTAACCAGATACTGCGGGTCCTACCGCTTCTCCAGAACTACTCGGAATCAACAGACGCTTTTAAACTGCCAGGTTTTCTGTACCTTCAATAACCCGTTTGATTAGTTTGGTCATGGTAGTGCAATTGAACCTTTATCCACTCACGCTTGGCCTTACCTAAAGGCCGGCCCCTCAGACAAGAGACTTGGTCGTAGTGGGCATAAAACCTCTCGTTAGTCCTTGAGAGCCGTCATATGGGACAGAATTATATGTATATCTTGCGACTTAAAAGGAGTCGGTTGCTCACTATCCATTTTTATTCTCAACCGACTCCACACAAAGAATTTTAGAACGTCTACCACTAACCTAACCGCAAACTCGTGACTCCCGTCCAGGTGCCTTGCGTCAGACCCGAGGCGGGGGGTTTGGTGGATACCAGTATGTAAGTCTTTGACCTTGTTGTAAGGCCTAGACTGGTTACCTGCCCGCCACTGGGACAAGACGAACTCCAACCAGTGACAGCGGGTCGCTCGCTTTTCAAGAACTGCTAATGTCCAGGTAGTAGAATCAGGCCTTTATCCTCTCTCGGGTGGCCTTACCTAAGAGCCAGACCCCCCAGACTGACGACCTGGTCCTAAGGGGGAAAGGTAATATGGAACCGCAATAATACTTAGAACTGCAATGTTAAAATTATTAATATATAATAAGTAAACTCACAGAGTGTAAAGTCACGCACGCAGCTTCGGTCACAGAAACATTTGGAAAAATGTGACTGATAAATAACATAGTGTGTACTTAATCTGAAGTAGTTAAACTGCCATTTGCTGTTTACATTTTGTGCTTTATTTATTCAAGAGAACACGGTTTTGGAATTTCCATTCCTTACAAATCTAATTTACTCTAAAGCTTCGGGCATGCTGTCAGTTAAATTTAACATCAAGTACAACCTAATTTTATACACTTAACATCTCTACGAATTGTGTGTCTTGTAGTTCTAGGACGATAAGCAAGCATGATTATCGCCATGGAAGGACAGAAAATGATTGTGGATTTGGGGCAGGTTTAAAGCAGGGAAATAAAACCCCCTGGTAAAGGATTAGGTCTTGAAGGAGACCTACACTCTGTCGGGGTTCATAAAGAGGAGTCTAACGGTTGCACGCTCTTGGAAGAAGACAGATACAGAAGAGTAGATGGAACTAAAAAATGAAATAATGATCTGGAGCAGGGAATTAAGGATGATTATATCGTCTCGTATACGGGATAACGTACGTGAAAAAGACGTACTGACAACCAGGGTAAAGAGAGGTGACTACCAGCTACTCGGGCATCTCTATGACCGCTACGCACAAGAGACGATCCATCTTCTAAGCCAGAGCGAGAATGATAAACATTTAGTCCAGTTGTCGTGAAAACTCAAGTCTCTGATTTGGGGGAACCGTTGACAAATCTTCGCCTACTAGTCGACATTAGCTGTCAAAAAAATTGATCGAATTTTAATTTCACTAAAGTATTCATTTAAGAAGGAGTTGATAAGAAAGTTCCAACCAAACTGTCCATAATAGAGTATTTACACTATAAAATATTCCACACTAAAGTTATGAGAAGCTACTTTTTGCTAAAACCTCTCAGAGTTACCCAAAGATGATATTTACACTTAGCCAAGTCTTACATCTCTTCGTTCTGCTCCATTTTATCTCGGTTAGGTTTGGGTTTTATATTCCATGCTTTTGTGTTATTTCGAACGTTAATTATTTTATTTTATTTTTTGCATTTTAATTTTATGTTTGGATGGTTAACTACTTTACAACGTTCCCAAAGGTAATGGGTTCGATTCCCAGTAGTATCAAATAATTTATACTAAGATCAGCCTTTTTAACCCTACGATGAACGCAGACTGTGAAAATTGTACTTTACTTTCCATGTTTAACCTACCACATGGCCTACGTAAGACAGCTTCTACCCCTGTCTCTCCTATAACATCTCACGTAGTATAAAAAGGAGTCATTATTATACGTAGGGATGGGCCGATTCCGATTCTCGATTCCAGGAATCTTCGATACTCAATTCTCCATTGATTAAAGGGTCGATTTTGATTCTTGTTCTTTTGCACTGTTAAAATACTTGTGGGTGTAATTTACTGGAGAAATAATTATCAACAATGCCTTATTTATGTATTCATGTTTTCGAATAAAATCCAACTAATAAAACAAACGCCAATTTGAGATGAGGAAAATATTATTATTTATTTATGGCGCAACAACAAAGACGATCGGAAGCATTTCTGGTCCGCTATCTCACCTTTAACCGATATGTTTGTCATGCTTTCAGAAATTCCTATTCTTAAGTCAAGGATGATTGTGTAGCCTATTCCATTAAAACGGAACTTCAAAAAGGCTTCTACATATGATTAAGATGTTGACTAAATTATTATTAAGGAATATTAAGAACACCCATGTAACTACAAAGAATTGACCTAAAATTCGAGAATCAAAAGAAAAATTTTAGAATCAAAATCGGAATCGGAAATTTTAGGAATCGGTCCATCCGTAATTATAAGTATCCTAATTTAACAAATACTTCGATCTAAAAAGCGTTTTCGTGGAGGAAAACTCAATAAGAATTATTTTTACCTCTGTTTTACACAAATGTTGAATTTAAAATTCTAATAATGTTTCTCGTATTAACTTCATATATTATATCGACTTATATGCTCCTCGAAAGAAATTAATTTCCTCCAAAGCCAACCGATATGTTCGTGCCTTACGAACCGAAGCTCCCAATTTAAAAGCGGGAAGTATTACGTAGACAGTGCGCGAGGAACGGACGAGTTAAGATTCAATCAAGAACAAGATTTGCGGGGGATTTGCCGCGGAACCGAAATGCAATTCCCAATATTTGCTTCCACGGCTAAGAAAGGTTAGCTTTAGGATATAAATCCCTTAAAACAGCACTGGATATTTCTTGGCACTCCACTCTGGATTTATCCCGCCTAGTTGAACCCGGCGAGATATCAAAACATAGCGTGCTTAGAACAAACAGACTGATGTACAGTCGCAGTGTTTAGTGTGTTTATTTGTGTTGAATTACAAACTTCGTTCAATTTACAGAAACACTACTTATATCACTAATCACTACACTTTAATGTACTTAGAAAGGATTTTGCTTGGTACATTTGCGAGTCGATTTTCGAGAACTTTTAATTACGTGTCCTCATTTTCAAGAGCTTTCTAGAAGACTCAACTTGATCGTAAGGGCTCCTAAATAAGCTTGAAAATGATAGCACGTAATTAATAGTTCTCGAAAGTCGGCTCGTTAATTTACCAAGCAAGATTCTTGTTCAGGTACATTAAAGTAGTGCGAGGTATGTATATAAATACATAACAAAAACAATTGAGGTAATTCAATACAAGAATAATTTAGTCATATTTATTAAAAATTTATACTTGTATTTGAATAACCTCAATTGCTTTTGATTATTATACAAAAAAATATTTTATGATTATATAAATATATATATATATATATATATATATATATATATATATACACACACACACACACACACACATATATATATATATATATATATATATATATATATATATATATATATATATATATATATTTAATTTGTTCGCTTCCCGATTTTAATAATAAAGTAATATGATTTAAGTAGCGCAAATATTTCTTTTTCAATTACCTGACCATTCCACACTCACTTTACTAAAGGTCTAACCCATTGTTAAAGGTGCTTGATGTTGCTAACCTGGCCCTTTCAACAACCCATGTCCCTGACCCAGCCTAGCAGTTCTTCGCTAGCATCGCTCATCCATTTGCACAGTGCCACGATGCAAGAAAAGAAATACTTACAAATAAAGCAAGAGACAGGGACGTCTACTTCAGACCAGATTGGGGGCAGGTCTACTTCAGACAGGCGTCGATGTCTCTTGGGCCCACTATCAGGAGATATTATTATTTCACTTCCTCAGTCTAAAGTTTCGCCCTTTTCCCCTTATCCTGTTTCATGCACGTCATATCATGATGACCCTGTTTATAGTTCTGACATATCACGCTATAGTTATTCCTTGACGCTATCTATAAGCAAAACCTTTTTCATATCTTTATTACATTTTATAAATTAAACACAGCGCACCTTAAATAAACACACTGTGCCAATGCGATATGAAAGAGATTTAAGAAGAAAATTTTTGAAATAAGAAGAGATGGGTCACCTCTAATCCCCGTCATCTGAAAAAAAAAACAAAAACATTACAGCAAATGTTGAGGATGATCCAAAGCTCAGTATGTGAATACACGCCCCTACAAATCCGTATCTCTCGACCGGGTGACTAGCATAAAAAAGCCGTCTTGGCGTCACAACCCAAGTGGTGCGAATCTATAAAAGCCCGAAGGCCTTGTTGTAAGGTCTAAACCGGTGACCAGCCTTACCCAAAGTCGATTCTACTCGCTTTTCCATAGCTACTCCTTCAAGTAGAACCGTCCAAATGGCCAAGTTTTGCGTGGATAAACACAGAAAATCATTTTTCACTAGGCCCTTTTAGGCCATTCGTTTAAGAACGAATAGGCTCTCTAAAGCGAACGATTACTTGAGGCTGTCCTGTACACGCAAGCGATGCTTTCCGACCAAAACTAGTAACAAGGAAGCTTCATGTTACTTTTGCGAGTGCGGGCAGACTTCTCTGACGACGATAAGGGGCGTTAGGTCTGCTTGTACGCGGCACATACCTTGTGCACGCCTTTCACGATGAGCTATGGATCCCGAACACGTTCAAATATGCAAGAAACTGGTCCACAGCAGTCGCAGATACTATTCCGGATGAAGACCGTCTCTACTGATCAGCGCTTCACCAAATTGCTCAGCTGCCAAGGGTGGGCATTGACTAGTATGTACTATACGTAGTCTGCCCCAATTTGTTTGTTCCCTTCCATATCTAATACTAAAACAGCCTCAGGCCCCTTCATAACCTCCTTTCCCCTTTAACCATACATCAGGAATTCTCCCCAAACCTCCAGTCCAGGGTAGTATTATGCCACTACCTCACTATTAAATAACTCCCAGAATGATGCAATCTCTTACTCATATTTTACAGGAAGCAGTAGTTTTTCTTGCACGTTGTCTTAGAGGCTTCAACAACCGCTCCTTCACTTCCGAACGTTACTACTAGTTACATCTGAAGTTTCGACATGTTTCACTTCACATTATTGTTGTTTTTGTTTTAAATTAAAACAAAAAATGTCGCAGTGATTACGCGATATTGCACGATTACAAAGTCATTGAAAATAAGCGTTTTGAAACAAACAGCTGTGTTGTTTTAAACTGTTAAGGTACTTTTTAAATTCTGTATTATTCTCTAGAATCCCTGTCTAGTTTTTTTACAATGGACACCTGCCAATTGGCATGTAAAACTGCGAAACACGTGAAGGTTTTTTATGTCCTCGAAAACTATAAATTTATTATTGGAATTAAATTCATTATTAATTATTTATATAAAAGCAAGTATAGTTTTTAAACAAATAAAGCTTAGCACAAGTTTTTCATTTTGCTGGCCACAATGATCTCAATACTTCACCCAGTTTCGATAAAATTCTTTTAAAATTAGTTTTTGAGGCGGAACCAATTTCGGTTCCAGTAGCACATAACGGTGAAGCGGCTGTGGCTAACGTAATGCAGGGAAGTTGTGCCGTCAGCTTGCGCGCTCAAGTTTTTTGCTCTTCCAATATCTCCGCCCTCTTTGTAAAGTTGTTAAATAAATCCAAAGTTGTAGAGCAGAGCGTTCCGTAACAATGGATTCTCCGCCTAACACCGTAATCATCGCCTCAGTTGTGCATTTAAATTGGAAGCCGTTACGTCTGTAATAGTTCCAATCTAACTTCTCAAACTCGCTAGCGTAAACTTTGATCTGGCACGTCACTAGTTTCGTTCTGACGTCTTGACCTCTCCCAAGCAACCTATCTCCACTGTCACGTACCAAGAAATATCCAGATCCTCTGTCATCTTGCAACCTTTCTCGCTCTATTCCTACTGTCCGACAGCGTGAAGGAAGTCCCGGACCTTCCTCACCACGCCTGACGCGCCTTTGCTACAAGCATGTTACTATCACCAACGCTGGATTTATCATTAGGATAGGCGAGCCTAGAGGCGCATGGTAAAAATTGTTTCAAGTATAGTACAGTTTATTACTGTGTGCATTGAAGCTGCTTAGGTTACTGTAAGCGTTATTCACAGGTGGTATCATACACAGACCTATCTACAGGGAATGGAGCAACGGATCTACAGAAACCAATCTACAGGTCGTAGAGCAACGGATCTCTTGAAACCTATATCAAGACGAGAGGCAAGGGACTTACAGAAACCTATCTGCAGGACATGTGGGCAACGGATCTACGGAAACATATATACAGCGCGTGGAGGAACGGATCTAAAGAAAGCTATCTGCAGGATGTGGGGTAACGGTTCTAAAGAAACTTATCTACTGGGTGTAGAGGCAACGGATCTTCAGATACCGTTGCTAGATCACTTGGATCAGTATTTACAGTCCTTCCCTATCTGTAAAACGCCAACACAAAATATTTCTTTTCGTTTTGTTTCTCATATTTCCAATACAGTAAAACTTTTTGATAGAGGTTCTGTGCGTAGGCTTCTTACGGGAGACCTAAAAGATATTTTGTTTTGAACACTTGAAGTATATATATAATTTATAACTTTTCAGCATAATTGAGTTGAATATTTGGCCGTACCGAAGCTACTGTCATTAATCTGTAATACGCCATTATATATTCTACCACTACTGAATTAATGAATCCGATGTAATTAATTAATCCACAAATCTACCTGGCCCAATAACCGTCCTGTGTAGCGGGTAAACACACCCCTCCGCCCCCGCTTAGCATGCCTACTTCAGGTATTCAGGTAGGCTACTCTGCCCCCAACATACAGCAATTTCCTCCTTTATTAAGGTATCATTATATCATTTTTTTAGTACTGTACAAGTAGTACAATTGCATCTAACCTCCTTACCCTTCGAAGTTCTTACAAAAATCTGTAACATGTAAAGATACCCTGAGAGTAGGCTTACTTCTGGTGGCTAGCTTACTTCTCCTATTTCAGGTGACAGAGGATCCTTCCGTAGTTTCCACCTACCTCTCCTCATCCTTCTCCGTACAAGGGGGCGTAACTGGTAGAAAGCTCTTTATAGCGAGACAATAAAAACAAGATCAAAACCTCAAGAACAAAAACCTGATCCTATGACCTTCCCCTATTGTACCACGTTCCTAACTTTATTTTATTTATGCTCACAATCCTAGCCTAACCTTTGTAGGCAATAACAGCTGATCGCCTTAAATCTACAAAAAATAATTTAGTTTTGTTCCTTATACTGTATGCTTTTGAGCCCTACAAATCATAATTCCGCAGTAGCAAATTTGATTTATAAAGCAATGCAGTGTTGACTTTACGGGAGATCTGAGAAAAATATTGTATTGCACAAAATTCCTATATTGTTATATAGCTGTTTATTAGCTGTGAATTAGCTGGAGTGCAACGCGTACACAAATGGTACATTAGCAAAAAAACTCTAGTAGAAAGCAAAGTTAGAGCCACCTGCAACAACTAGGTCAAAACAGTGCTGTTTTCGAAACATCATAGGCTTTGTGCTTGGAAGCGTATCATGGGACAAAGGTTAGTGCAACGCGCACACAAATGGTACATTAGCAGAAAAACTCTAGTAGAAAGCAAAGTTAGAGCCACCTGCAACAACTAGGTCAAAACAGTGCTGTTTTCGAAACATCATAGGCTTTGTGCTTGGAAGCGTATCATGGGACAAAGGTTAGTGCAACGCGCACACAAATGGTACATTAGCAGAAAAACTCTAGTAGAAAGCAAAGTTAGAGCCACCTGCAACAACTAGGTCAAAACAGTGCTGTTTTCGAAACATCATAGGCTTTGTGCTTGGAAGCGTATCATGGGACAAAGGTTAGTGCAACGCGCACACAAATGGTACATTAGCAGAAAAACTCTAGTAGAAAGCAAAGTTAGAGCCACCTGCAACAACTAGGTCAAAACAGTGCTGTTTTCGAAACATCATAGGCTTTGTGCTTGGAAGCGTATCATGGGACAAAGGTTAGTGCAACGCGCACACAAATGGTACATTAGCAGAAAAACTCTAGTAGAAAGCAAAGTTAGAGCCACCTGCAACAACTAGGTCAAAACAGTGCTGTTTTCGAAACATCATAGGCTTTGTGCTTGGAAGCGTATCATGGGACAAAGGTTAGTGCAACGCGCACACAAATGGTACATTAGCAGAAAAACTCTAGTAGAAAGCAAAGTTAGAGCCACCTGCAACAACTAGGTCAAAACAGTGCTGTTTTCGAAACATCATAGGCTTTGTGCTTGGAAGCGTATCATGGGACAAAGGTTAGTGCAACGCGCACACAAATGGTACATTAGCAGAAAAACTCTAGTAGAAAGCAAAGTTAGAGCCACCTGCAACAACTAGGTCAAAACAGTGCTGTTTTCGAAACATCATAGGCTTTGTGCTTGGAAGCGTGTCATGGGACAAAGGTTAGTGCAACGCGCACACAAATGGTACATTAGCAGAAAAACTCTAGTAGAAAGCAAAGTTAGAGCCACCTGCAACAACTAGGTCAAAACATTGCTGTTTTCGAAACATCATAGGCTTTGTGCTTGGAAGCGTATCATGGGACAAAGGTTAGTGCAACGCGCACACAAATGGTACATTAGCAGAAAAACTCTAGTAGAAAGCAAAGTTAGAGCCACCTGCAACAACTAGGTCAAAACAGTGCTGTTTTCGAAACATCATAGGCTTTGTGCTTGGAAGCGTATCATGGGACAAAGGTTAGTGCAACGCGTACACAAATGGTACATTAGCAGAAAAACTCTAGTAGAAAGCAAAGTTAGAGCCACCTGCAACAACTAGGTCAAAACATCGCTGTTTTCGAAACATCATAGGCTTTGTGCTTGGAAGCGTGTCATGGGACAAAGGTTAGTGCAACGCGCACACAAATGGTACATTAGGAGAAAACCTCTAGTAGAAAGCAAAGTTAGAGCCACCTGCAACAACTAGGTCAAAACATCGCTGTTTTCGAAACATCATAGGCTTTGTGCTTGGAAGCGTGTCATGGGACAAAGGTTAGTGCAACGCGCACACAAATGGTACATTAGGAGAAAACCTCTAGTAGAAAGCAAAGTTAGAGCCACCTGCAACAACTAGGTCAAAACAGTGCTGTTTTCGAAACATCATAGGCTTTGTGCTTGGAAGCGTGTCATGGGACAAAGGTTAGTGCAACGCGTACACAAATGGTACATTAGCAAAAAAACTCTAGTAGAAAGCAAAGTTAGAGCCACCTGCAACAACTAGGTCAAAACAGTGCTGTTTTCGAAACATCATAGGCTTTGTGCTTGGAAGCGTATCATGGGACAAAGGTTAGTGCAACGCGTACACAAATGGTACATTAGCAGAAAAACTCTAGTAGAAAGCAAAGTTAGAGCCACCTGCAACAACTAGGTCAAAACATTGCTGTTTTCGAAACATCATAGGCTTTGTGCTTGGAAGCGTATCATGGGACAAAGGTTAGTGCAACGCGCACACAAATGGTACATTAGCAGAAAAACTCTAGTAGAAAGCAAAGTTAGAGCCACCTGCAACAACTAGGTCAAAACAGTGCTGTTTTCGAAACATCATAGGCTTTGTGCTTGGAAGCGTATCATGGGACAAAGGTTAGTGCAACGCGCACACAAATGGTACATTAGCAGAAAAACTCTAGTAGAAAGCAAAGTTAGAGCCACCTGCAACAACTAGGTCAAAACATTGCTGTTTTCGAAACATCATAGGCTTTGTGCTTGGAAGCGTGTCATGGGACAAAGGTTAGTGCAACGCGCACACAAATGGTACATTAGCAGAAAAACTCTAGTAGAAAGCAAAGTTAGAGCCACCTGCAACAACTAGGTCAAAACATTGCTGTTTTCGAAACATCATAGGCTTTGTGCTTGGAAGCGTATCATGGGACAAAGGTTAGTGCAACGCGCACACAAATGGTACATTAGCAGAAAAACTCTAATAGAAAGCAAAGTTAGAGCCACCTGCAACAACTAGGTCAAAACAGTGCTGTTTTCGAAACATCATAGGCTTTGTGCTTGGAAGCGTATCATGGGACAAAGGTTAGTGCAACGCGCACACAAATGGTACATTAGGAGAAAACCTCTAGTAGAAAGCAAAGTTAGAGCCACCTGCAACAACTAGGTCAAAACAGTGCTGTTTTCGAAACATCATAGGCTTTGTGCTTGGAAGCGTATCATGGGACAAAGGTTAGTGCAACGCGCACACAAATGGTACATTAGCAGAAAAACTCTAATAGAAAGCAAAGTTAGAGCCACCTGCAACAACTAGGTCAAAACATTGCTGTTTTCGAAACATCATAGGCTTTGTGCTTGGAAGCGTATCATGGGACAAAGGTTAGTGCAACGCGCACACAAATGGTACATTAGCAGAAAAACTCTAGTAGAAAGCAAAGTTAGAGCCACCTGCAACAACTAGGTCAAAACATTGCTGTTTTCGAAACATCATAGGCTTTGTGCTTGGAAGCGTATCATGGGACAAAGGTTAGTGCAACGCGCACACAAATGGTACATTAGCAGAAAAACTCTAGTAGAAAGCAAAGTTAGAGTCACCTGCAACAACTAGGTCGAAACATTGCTGTTTTCGAAACATCATAGGCTTTGTGCTTGGAAGCGTAACATGGGACAAAGGTTAGTGCAACGCGCACACAAATGGTACATTAGCAAAAAAACTCTAGTAGAAAGCAAAGTTAGAGCCACCTGCAACAACTAGGTCAAAACATTGCTGTTTTCGAAACATCATAGGCTTTGTGCTTGGAAGCGTGTCATGGGACAAAGGTTAGTGCAACGCGTACACAAATGGTACATTAGCAGAAAAACTCTAGTAGAAAGCAAAGTTAGAGTCACCTGCAACAACTAGGTCAAAACATCGCTGTTTTCGAAACATCATAGACTTTGTGCTTGGAAGCGTATCATGGGACAAAGGTTAGTGCAACGCGCACACAAATGGTACATTAGGAGAAAAACTCTAGTAGAAAGCAAAGTTAGAGTCACCTGCAACAACTAGGTCAAAACATTGCTGTTTTCGAAACATCATAGGCTTTGTGCTTGGAAGCGTATCATGGGACAAAGGTTAGTGCAACGCGCACACAAATGGCACATTAGGAGAAAACCTCTAGTAGAAAGCAAAGTTAGAGCCACCTGCAACAACTAGGTCAAAACAGTGCTGTTTTCGAAACATCATAGGCTTTGTGCTTGGAAGCGTATCATGGGACAAAGGTTAGTGCAACGCGCACACAAATGGTACATTAGGAGAAAACCTCTAGTAGAAAGCAACGTTAGAGCCACCTGCAACAACTAGGTCAAAACATTGCTGTTTTCGAAACATCATAGGCTTTGTGCTTGGAAGCGTATCATGGGACAAAGGTTAGTGCAACGCGTACACAAATGGTACATTAGGAGAAAACCTCTAGTAGAAAGCAAAGTTAGAGCCACCTGCAACAACTAGGTCAAAACATTGCTGTTTTCGAAACATCATAGGCTTTGTGCTTGGAAGCGTGTCATGGGACAAAGGTTAGTGCAACGCGCACACAAATGGTACATTAGGAGAAAACCTCTAGTAGAAAGCAAAGTTAGAGCCACCTGCAACAACTAGGTCAAAACATTGCTGTTTTCGAAACATCATAGGCTTTGTGCTTGGAAGCGTGTCATGGGACAAAGGTTAGTGCAACGCGCACACAAATGGTACATTAGGAGAAAACCTCTGGTAGAAAGCAAAGTTAGAGCCACCTGCAACAACTAGGTCAAAACATCGCTGTTTTCGAAACATCATAGGCTTTGTGCTTGGAAGCGTATCATGGGACAAAGGTTAGTGCAACGCGCACACAAATGGTACATTAGCAGAAAAACTCTAGTAGAAAGCAAAGTTAGAGCCACCTGCAACAACTAGGTCAAAACATTGCTGTTTTCGAAACATCATAGGCTTTGTGCTTGGAAGCGTATCATGGGACAAAGGTTAGTGCAACGCGCACACAAATGGTACATTAGCAGAAAAAGTCTAATAGAAAGCAAAGTTAGAGCCACCTGCAACAACTAGGTCAAAACATTGCTGTTTTCGAAACATCATAGGCTTTGTGCTTGGAAGCGTGTCATGGGACAAAGGTTAGTGCAACGCGCACACAAATGGTACATTAGGAGAAAACCTCTAGTAGAAAGCAAAGTTAGAGCCACCTGCAACAACTAGGTCAAAACATCGCTGTTTTCGAAACATCATAGGCTTTGTGCTTGGAAGCGTATCATGGGACAAAGGTTAGTGCAACGCGCACACAAATGGTACATTAGCAGAAAAACTCTAGTAGAAAGCAAAGTTTGAGCCACCTGCAACAACTAGGTCAAAACATTGCTGTTTTCGAAACATCATAGGCTTTGTGCTTGGAAGCGTATCATGGGACAAAGGTTAGTGCAACGCGCACACAAATGGTACATTAGCAGAAAACCTCTAGTAGAAAGCAAAGTTAGAGTCACCTGCAACAACTAGGTCAAAACATTGCTGTTTTCGAAACATCATAGGCTTTGTGCTTGGAAGCGTGTCATGGGACAAAGGTTAGTGCAACGCGCACACAAATGGTACATTAGCAGAAAAAACCTGGTAGAAAGCAAAGTTAGAGCCACCTGCAACAACTAGGTCAAAACATTGCTGTTTTCGAAACATCATAGGCTTTGTGCTTGGAAGCGTATCATGGGACAAAGGTTAGTGCAACGCGCACACAAATGGTACATTAGCAGAAAAACTCTGGTAGAAAGCAAAGTTAGAGCCACCTGCAACAACTAGGTCAAAACATTGCTGTTTTCGAAACATCATAGGCTTTGTGCTTGGAAGCGTATCATGGGACAAAGGTTAGTGCAACGCGCACACAAATGGTACATTAGCAGAAAAACTCTAGTAGAAAGCAAAGTTAGAGCCACCTGCAACAACTAGGTCAAAACAGTGCTGTTTTCGAAACATCATAGGCTTTGTGCTTGGAAGCGTGTCATGGGACAAAGGTTAGTGCAACGCGCACACAAATGGTACATTAGGAGAAAACCTCTGGTAGAAAGCAAAGTTAGAGCCACCTGCAACAACTAGGTCAAAACATTGCTGTTTTCGAAACATCATAGGCTTTGTGCTTGGAAGCGTGTCATGGGACAAAGGTTAGTGCAACGCGCACACAAATGGTACATTAGGAGAAAACCTCTGGTAGAAAGCAAAGTTAGAGCCACCTGCAACAACTAGGTCAAAACATTGCTGTTTTCGAAACATCATAGGCTTTGTGCTTGGAAGCGTGTCATGGGACAAAGGTTAGTGCAACGCGCACACAAATGGTACATTAGCAGAAAAACTCTAGTAGAAAGCAAAGTTAGAGCCACCTGCAACAACTAGGTCAAAACAGTGCTGTTTTCGAAACATCATAGGCTTTGTGCTTGGAAGCGTATCATGGGACAAAGGTTAGTGCAACGCGCACACAAATGGTACATTAGCAGAAAAACTCTAGTAGAAAGCAAAGTTAGAGCCACCTGCAACAACTAGGTCAAAACAGTGCTGTTTTCGAAACATCATAGGCTTTGTGCTTGGAAGCGTGTCATGGGACAAAGGTTAGTGCAACGCGCACACAAATGGTACATTAGGAGAAAACCTCTGGTAGAAAGCAAAGTTAGAGCCACCTGCAACAACTAGGTCAAAACATTGCTGTTTTCGAAACATCATAGGCTTTGTGTTTGGAAGCGTGTCATGGGACAAAGGTTAGTGCAACGCGCACACAAATGGTACATTAGGAGAAAACCTCTGGTAGAAAGCAAAGTTAGAGCCACCTGCAACAACTAGGTCAAAACATTGCTGTTTTCGAAACATCATAGGCTTTGTGCTTGGAAGCGTGTCATGGGACAAAGGTTAGTGCAACGCGCACACAAATGGTACATTAGCAGAAAAACTCTAGTAGAAAGCAAAGTTAGAGCCACCTGCAACAACTAGGTCAAAACATTGCTGTTTTCGAAACATCATAGGCTTTGTGCTTGGAAGCGTGTCATGGGACAAAGGTTAGTGCAACGCGCACACAAATGGTACATTAGCAGAAAAACTCTAGTAGAAAGCAAAGTTAGAGCCACCTGCAACAACTAGGTCAAAACAGTGCTGTTTTCGAAACATCATAGGCTTTGTGCTTGGAAGCGTATCATGGGACAAAGGTTAGTGCAACGCGCACACAAATGGTACATTAGCAGAAAAACTCTAGTAGAAAGCAAAGTTAGAGTCACCTGCAACAACTAGGTCAAAACATTGCTGTTTTCGAAACATCATAGGCTTTGTGCTTGGAAGCGTATCATGGGACAAAGGTTAGTGCAACGCGCACACAAATGGTACATTAGCAGAAAAACTCTAGTAGAAAGCAAAGTTAGAGCCACCTGCAACAACTAGGTCAAAACATTGCTGTTTTCGAAACATCATAGGCTTTGTGCTTGGAAGCGTATCATGGGACAAAGGTTAGTGCAACGCGTACACAAATGGTACATTAGCAGAAAAACTCTAGTAGAAAGCAAAGTTAGAGCCACCTGCAACAACTAGGTCAAAACATTGCTGTTTTCGAAACATCATAGGCTTTGTGCTTGGAAGCGTATCATGGGACAAAGGTTAGTGCAACGCGTACACAAATGGTACATTAGCAGAAAAACTCTAGTAGAAAGCAAAGTTAGAGCCACCTGCAACAACTAGGTCAAAACATTGCTGTTTTCGAAACATCATAGGCTTTGTGCTTGGAAGCGTATCATGGGACAAAGGTTATCTATCGCATTCAAAGTCATCTGAATAATAGAAATTATCTAATTAGGTTCAACTTTACAGGCTACTTATTGTTTTCAATTAAAAAATTGAGTTAATCATGAATGATTCATGCACGATGCTTCGTTTTAAACGATACATTTGTGGAAATATTTTTGTTGTTCGTTTTAAAAGGCAGCTATTGTTACATTTATGGAAAGCTTTAGGTGAACACAATTTAGAGAAAAGCAAACACTTAGCATGCTTTGCAGACATGAGTAATATATTGATTGATTGCCCTAGTAGGCAGTGCATCTAGCTTTGGTTTCTACTAAGAAGATTGCTGCAGAGAGGGTTACTATGAGGAGGACAGAAAGCAAGGCGAAGGCTCTGTGAGGAGAGAACTTCTCTCCCTAAGTAGGTTAGACTCAGAACTGTTATGGAGCTAGTCACAGGCCACAAGAATCTTAGACGGCTTCAAAATAAAATTAGGAGATCTTGATTGCGTTAAGTGCGACGAGGGTCAGGAGAAAAACCAAATCTCTGTACTCTGTGAGTGTCCTGCCCTAGAGTCCCCCAGGAGGGAGTTGTTTTACAGTGAGGTTGGTATATCAGAGGACATGAGGAGATTCAGCCCAAGGTGGGTACTTGGCTACTGCAAAGAGGTAGTTATTCACTAAGCGAACCCTTTGGTAGGGATGGGAGGAGAGTACAAAGGCAACAGCTAAGTGCTCTACACCGATAAGGTCCCTACGAGTTTTTAAATAATCATAACTTTAATAGAGAAGTATAATTAAAAATAATTTTAAAAATTATTATAGTGTTCCAATTTTATAAAATATTATTTCCAATGTCCCCTGTGAGGAATATGTTTGTACGATGCTTTCTTCTACGTACTTTTTTATAACTATCGGTTATCCAGAGTCACAGATGTTGCCAACAAATAAATTTCTGATAATGCGGAAAGACCTCATAAATAAATTAAAAAATTAAAATTTGAAATAATCGAAAAATAACCTCCCGAAAGACTAACATTTCTACATTTCTTTATATAGCAAAGCATTACTACTCAGCTCCTATCTGTGTATACTGTATCTGTGTACACTATATTCTATTATAGCAGAATATGGTTACGTAAGTGAGCTGCTTTCCCTCATGGGATAAATTAATTCCAATGACGCACATGAGATGTGTAACATTCACTTCACACGGCAATTGGTTATCTCGCATTAGTAAACATAATTCTAAAAACACCTAATCTAAAGGAGTATTATATATTAATGTTGTATTGTAGGTATGGTCTATCTTAGTATAACATAGCGGCCTGTTTTATAGGGGAAAACTTGAGCAATAGTCATGTGTATTGAGAAGTGAGGGTAAACAAGTAAGTCTTGAATGTCATTGTTAGGTAACCTAATCACCTGTGTTTTTTTTAAATATAAAACTGTTTGATTTACGAAAAATGACTTTCGAGATGTAAATATAATTTTAAAAAACATAAGAAAATATCTAATTTTATTATTAGGTTTTGGAAACGACTGTTGTTTATTACTCGGGGAAGATGATTATTGTTCTTTTAGATGTAGTTTTTATAAAAGTGTATCTATCAGTATGTCTTGAAAGTAGAACTTCTATCTCACATCCCAACCCGGCACTGCGTTATGTAATGTATTGAAGAAGAAGAAAATAAATAAGTATTAATAAGAGTCTCACCCAACTAATGTACAGGTTTCGGTGATTAGAGGGGGGGGGGGATACATTTATAAACGGAAAATTAAAATGAAATTGACTGCGATAGTAGAGATAAGGTAAGAAATTGAAAAAGAGGAATTTTGCTGAAATGTGGTATATAAAAAACAACAAAGAAATTCATTGAGTAAAATGACAAACGTAAAGGATTTTCCATCTGCACATGGGTCTTTAGTTGACAATATATAAGTGAAATTTAAGACTTTTGTATATATTTTTGGATCTACCTAGGTATTGTATGTATTATAATGATTGTAGTTGTTTAATGTTGAAATGGTGCCTCTGTTATTAATACGTATGGAAGAGTTTGAGTATGTATCTGTAATTTGTCTACATTAATTGTGATAAAGATTTTACTTGTCTAGTAGTGCAATTTGACTTGTAAATGTTAATATTTATTAGGAATAATAAAATATTTGATTTTAAACAAAAGTATTGCTTATGAATGTTATACGAGTAGAGTGTAAATTATAGCTTAATTTTAGATTAATAAACTTTTAGGGACTTTCGGATAGAAATGTAGAGTGTATTTGTAAAAGCATCAATTGATCTGTGATCTGTCATAAACCTCAAACAAACTGAAAAGGTATTGGATGGGCTAAAAGAAGGTGGATGGGCTGTCGGCGAGGTGTTGCTAATCGCCCGTTGCCTCTTTTCCTTACCAGCAATACGCCGTCTGATTAGTTCGGTCCAGGAGGTGCAATAGGACATTTACCCACTCTCGGTTGACCCTGACTAAGAGCTGGACGCTCAGACTCGTTACTTGGCTTTACGCGGGCATAAACCCACCCAGTTAGACCTTCAGGTCTCTTTGGAGGGGTAAAGAAAAAGAGAACGTTGAAGAGATATAGGATTGTCAGATTACAAGAGCACTGAGAAACATGGCAATCTATGGAGACCGCTGGAAACCATTCCATATGACTGTTCGTATCGGAGTATATTTCTAAACACATTAGTATCAACGATAAGGTAATATATTTAAAACGTTTTTAATAATTATTTTGAAGGTAAAATTGTGAATAGTTTCCTTAACTCATATTAAACATTTTATTAAAGTTTTATAAAATCTTGTTCAATAGATTTGTAAATCCTAACCTATACTCTTTAGAGTTTCTTTAGAGAAGATCGTGGTATCCTCAGGTTGCCTGTCGATCATACCGTTATAATCCACATATCTATAGTAATCGCAACCCATTATTCACCTGTTCTGTACTTCAAAATCTTAACTTGTTTGATTTATTTGCAAAATATCAATTGAACTGTAATTTCGACGAAGAAAAAATTATACCAAACAAGAAATAATTTTACTAACACGTCAATTATTTATATCATATTAACTTTATAATCAACCCTTTACTTATAAGTTTATTTCTCGTAAAATTATTTTTTGGTTTTCCACCATTTTTAAAAAACAGTCCAATCTCTATTCGACGACACTGTAATTTTATTGTTAATTTTGCGAATAAATCAAATGAATTTTCATTTTGATGTACACAACAGGTGACTAATTGCCAGGGCTATAAAGGTCGCTCAGCCGGTAGCCTGAGTACAGAAAAAGGAACATACACTTGTGCTTAAGGAGCTGCTCTGACGTAACTATGGACATTTTATAGCTCCTGAATGAGATATGATTGTATCTGTTTGCTAACTAACATAGGCTATGCGAACGTATTTCCCTGTAAGTGGAACATGTTACACGGGTAATAGTGCCGAGGTGCATTGGTTTATGTCTTGCTCTTTACAACCTATTGGCTATGATAGCCTGCCCATACAACTGATATCGGCTCTAAATCCACGCGCTTTTATACCCACAGTTATAACCTTTTTATTACCAAAGGTTTTACAAAATCTTTACTCCGTCGAGATTTCTGTATATTGAACACAATAAGTCTATCTTCACGTGTAATGGAGGGTGGTGGGAGAGCATCATAGCAGCTATACCTTGTGCATATGGACAGGTATAATCCGTAAAGTACAAAAAGTGTATAGTGTGTAATGGGGGTTAATAGAGTGAGGTAAATTAGGATGTTTTTTAATTTATGCCACGACACCATCAAGTTTTATAATTTTTCCGTAGTTGGGAGAACATGTTTCTTCACCAGGCATATATAGTTGTAAAATCGGCGATGTCTAGATCGACGATAATTATCTTACCTAATCCAACCTATCATAACATATCCCAACTTAACCTAACCTAACCTTTTTATTACTAAAAAATCTGCTTCATAACACAATGACTTTTTTACCTTAGACAATTATTTAAAAAAATATTAAGTTATTATTCGGGGGAAATGTTCTTTCAGATGTTAATATTAGTTTTACACAAGAGTTTATCTTTCAGGATTTGTTAGTAAAACTTGTAATGTGTGAAAATCATGAAAATATCTTTATAAACTACTTTGTCAAAGAAAAGGCGTTGAAAATAATTTCTTCAAAGGGAAACTTGGTTAAGTAGTTTGACTTAAACATGTTGCCTCTTTTATTTACATTTATAGTAATTAGCAATACATTTACAACAGCAGATACGCAATGAATTCACTTAAATCCGAAGAGTGCTTTCGAATTGCAATCTAATAAGTTGGTAATTAATGTTCGCAACGGCTTCTTCAACGTATTGAAGTTTGTGTGATCCAATATACTCGAAGTAACCTAACGAACTTATCCCCCAGCATGTTAACTTGTATCAGGAACTTTGCTTTAATACCCTCTTGCTTAAATATTTACACGAGCTTTCAGATCTACGAAACCTATCGCCATCATGTTATGTAATTATAAAACATGCACTCTTACTGTATGAAGCAATCACCTCCCTTAAAGTCAAGTAACAGGTTACCAAAGAATGGTTATATATTGTAACTGAGCAAGGGTTCGTAATTATTCATAGTATTTTATTGTTGCGGCCAATTGTTGTGCCAGTTAGACGGACAAACTACTCGTTAAACATATTTGTAAGTGACCCTACCCTCACGATGTCACCATAGGTTTCTCTATTACCAGCACAAGGATTGTTTGCCCCCACCTTAGTCCGTACTCCTCTTCCTATAAGAGGGTGTAACTGGTAGATACATCTTTATGGCCTGAACACGTGATGCTTCTATTCCCACCACCTGTGGATCATTATTGTCGTTTCCTTAACCCCATCTTAATTGTAGTCTTCTTCATTCATTCCTTCCAAGTAAGGGAAAACCTCTTTATATATTCGTCCTTCATAAAGCCCTAATATTGCCGGCGAATAAGGTCGACCAGACGGATTGCGGTTTATTCATTTCCTTCCAAGTAAGGGAAAACCTCTTTATATATTTGTCCTTCATAAAGCCCTAATATTGCCGGCGAATAAGGTCGACCAGACGGATTGCGGTTTATTCATTTCCTTCCAAGTAAGGGAAAACCTCTTTATATATTCGTCCTTCATAAAGCCCTAATATTGCCGGCGAATAAGGTCGACCAGACGGATTGCGGTTTATTCATTTCCTTCCAAGTAAGGGAAAACCTCTTTATATATTTGTCCTTCATAAAGCCCTAATATTGCCGGCGAATAAGGTCGACCAGACGGATTGCGGTTTATTCATTTCCTTCTATTAGTTGGCATACTTTCTCCTCATATATCTTGTTCAAACCTTCAATCCTAATAAAATACTTTTTATTCGTCCTTTCAAGTTCAATTACATTTTCTAAAACTTTAAATCAATGACAATTTTATTACAGTTTTTGAAATATATTTGCTTCAATTAAATTTAATAATTCAATTATTTTAGTTTTATATGGGAAAAACGTTTCAAAAAAGGGACATGTTATGCAAAATAGTTATTTAGTCCCATTTGGGTTAAAATTAGTGATAATTTGTTGATTTAATAAAACAGCTGATTTTATATTATTGTTTATGTGGTAGAACAGCTGTTTTAATGCATTTGTTATGTTAGTTTATTTATTTTAATTGTAATTATTTAATAAAAAGTAACTAAAAGACGTTTTTTTGTTGACCTGGGTAGTAATTCACTTGAAAATATTACTTGTTAATAGTATTGGTCAGAACTGATGTTAATAGAGGAATCCAAGTACTCCACTTTGTTATATCCCCATTGCACGCAGGTCCGCACAGAGTTGTGCAAGAATAGCCTGCGTAGAGTGTTACTGGGTACTTCGTAAGAGGCAACAATGCAGAGGTGCCACTCTATGTTATACACATGGTTCTAGAATTTGCTCAAAAATACTCGTGTTTTGATGATAAAATTCCATTGCATATCTCAACTAAAGCAGGCCAGATATGGTTTATGTAGACCAGTTTCTGTCCAAACTCTCTGCTTCAGGCCATGGTTAGACCTACGTACTAAAACGGCATCGCTCGCTTGTGTAACCAGGGTAACTCAACGCTATGGTATCCTAACTGCCTCGCTTCCGTTGTAGATAAAGCTGATGTTATTAAACACTGTGCGAATAGAACACTCTGCTATGCCTGACTTATACAAACCGTGGAAGGGTTTAACCGAAGAAACCCATGCAGTGTTGGCTGTTGCAAAGCGAAATGGACGAGTCTGAAACTGGGGTCAGCGCACCCACTAAGCCTAGTGAACCAAAGTAAGCTACCTAACCTAGTCAACGCAGAGTTAGTGTGGAGCCAAGGAGAGTAAAACTGAAAGAAACTACTTACTACATCTTGTAGGCTTTAGTTTATCATTTGTAGCCGGTTATTATGATTATCTTCTACAAAGTTGCCCATTTACGAGGAAAACCACAACCTTTTATCGTGAAATATAGGTAGGGTATCGTATACATATGGTGTTACGTTTTGTTCGACATTTTTTTATCTTTAAATTCAATCTGCTTTTATGTAGATTAGTTTTTCCTAATCACATCAATGCAATCTGATAACACATCATTACAAATAGCTAAACACATTTCAAAGTGCTTATATTATTACAATTTCATAGAAATATTATTTCTATTGCAAAACACACCGTTACAATTTTCACATATTACTCCAATATCTCAAACACGTCATTACAACTTGCAGTTTTTGTGTTGTACCTCTTGAATTTTTTATAAAAATTCATTGCAAACGTTATTGCAATTTTCACAAAATTCAGCAATGTGCCAAACGCGTTATAGCAATTTTCACACGTTTAAGTAATGAGCCAAACGCGTTATTGTAATTTTCACATATTTCAGCAATGTGCCAAACGCGTTATAGCAATTTTCACACATTTAAGTAATGTGCCAAACGCGTTATTGTAATTTTCACATATTTCAGCAATGTGCCAAACGCGTTATTGCAATTTTCACATAATACTGCAATATTCTAACACGTTGTAGCAATTTTCACATATTTAAGTTATGTACCAAACACGTTATTGCAATTTTTCACATTTTTAAGTTATGTGCTAAACGCGTTATTGCAATTTTTCACATATTCAAGTTATGTGCCAAACGCATTACTGCAATTTTTCATATATTTAAGTTATGTGCAAAACGCGTTATTGCAATTTTTCACATATTTAAGTTATGTGCTAAACACGTTATTGCAATTTTTCACATATTTAAGTTAAGTTCCAAACGCGTTATTGCAATGTTCACATAATACTGCAATATCCTAACACGTTGTAGCAATTTTCACATATTTAAGTTATGTGCCAAACGCGTTATTGCAATTTTTCACATTTTTAAGTTATGTGCTAAACGCGTTATTGCAATTTTTCACATATTCAAGTTATGTGCCAAACGCATTACTGCAATTTTTCATATATTTAAGTTATGTGCAAAACGCGTTATTGCAATTTTTCACATATTTAAGTTATGTGCTAAACACGTTATTGCAATTTTTCACATATTTAAGTTATGTTCCAAACGCGTTATTGCAATTTTCACATAATACTGCAATATCCTAACACGTTGTAGCAATTTTCACATTTTTAAGTTATGTGCCAAACACGTTATTGCAATTTTCACATAATACTGCAATATCCTAAAGCGTTGTAGCAATTTTCACATATTTAAGTTATGTGCCAAACACGTTATTGCAATTTTCACATATTACCGCAATATCCTAACACGTTGTAGAAATTTCCACATATTTAAGTTATGTGCCAAACACGTTATTGCAATTTTTCACATATTTAAGTTTGTGCCAAACAAGTTATTGCAATTTTCACATATTACTGCAACATCCTAACACGTTTTAGCAACCTTTCACGTATTTAAGTTATGTGCCAAACACGTTATTGCAATTTTTCACATATTTAAGTTATGTGCCAAACACGTTATTGCAATTTTCACATATTACTGCAACATCCTAACACGTTTTAGCAACCTTTTACGTATTTAAGTTATGTGCCAAACGCATTATTGCAATTTTTCACATATTTACGTTATGTGTCAAACGCGTTATTGCAATTTTTCACATATTCAAGTTATGTGCTAAACACGTTATTGAAATTTTTCACATACTTAGGTTATGTGTCAAGCGCGTTATTGCAATTTTCACATAATACTGCAATATCCTAACACGTTGTAGCAATTTTTCACATTTTTAAGTTATGTGCTAAACGCGTTATTGCAATTTTTCACATATTCAAGTTATGTGCCAAACGCATTACTGCAATTTTTCATATATTTAAGTTATGTGCAAAACGCGTTATTGCAATTTTTCACATATTTAAGTTATGTGCTAAACACGATATTGCAATTTTTCACATATTTAAGTTATGTTCCAAACGCGTTATTGCAATTTTCACATAATACTGCAATATCCTAACACGTTGTAGCAATTTTCACATTTTTAAGTTATGTGCCAAACACGTTATTGCAATTTTCACATAATACTGCAATATCCTAAAGCGTTGTAGCAATTTTCACATATTTAAGTTATGTGCCAAACACGTTATTGCAATTTTCACATATTACCGCAATATCCTAACACGTTGTAGAAATTTCCACATATTTAAGTTATGTGCCAAACACGTTATTGCAATTTTTCACATATTTAAGTTTGTGCCAAACAAGTTATTGCAATTTTCACATATTACTGCAACATCCTAACACGTTTTAGCAACCTTTCATGTATTTAAGTTATGTGCCAAACACGTTACTGCAATTTTCACATAATACTGCAATATCCTAAAGCGTTGTAGCAATTTTCACATATTTAAGTTATGTGCCAAACACGTTATTGCAATTTTTCACATATTTAAGTTATTTGCCAAACAAGTTATTGCAATTTTCACATATTACTGCAACATCCTTACACATTTTAGCAACCTTTCACGTATTTAAGTTATGTGCCAAACACGTTATTGCAATTTTTCACATATTTAAGTTATGTGCCAAACACGTTATTGCAATTTTCACATATTACTGCAACATCCTAACACGTTTTAGCAACCTTTTACGTATTTAAGTTATGTGCCAAACACGTTATTGCAATTTTCACATTATACTACAATATCCTAACACGTTGTAGCAATTTCACATATTTAAGTTATGTGCCAAACAAGTTATTGCAATTTTCACATTATACTGCAATATCCTAACACGTTGTAGCAATTTCACATATTTAAGTTATGTGCCAAACACGTTATTGCAATTTTTCACATATTTAAGTTATGTGCCAAACAAGTTATTGCAATTTTCACATTATACTGCAATATCCTAACACGTTGTAGCAATTTCACATATTTAAGTTATGTGCCAAACACGTTATTGCAATTTTTCACATAATACTGCAATACCCTAACAGGTTGTAGCAATTTTCACATATTTAAGTTATGTGCCAAACACGTTATTGCAATTTTTCACATAATACTGCAATACCCTAACAGGTTGTAGCAATTTTCACATATTTAAGTTATGTGCCAAACACGTTATTGCAATTTTTGACATAATACTGCAATACCCTAACAGGTTGTAGCAATTTTCACATATTTAAGTTATGTGCCAAACACGTTATTGCAATTTTTCACATAATACTGCAATACCCTAACAGGTTGTAGCAATTTTCACATATTTAAGTTATGTGCCAAACACGTTATTGCAATTTTTGACATATTTAAGTCATGTGCCAAACAAGTTATTGCAATTTTCACATTATACTGCAATATCCTAACACGTTGTAGCAATTTCACATATTTAAGTTATGTGCCAAACACGTTACTGCAATTTTTCACATATTTAAGTTATGTGCCAAACAAGTTATTGCAATTTTCACATTATACTGCAATATCCTAACACGTTATAGCAATTTCACATATTTAAGTTATGTGCCAAACACGTTATTGCAATTTTTGACATATTTAAGTTATGTGCCAAACAAGTTATTGCAATTTTTCACATAATACTGCAATATCCTAACACGTTGTAGCAATTTCACATATTTAAGTTATGTGCCAAACACGTTATTGCAATTTTTCACATAATACTGCAATACCCTAACAGGTTGTAGCAATTTTCACATATTTAAGTTATGTGCCAAACACGTTATTGCAATTTTTGACATATTTAAGTTATGTGCCAAACAAGTTATTGCAATTTTTCACATAATACTGCAATATCCTAACAAGTTGTAGAAATTTCACATATTTAAGTTATGTGCCAAACACGTTATTGCAATTTTTCACATAATACTGCAATACCCTAACAGGTTGTAGCAATTTTCACATATTTAAGTTATGTGCCAAACACGTTATTGCAATTTTTGACATATTTAAGTTATGTGCCAAACAAGTTATTGCAATTTTCACATTATACTGCAATATCCTAACACGTTGTAGCAATTTCACATATTTAAGTTATGTGCCAAACACGTTATTGCAATTTTTCAAATATTTAAGTTATGTGCCAAACAAGTTATTGCAATTTTCACATTATACTGCAATATCCTAACACGTTATAGCAATTTCACATATTTAAGTTATGTGTCAAACACGTTATTGCAATTTTTGACATATTTAAGTTATGTGCCAAACAAGTTATTGCAATTTTTCACATAATACTGCAATATCCTAACACGTTGTAGCAATTTCACATATTTAAGTTATGTGCCAAACACGTTATTGCAATTTTTCACATAATACTGCAATACCCTAACAGGTTGTAGCAATTTTCACATATTTAAGTTATGTGCCAAACACGTTATTGCAATTTTTGGCATATTTAAGTTATGTGCCAAACACGTTATTGCAATTTTTGACATATTTAAGTTATGTGCCAAACAAGTTATTGCAATTTTCACATTATACTGCAATATCCTAACACGTTGTAGCAATTTCACATATTTAAGTTATGTGCCAAACACGTTATTGCAATTTTTCACATATTTAAGTTATGTGCCAAACACGTTATTGCAATTTTTCACATAATACTGCAATACCCTAACAGGTTGTAGCAATTTTCACATATTACAGTATCCAAACATATATTATTCTAATGTAAGAATACGACATTGCGATTTTTACGCGTTATTGCAATCTGCTAGGCATATCATTGCAATGTCTAAATGCTATTGTTATTGCTATCTGATACTTAATCTAGATTCTAGATTAATCACAAATCTAGATTCTTAAACACAACAGACAAATATGTTCACAATTTACCACCCGTCAGCAAAAGAGGTATGAGAGGTGTCAAATATTTTGCATAGATTTGCACGAAAGATATTTTTTATTTTTAAACTTGAATCCAGGAAAACACAAACTGAATACCTTAGCTTTATCTTTGTTTTATAATTATTTCACCGCATGCAATGATTTACATGATAACGCTAAATCCCTATTGACGTTGCTTTGCAAACTCTTTCTTATATGTTACTCTAACTAAATGTGAAATATTTGCATTTAAAATGGTAAACTTTTTGCGG
Source organism: Prosapia bicincta (assembly GCA_036971475.1). Classification (NCBI taxonomy): domain Eukaryota; kingdom Metazoa; phylum Arthropoda; class Insecta; order Hemiptera; family Cercopidae; genus Prosapia; species Prosapia bicincta. The sequence continues at coordinate 24,636,261 of JBAIZL010000006.1, read as the reverse complement.
TATAACATCCTACCGACAAGGAAAACATGGAGAAAGTAATTATAATTATTGCGAAGTACTGCGGTAAGCGTATCCGAGAGTTGCCAAAGGAATCTGACCCACAGTTTCTGTTGCGTTAATCAAAAGATAATGAGTTAAGGGAAGGTTTACAAATAATGATAATAAATAATGGACAGGTTTTCTTAGCAAATTACAAAACCCTTAGATGACATAAATACAAAATTACACTACTAGCAATGACATATTTTATTTGAATATTGGTACTAACTACATATATAAGAACTAAGAAAAATGCCTTTTCCAACTGTTTTTCCTTGTACGTTTTGTTTATAAGACCAAAGATTTGTTGTTACAAGTCTTAATAATTCCTCCTGCTGTAGGAATGGTGAAGGGGATGCTTTCAGCATAAAAGACAATGACAGAAGGAATCGGTCACACGCACAGAGCGCACACAGATGCAGTATAGAAACAGCTGGTCTGGCGAGAGGCCGTAGGAGAGCCGTGGAAGTTTGGGGGAAACCAGTTTCGCTGATATCGGGGGTCATAGAGCACATGTTTATACTTTGTACGTATTACAGACATATTTATGTACATATCAAGATAAACTTAATAGTCAAGGCTAAAGGCCTTAATAGTGACGTAATTCTTAGCAATTGCCTCAAGTCATACAATGCTATTCTGACTCTACTTTTGCAAACCGTGAATTTCAAAAATTGTTTAACTAACTTAATTCTACTCCATGTCAAACTCCCGCACTGTAGAAATCTGATTGACTAGAATTTAGAAAATCTGAGTGGTTATACGAGTAGTAGTTGTGGTTATGTGCAGTGTGAGTGGTTTACTGTATTCCAAAACGTTACAGTTTAAAATATATCTTTATACAATTATACATTCATGCATACATTATATATATATATATATATATATATATATATATATATATATATATATATATATATTATTTATTTATTGTATAATATTATTACTATACAACTGGTTAAAGGGTAGTTTTTAAGTAGTCTTCAAATATATAGATAGCTGTAATATTTTACTAGACTAAATTAAATAGTCTGATTGTAGCAGACGCGCACACAAAATACGGCGCTGTATAGGCAATTTAAGGGCATAATGAATATGTGACAATGCCGTAGCCAGAGTTGAAGGTATTAATAATAGAAGTGAGTATAATAAGGAAGAAAATATTACTCTTATATTCTCACAAATTAAAAAAATTCTATTTATAGTGCTAGTAGCGAGAACAAAACAATATACTTGAAACAAAAACAAATTTTAATTTCTTATTAATGTTTCAGAAGCTTACATGTAAGTACATTCGATGGCGACGGCATGGCCTGGAAATAAGTCAACTAAAATGCCAGTAACCCTCATCGTTCGCTTCTTAAGTAATTCAAGAAATTTTACCATTAGTTCCCACACAATAGAAGAATATTGATAAAACTGTTTTAAAAAACGTTATAAGTTTACGATTATAGAACACACGCATCTGTTTCTTGAATAGAATCAAATACAAAAAGAAACCTCAATACAACTTCGACAGAGTTGTGCTCGGCATAAATGCACTTACTACACTTCGTAGCCATAAGAGCTCGCGCGCGCGCTCGCACACACGTACGCACGCATGCGCGCGCGCGCGCACACACACACACACACACACACACACACACACACACCGCCGTATGAGTTAGCCTGGGCTACAATAGAGAGACGATTTTCATTGAACGTGAAAATGAAAAACAAAAATGAAATCACAACCCAAAACGAAATCGCAAAAGCCAAACGTTCAACTTTACAAACCAACTCGGCTTATTTACTTTATTTAGAAGAGGTTTTTAAATATTATTATATTTTTAATACTTAAACTTGCGTAATATGCACAACTCGGGGCGGCTTAATAACTTACTGGAGTATTTGCTGTGGGCAAACTTTGTTGAGTACGTCTTGCGAACTTTCTCCCCTCCCAGCCTCCACCTTTACAATTTACCAGTTAAATATTTACAACCCCGCCAGTTTTCCTTAGGGCAGGGAGACAAACTCTAAAGACTCTGTGTGTAATTACATTTCGCTTGTTCTTTGTTCTTAGAATTTTCACAATAAAACTGTAAACAATAAAAGGTATTAAAACTTCGTGTATCTGAAAACAAGCTCCGATAAAATGGTTAAAACTCTACAGCGACTAACTTCACGTTTATAGTTCTATTACCGCACACGTTTGTAAGGAAGTAAGAAATGGAAGGGATTCTACTGATTAATAATTTGGTTGGGTTTAGTTTGTTTTAAAGTTTTTGAAATGGTAAGATATCTCTTAATAGATGTCTGTCAAACGGCAGGTAGCTTCATAGAAAAATGTTTCAAGTCTCTATTCTTTCGATACAAAAATAATTTTAATGCCATACATGTTTCAACAGCCCAGCTGTCATCATCAGGCATGTGCGAACATTTGAGTAGTTGACGCTGACATTTAGTTCACTGACCATACCAGAAACAATCAATGTAATGTCAGTTTTGACCATTCCCGTGTACCTAATGATGACTAGCTTAGGTTTTGATACGTGTATTGCATTGAAGTAATTTAAAGGAAATATATCTCTCAGATTTGAATCATTTTGCAAGTTTGCTGCTCATGTTGTTCTCGCAAGCCTAGTTCAAAAGGAAATTACACAATTAATTTGTTCAACTCAATGTCACCTGACGTAACTGAATAATATGTAACTCAAGTAAGCAAAGACGGTTCCTAAAATTTAATCTAAGGCCTTTTGCAATTTACCGAAAAAATTTCTTAATAACGCCCTGACGTACAACAAATAATAACAAACCTTAACATATATTAATAAGAGCCGCTTGTCTGTAGTAACACTTATATTTCATCTAACGAAAACAGCCAAATTAGAAATACAAATCGAATCGAAACGATTTTTTTTACTAAGTGGTGGGACATAAAAATACATATTTTTACTTACTAACCAGCTACCACCACATGTCATTTCTATTATTCGGTGACACACTAACCAGTAAAGATAGTCATCTAGGAGTAACCCTTCTGCTTTCATTGCCTTTCCACTTCACGTTTAGGGCAGCATGTCGGATGGTTTAGGTCCAAGACATCAGCTTCAGACAACGGGCAGCACCAGCGGCATTAGCGACCCCCTGACCAGTAAAAGTAGGCATCCAGGAGAAACCCTTCTGCCTCCCATTGTCTTTCCTCTTCACGTTTAGGGCAGCATGTCGGATGGTTTACGTCCATGATATCTACTTCAGACAACTACAAGAGGTGCTGACAAGAAAAGCAATTATATAGAGATGCGCTGCAAGGTAATCAGGACCAGTAAAGATAGGCATCCAGGAGACACCCTTCTGCCTCCCATTGCCTTTCCACTTCACGTTTAGGGCAGCATGTCGGATGGTTTAGGTCCATGACATCTACTTCTCCATGACATCTACTTCAGACAACTACAAGAGGTGCTGACAAGAAAAACAATTATATAGAGATGCGCTGCAAGGTAATCAGGACCAGTGATGGTTCTCAAAGCTACCACGCAGGAGATAAGACAGCATCTTCGCTAGCCAGGAGTAGCTCATTTTACCAATTCCGTTTAGAGTAGCTTTGTCAATACATGTTAAAATCTAAACTAGTAGTTCAAGTTCAAGATGGAATGAATGACATTACCGCACCGATAATGTAACTAATGCTAACTATTCCAACTTGCTGCACTACGATGCAGTCCTGGCTTTTTGCTGTAGTGTAAGAAATGTACAGACTACTTGAGCACTCGAGTCGAGGTGAAGCGTAGGCATGCACATTCAGCTGAAGTGTAATAAACTATTAATACCCGTGCATGTACACGTGAAGGCGTATTGAATGCACAAGCCACCGGAAGTGAATCACCGTACAATACACAGAACATTCTTACTGCAATTACCTCCGACATAAGAAGATAGATTTCAACAAATACATTCAGTTTTATATCTGTGATTGTTGTTCAATTGGTTGTGACGTCACGTGCTAAGACTATTCGTTTACACAGATCCAGTAATACATTAACGACTTCATTCAAACTGGTTTGATACTTTCTGAAACTGTCGCGCTTAATATAAACAAATCCACTGATATTCCATGTATAGAAGATAAGGCAACAAATACATAACAGAACCTTTGAATGCAATATTTAAAAAAGTATTTTAAATGTATATTTTTTTCAAGATATTTTATATAGTTAAAATTATATATTTAATTTTATATCTGTGTACATATTTATATATACATTTTATTTTTTTATAACTGAAACACGTAATATTATTATAACTAAAAGTCCAACACAACTGTGTTTATCAATATAAAAACGAAAAAATAAAATTCTTTAAGTTATCGATTCAACCTCATTTCTTTCAGTCTAACTAAATTCCAACGGAACCATTTAAACCACGCCCACAGACCGTCCAGATAAACATTTCGAGATAAACGGATAGAACTTCTATTTTTTTCGTGGCCCATCCTCCAGTATTCTTTCGAAGAACAAGAATAAACGTCAAATATAATTCAAGAGTAAAATATTAGGGAGGGTAGGTGGAAAGAAGAAGGGATTAGGGTAGGGGTAGAGAAATTAACGGTAAAGGGAGTGTAGGTGGAAAGAAGAAGGGATTAGGGTAGGGGTAGAGAAATTAACGGTAAAGGAAGTGTAGGTGGAAAGAAGAAGGGATTAGGGTAGGGGTAGAGAAATTAACGGTAAAGGGAGGGTAGGTGGAAAGAAGAAGGGATTAGGGTAGGGGTAGAGAAATTAACGGTAAAGGGAGTGTAGGTGGAAAGAAGAAGGGATTAGGGTAGGGGTAGAGAAATTAACGGTAAAGGGAGTGTAGGTGGAATGAAGAAGGGATTAGGGTAGGGGTAGAGAAATTAACGGTAAAGGGAGTGTAGGTGGAAAGAAGAAGGGATTAGGGTAGGGGTAGAGAAATTAACGGTAAAGGGAGTGTAGGTGGAAAGAAGAAGGGATTAGGGTAGGGGTAGAGAAATTAACGGTAAAGGGAGTGTAGGTGGAAAGAAGAAGGGATTAGGGTAGGGGTAGAGAAATTAACGGTAAATGGAGGGTAGGTGGAAAGAAGAAGGGATTAGGGTAGGGGTAGAGAAATTAACGGTAAAGGGATAGTAGATGGAAAAGAAGAGGAATAAAACTAAAGAAGGGAAAGGAAAAACATGGAACTATGTAAAGGAATATGTAAAGCAGAAAGAAAAAATGATCGAGCAAAGAAAGAATTTTGGCAAAGAAGGATAGTGAAAACCACCCAATAGTATTGGCGGATCCAGCAGGACACGTGGCTCCCTAGACTGTAAAAATTGATACTATTTACAATTTCATTATTTAAAAACAATAAGCTTATATTTACTTGAAAAAACATCGCATTATTCTTGCAATCACCACGCCAATCCTTGTGCATAGCGCTAAATTGTAGGTTTAATGCACAACTGTTGTGCCTCTGCTTTGAAATTATAGATCCAAAAGTCCAAAAGTACAAAAGTGACTGTATCTGACCAGAGATATTGTTAATATGAATGGAAGCTACAGATATTGTTAATATGCCTGGAAGCTACAGATTTTGTTAATATACCTGAAAGCTGAAAAAATACTCTGACACAGTATTTTTGTAAATTTATATTTTAGAATATATATTACAAAACATGAAAAAAACTTCATTTAAAGTGAGCACAATCGTGACATGGAAATATTAAAAAATACATTCTGGCGGGAAAACTAGTATCATGTCACAAATAACTGCACACCAACTCGCAAAACAATATACTTTATTGTCATACGCGTTTTAATTACTTATGTCATCATCATCAGGGAAACTACTACAAATATACAAATACAAACTTGTAGTTTCAAGTTGCAGTTGTAAATTTGTAGTAGTTTCACTGATGATGATGACATAAATCACTGAAACCCGTATGACAATAAAGTGTATTCTTTTGTGAGTTCATATACAGTAATTTATTTATTTCTAACCTCAACTCACAAGCCAGCTCTATAGCTACTAACGAGTATCATGTCACTTGAGCAAAGTGAAACTTTTATAGAAATGTTTGTGTATATAGTCTTATAAGCTTTAATGCCAAGAAAAATGCAGGTGGATTTATGAGTCAATTATTCTGTATTTCAATTAAATGACATCGTTTCGACTGCTATTTTCTACCTTCTTCAGTTATACCTAAAATATAACGAGATACTTTGCCTGAGTTTAAAATAAATAGAGGATAATTGACTAATATAGGGCTATTAACCGTGTTTTTCTTGACCTTTACAGAAATAATTCCGTACAAGACGCATTTATCTATAAATAATATTTATTAGCTTACGTCAGCAATTAGTCTGTTGGTTACGTAACAGTAAAGTTTGACCAAACGTTCAAAGACCTGTCACTATTGGATCGAATTCTTTACCACGGTAAGATGGAAATAACGAAACATCAAATAAAAGGCATAAGTAAAACAAAAGGCTATTTAGTTATTTTTACCTCAAACCCAGAATCTACTGAACTATAAAGGAACGTTTTAATAGCGTACTATGCATTGTTCCAGAAAGCTATTTAAGGGAAACTACAGTGGGCCGTAAACGTTTTACAGCCGAGTTCTGGTTAATCACGGCTGCCAAGTCAGATCGCCCGCCTAGTCGTGGAGGCTCACCTCGGCTTCGCGAACTTGTCGGGGATATCGCTGAGACGTCTGCTTCCAAACAAATGTAACCCTGGACTATACCTGTAGAGAGGAGTGTGTTATTATTTGCTCAAGGGTCTTACTGTGAGAGACAGACTGCGTCACCGGCCTTCCTCTACGACGAGTCGCGACTCCGGTCACTAGACTCATTTAACTACTAAAATAGAACATTCCGTACCGCATGATTGATTCGGTCCAGGTAGAGCAATCGGACCATCATGCACATGAGGCTAGGACTCTAAAGATGAGCCTGGGGCCGGGAAATATTTCCGCAGCAGTTATCAACCCGCCCATTAACTCTTGTGGTTACTGTTTGTATACAGCAGATTTTAATCAAATTTTAAAATGATTTTTTTCCACATCACTAAAAGCTATTACTATTCATGTTTTATATATTGTAGATGACAATACAACATTGTAAAAGAAATACAATTAAATCAGAAACTAAGAAAGGAAGAAACATAAAATTATATACAAGACAATGACTAAATCTTATAATTCATATCCAGATATCGAATTGAGCTAAAATAGTCTTCTAAATTCGATGGCTGTATATGAAACAATCATAACAAGTAATCTAAGCAAAAACAATTTGTCAGTCAATTCCTATTTAGATCAACAAAGAAAAAATGTGTTACCTATTTTGTATTAATAATTACAATTATTATAAATAAAGTAACATAACCTATGCATTAAAACAGCTGCTCTACCACAAAACCCATAACTTAAAACCAGTTGTTTTAAGAAATCATACGTTATTACTTATTTAAACCAAAGTGGGACTAAACTATAATCAATCAATTATTGAATTATTATTTTAAAAACTATTAAATCAAGTGTCATTCACAACAAGTTTTAAAAAATGTACTTGAAATTGGGTAGACGAATAAAAAGTATTTTATTAATGATTAAAAATTTGAACATAATTTATATATATATATATATATTATATAAGGAGAGTGTGACTGATGAAAGGGATTGGAAAATCAAGCACTAATTAATGAATTCCACATTTCAATTACTGTGTTGTAAATCTCGTGATCGTTTTTTGCTCACTTTCGGAGGTCGAATAAACTCAAGTTTTACAAAATTATAATTATAATTATATGTTTGATAGCAGTACAACAAACATTTATAAAAACATGTAATTTTAAAAAAATCAAGTCAATTCCTACTTGAATAAAGAAAGTTACTTGTTTTAATAAATAATTACAATAATTATAAATAAAGTAACATAACCTATGCGCTAAAACAACTGTTCTACTACAACCTATAACATAATATCAGCTGTTTTATGAAAGCTTATGTTATCACTTATTTTAATCCAAACGGGAAGGAGATTCTTATATTGCATTCCTTGCCCCTTTTTTAACAGGGTTTTCTTTCACATAAAACTAAAAGAATACAATATTAAATTTAATTCATGAATTAATATTTGAAAAAAGGTTTATTATCATCAATAACATCTACAAGTTAAAAAAAAAGAATTCGAACTTGAATGGATGAATAAATATTTTATACCGAGGGAAAATTTAAACAAGATATGTGTTAGGAGGGTGTGAATTTTTTATAAGAATTTAAATGAATTTAAAAATTAATGAATTGTAATGAATGAATGACGTAATTAATGAATTGTTCATTTCAATTACTGTGTTGTAAATTTCGTTAGTGATTTTCGCCCACTTCCAGGTGTCCAGTGATTTTAAGTTCTACAAAATTATAACATATGTCTGATGACAGTACAAGAAATAATTATAAAAATAAAAGACTTGAAACGGTCAAATAAATTTTTAAAACTTTCTAAGAATAGACTTTAATTTTGAAATAATCAAGAAAGAATAAAGTAAAATAAGTAATATTTATAACTGTATAAAACAACTGTGGCGTAATGTTTAACGTAAATAAATGAAATCTCTCAACCAAAAATAACTTTCTTCTTTTATTCAAAACCTTATGTACATTTCGATTGCATAGCAATCATCATCAGAGGTAATTTACAATGAAAATACCTCAGAGGTATTTTTTCATTGTAAATTACCTCTGAGGATGATTGCTATGCAATCGGAATGTACATAAGGTTTTAAATAAAAGAGGAAAGTTATTTGTGTTTGAGAGGTTTCATTTATTTATGTTAAGTAATATGTATGTCAACTGTGAAAGAAAGATTTCTTTAGGCTAGAAATTAAAAGCATGCGGAGGACATAAAATGTTACGAATCTACAAGAAACATGTTGTCTCACTTTGAATGGTTAATTTTGTAAGAAATTTAAATAATTATCTATAAAAATGGAATACCTCCTAACGCCCCGTGCTTTTAGTTACAAGCTTAAAATCAAATGTTTTTCGATAGCAAAAAATATATTTTTTTTTATTCATCCTTTAGATCTCTAAACAAAATCATCTTTAAATATTATTTTACTTGATTTTTGTACGTTTTATACACAACAGAACATTTGGTTTGAAATGGAAATAATAATTAGCATAAAGACGAAATCAACACATGTTTCTATAATCTATGAAATCATGGATAAAGAAAACATTATTTTAAAAGTGGGATGTATAAACCAATAGTTATTGAAGTTCTGGTTTCTTAAAATATTATTATTTGTATAGTTACAGGGTATGTCATTTAATACCAAATGTAATCAGAGATAACTAATATAATAAGGAAAATGTATTAAAAGTATCAATTTATGTCAATAAATAAAATATTAAGTTACAATAAAACAATATGGTTAGAATAGATTTCTATCTAATCTAGGGAAGACAGCGCAATAGTATTAACTATAAACAGATCTTCACAATCCATGTGGTTGTCTTTTTATTGCAGTATAGTTATCAGCGAGTAGTGTCTCAGAATAATAACAATGGGTATATGGGTAAGATTAAGGGTATGACCATAAACCCCCTTAGTAGAGATACAAGTTTCACGACATGGCGTGGTCTCATACCTGGAGTGACCTACTCCCCTCCATTGGGATCATAAACAATAAGTAAGAGTAAGCAATAAGAAAGGAAAAACGTAATAAGTCCTGACACTGGGACTAAGAGAATTCATGGGATTGAGTAGGCACGGTTGCTTTACCTGAAGTGGGTCTGTTCTGGATACGAGGGGGAAAAGAGGTGACGACTACCAGTTATAGGTCAAATGTTATAAGCTGGCACTTGGTGGTTGCAGGACTCGACGAGAGGCCGAGGGCGAGGGGAGAATGGAGGTTGCTCAAACATGGAGGTTATTTTCAAAAACATCGACCCTTAAACTTCAGCCAACGTATTATTTTGTTACTTATTAATACTTTTCGATACATAGTAAAAATAACAACATGTATAAATAGGGCGTTCACGGAAGCCCGTTTGGGACGGGTAGGCCGCGATTTATTGCCACGATGAGTTATGATGACAGTGTCTGATGTTTTATAGACGACGAATCTACAATTTCTATCTAAGAGTTTACCTATAGCCGAGTCGTGGGCTCTATTTCTCTTCGCCCCAAATGATAGCATGTTATTTTGGGTCCGTCTGCTATTGTGAGTAGACGTTTATCGTCATATGCATATTGACGAGAGGCTATTCAGATGTTGGCAGAACAACTTTGTGAGGAATAAGATTGTTTCATGAACTGGACTGGATGACTAACTTCATATATATATATATATATATATATATATATATATATATATATATATATATATATATATGTGTGTGTGTGTGTGTGTGTGATATTATTTTTTTGTAAACATTTCTATTCTCTTTGCCATGCTTTGCTGTGGCACATTGTGGTTGCATGGATGAGATATGAGAAACAAAACGTTATATTTTGCAATACTTCAGAGGCTAAGGCAATACAGAGCTACGGCTATGTCATTATTTGATCAAACCGTTGCCAGAACCAATCTGATAAGAAATTTTTTTCCCAGTTCCTCCTGGTGGATGCAAGAAGAAGTTTCCCGCAACGCCGCCATTTATCATTTTCATTATACGATCATAAAATGCCCTTATGTTGACGCGTTAATTTCGGAATGCGTGATTGGACATATTACTGGGAATCACCTTATTGCAACTCTGTTTACGGCACAATTCCGCATCTTTGATGCCATCGCAGCTTTGGTTGGTGCTGCCATTCCCAAATAACCTGTACTTAAAATTTGTCAAGCGGCGCAGCTCGATCACACAAAAGTACCTCGATAAGGGTGAACATTTTATCCAGATTGTGTAATCTGAATGAGATGTAAGCAGGTAAATTTCTTTTTGTTAATAAACTATATAATTGGGAACAGTAATGTTTAACGTGTGACTGTGGTCGTCATTAGTGTGGCGAGTGTTCCCCTGATTGTAGCAGATGGGGTAGTTGCTGGTACAAAGCTGACGACACAAAAACTGTGTTCTCGCTGTCGCGGGTGTGTTACTGATGCGAAGAACAGATAAAAACCATCTCTGAAGCGAGTTGTGTGTCGTGTCAAAATGTGACTTCAATCGCTGCAGAACGTTTTGAGTTTTTGAAGCGTACACAAACCATCATAACATTTTTATATATATAGATTAGGTATGGGTAGTTTTTCCATCGCTCACGGATGATGGGGCGATTGCTGGTACATAAGTGAACGTTGAAGCTTTTTTTCTCGCGGTCGCGGGTATGCCAATCAGGCGAAAAAAAATACATAAAAATTAATCTCTGAAGCGGGTTGTATGTCGTATGAAAATGTGACCTCATTCGGGGATATTTCTAGTTTTTGAAGCATACAAAAACAAACTATTTTTTTGAAGCATTCGCAATTATTTGGGAATGGCAGCCTCCATCGAAGCTACGATGGCTTGATTTGATGCGGATTTTCACCGTAAATAGAGTTACAACACCGGTGATCCCCATTTATATGTCCAATCAAGCATTCCCAAATTTACGCGTGTACATAAAAGCATTGACGATAGCATAATGCAAATGAACGTCTTCTTACATGCACTAGGAGGAACTGGGGAAACATTTCTTATCAGATTGAGAACAGTTCAATCAAAACAGGACTTAGCCTAGCTCTGTGTTACCTTTATCTTCAAAATATTGCAAAATTAAACTTCTATGAAACGTATTCTTCGTTTTGTTTCTCATTTCTCATCCATGCAAGCCCAATGTAACTATGTAAACTTTGTGTATTTAAAGATAATACTTAAATTTAAGTATTAACAGAGATTTTACAAATTAAGTATTAAGGAGCCTTACAATTAGTTGTATTATTGAACGTATGACCTATTTTCAACCTGGAGTTGATGGTGGGCGATAGGGATTGATATTTCACTGGGTTGGGGCGATACGGGGGATTCGAAACGACTCTATGACTGAGTCGGGGACGAATCGTGACTGAATTCCTGGATAAGAAGGAGACTGTAATCAGTCTCTACTCCCAAAAGCTTAGAGGGAATGTAGCGGACCAAATATTCAAGACATATACCTTTCTATGGATTTGAAGACTACAATATTAATTTACATTGACATTTACATTTACGGCAAAAATTACAATTTCACCATTAACAGAACAGATTTTTAAAATACAGGTAGTAAAATGTAACAAATTTATTTCACTTTTACGTCCGTTTATTGATGGAGTAAAATTATTGTATGAATATAATTTTAAAAACCCGTCCTCTGACCAAAGATGCAAAACCTGAACAAAGACTGGTCCCAGCTGGGTGACGATCGGTTACTCTGATGAAATGTTGCTTACAGAGGTAGTTCAAATTACTGCCGATGTAAACTACTCCGCAGTATCGCATATCTACAAACACTTTGCTACTTTATCGGATTTAGCAACACTTGTTCTAAACTATAAGGCTTGTCTTTTAGCTTTTGATTAAATTTCTAATTCAACAAAGCACAATTACATTTTAAAAAATAAAAATGCAATTTAATAAAACTAATTAAGTTTACTGCAGTAAAAATTAAATGTTAAAACGACAAATGCCTTACTAAGGGAATTGTGTTAATTGTTTTATACATTGCAAAACCGCGTGCTTCACATAAATGTAATTAAAAACAGTTGTCACGTATTTAATTAATTAATACAAACGTCATTAATTAAACAAATAGAAAAACAAGAGTTACAGAATTTAAAGAAAACGTATACAAAATCTAGCCAGCGCGGCGACCGCTTGTATGCCAGACTTGTGAGGAAGTGCACAAACACTTTGACTGCCTGAGGAGGCGATTAAAGCAAAACCTAAAGCAAGATGTTTAGTTTAAACCTAAATTTATGGCTAAATTTATAGGATATCGTTATGTTGGAAAATAAAAGACCGTTTAAATGAAGATTTCACACGTCACAACGCACGCAACTTGTCGCATTCACACTGAGGATTTTGTGCTATCGGCACGCTGACCATATTTTTAATTATTAAATTCGGGACAACCTAGTTATGGATGTAGTAGAATGTAAGAAACCCTTTAATACACGAAAAGCAATAGACTTATTACATTTGCATAATATAAATATACTTAAGCTATTTTATTTCTGTTCCTCAACAAAATTTCTAAGGATTAACAATATCTGTTAAGGCGTATTTATTTATTCCTATTTAAATTTGAAAAAGAACAAATAAATCACAATTAACTATACTCACTGTTGCCAACCTCAAGCTGTACAATATATTGTACGAGTGATATGTTCGTTGAACCAATGTGATGAATATACCTTTTACAAAAATGCGCTTGAAATTCAAGACAAATATTTTACGGGACGCAACTATAAAAATCGTTAGTTTGGTGGCGCCCAAGGTTATGTAGCATCCGTCACGTGACAATGTAGAGAAAGAGTTAGTTTGGTGGCGCCCAAGGTTATGTAACATCCGTCACGTGACAATGGAGAGAAAGAGTTAGTTTGGTGGCGCCCAAGGTTATGTAGCATCCGTCACGTGACAATGGAGAGAAAGAGTTAGTTTGGTGGTGCCCAAGGTTATGTAGCATCCGTCACGTGACAATGGAGAGAAAGAGTTAGTTTGGTGGCGCCCAAGGTTATGTAGCATTCGTCACGTGACAATGGAGAGAAAGAGTTAGATTGGTGGCGCCCAAGGTTATGTAACATCCGTCACGTGACAATGGAGAGAAAGAGTTAGTTTGGTGGCGCCCAAGGTTGTGTAGCATCCGTCACGTGACAATGGAGAGAAAGAGTTAGTTTGGTGGCCCCGAGGTCGTGCAGTATTCGTCACGTGACAATGGTTTCAGGTAGAATTATGGGGATCAGGGCTTTTGGTAGTGGACTGAGATTGGGAAAGTAGCATTTTATATTGGAAGGACTATTATTTGGATGGGATGAATAAGGTTTATGTAATTTAATGTGTAGATAGTTAACTTACTTACGATATTTATTAAGAACTTACAGCTAACACATTTCCCTAAGAACTTTGTACAAAGAGATTTAATGCCACAACCTAATCTAAGTTGTTATAAGGGAAGGTGTAAGGAAGAAAGGAAAGGACGTAGATTACAGGAGTCATGGAGGTTCCAGGAGTACTCTGAGCCGTGACCTAAAGACAGGAGGGAGCCGAGATCTGTGAATATCCTAAGCATTCGTCCCTGCCAAAGACTAAGACGCAAGACTGAAAATTAATTGCATTTCCAACACCTAGGTGGCGTTGCAGCTGCCCAGATTAATCTCCCTACCGTATCGATGCCCATTAAGGTGCCTGGTCATAGCAATCCCTAATATACTATAAGACTTACAATCGCAATCTATGAACAGAAACGTCTATTCGGGATATTTAAGACAAATTAATTTTTTGAAATACTTTATAAACCTACACATGTTCGGACAAACCTGGTAAAGACACGACAAATACAAACGTACGGCGCAGGCATCGTGATTAACGTATCTCGGCTTACCGTTGGCAAAGACAAATCTGCGCCATCTGTTAACTCGTCTCACCTGTGGAAAGACAAAGAAATCAATAAGTCAACATAAGTAAACAGCAGGTAAAAACGCACACAGAAATAATGTAATAAGTACTACAGATTATAAATTATTAACAATCTATATTATGTTTGCTTAATTGATATGTTTACTACCGGACATTTTAAAATGTTTTCATCCTGAGAAATAATTTTAATGTTTATTGTCATACGTTTTTCGTCTAATCTCCGAGTTTTTTTTTTTTTTTTTTTGTTTAAAGACGTTTTACAAGTGTAGGGCCGCTGGCCTTAAGCCTCAACCTCCATCCTTGGAGGACATGCATTTTCTGTAGGGGTGTATTCCTTTACCTGAAATGTTCCAGCTTTTAGGCGTCAGAAATTCGTCATTCATCCTCTCTGCTGGTCAAGGAAGACCCATTGTCCGCCTTGCACCCAGTGGTTACGCGACATGTATGTATTCGAGGATGTGACAGAAGCATATTCCTAGAAACCCCAACTCATACGTTTGGAAACAGAGGGAATACTCTGAGTATTTATTTCGATCAGAGCATCGACAGCTCATCTCGCCTCCAAGATGGGCTGAAAATTGTCAGAAAACAATTTACGACGAAGCTGCGGTAAATCTAGGACTTTGAATGGAACCTAGAAGAGGAATTACCATATGACAGAAGAAAGTGGAAATTGCACGGTGAGGTGGCGACAGCTAAATTGTGTATATATATATATATATATATATATATATATATATATATATATATATATATATATATATATATATATATATATATATATTCTTGATATTTAACATTATCCATTGTTATTGTTCCGATGTTATTGTCAATGCATACATCAAACCGGAAATTTATAATTCAAACTTAGCCACACACGCAATCAAAAACAAACACACATTCCCCACATTAGAAAACATACACCTAATAAAAAAAGTTCAAAAAGGCCTCAAAATGACAATCTGGGAACAACTAGAAATTTATAAAAATAAAAATAACATCATCAACGAACAGATACAAATAAAATCAAAAAACGACAAATTATTCAATCTAATAGACAGTATAAACCCCAAGACAAATGCCAAAAACTCGCACAGTGCAGTGAAACTAAAAATAGAAGTTAACGGTACATCAAGGTCAACAGCAGATTTCACGCAGCCCGCAGTCCAAAATACGTTTAGTATGCCAGATGATGGAGGCACTCGCTAGCTTCTGAAAGCGCTCGCATAAATACCAAGTAAGATTCTTGTTTAAGTACATAAGTGAAAGTGATAAGTGTATACAAGAAAACAGTGTTGCATAATCTACAAATATATATATATATATATATATATATATATATATATATATATATACCAGAAAAACAGACGCAGAATTATATTCGGATTCAAGATGTTTCGCAATTTCAACTAATTGTGTAAGAATTATATTTTTTAGCTTTTTATACTTTCACAAGGGATGCTTTCCTTGGTTAATAAGATAATGCGGTCCATCACGAGACAAATGGCACAAGTGACGTATATATTCAGAGTAGGTTATAAGGTTATCCTCATCTACACATATATGTACGTTCAGTCTTTCATACGAAAGTTGTTTTCCTCTTTACTAAGAGCTGTTTAAGTCTGTTTCAAGTGAAATTGCCTATATATTCAGAAATATAATATTATTTAATTAGTTGAGTATGTACTAGCAGAAGACGATTAATAATGTTACTAAGACTTTTATCTAATATTTTATCTAATAAAATTTTTAATGTGAAATATTGTGAACAAAACAAATTTAAAATTTAAATTTATAAGTGCAACGTACTAACAATTGGCAATAATACATTTGGCTTTACTAGTTTCATAACGCTCTGCAGTGTGATTTCAACACGGCATTAGCATATAACAATAACTAATAAGGGGACATATCGATTAAGGTTCCGTTCTGTAGTGCATGTTTTCAAGTGAAATTTACCGCATTACACTTATTCAAAGCAGGGATATTTTCTTTTAAAATTACTTGAAATTTATTTCTAAAACTTCCACCAATAATAAAACAAAATAATATACTAAAACTATAATGTTATTAAAAATAATTTACGGAAAATTATATTGTTTAAAATTAATTTAATAAACAAAATTTTCATGTCAATTATAACTATAACTCTATATATAACTACAATTAATACATTAAATTTAATTAATGGATTATTATTTTAAAGAACTGTATTATCATCAATTGCCATCCACACAAGTTTAAGAAAATCTATTTGAACTTTGATCTGATGAATAAATAGAACAAAAGATAGTATTTTATTAACGATTCTAAATTTGTTAAAGATATACAATGTATAAGGATAGTGTGAAGTACTAGAAGGAATTAAAGTGATTTAGTTATGCAATTTACTCTTTAATGACTTAAGTTTAAAACTGTATAGAGGTACATGTATATACAAATTGGATATGGAAAAAAAATAGAAAGAAAAGGCTGACTAAAACACACGTTAAAATGCATAAAAATCCCCCGATATTTTTATTAATGTGAGACAAAGAATGATCATAACTTTTAGTATTTTTGTATTTTAAAGAACCGTTTGACAACAATCGCCTACGAGGTATAACGAAAGAATAATAAATATATAAGGGAATATGCTCACACACACCATACACAGTGTATGAACTTGGAGGAGAGATAGAGAGACAGAGAGAGAGAGAGAGAGAGAACGAGAGAGAGAGAGAGAGAAAGAGAGGAAGATAGGGAGGAAGAAAGAGAGAGATGAAGAGAGACTGAGGGAGGAGGAAGAGAGAGAGAGAGGAAGTGAGAGAGAGGAAGAGAGTGAGAGGAAGATAGAGAGAGTGAGAGACAGAGAGAGAGAGAGTGAGAGAAAGAGAGAGGAGAGAGAGAGATAGATGAAGAGAGAGTGAGAGGGAGGAAGAGAGAGAGAGGAAGCGAGAGATAGATAGATAAAGAGAGTGAGAGAGAGGGAGAGAGGGAGGGAGAGAGGGAGGGAGAGAGGGAGGGAGAGAGAGGAAGAGAGAGAGAGGAAGCAAGAGATAGATAAAGAGAGTGAGAGAGAGGGAGGGAGAGAGAGAGAGGAAGCGAGAGATAGATAGATGAATAGAGTGAGAGAGAGGGAGAGAGGAAGAGAGAGAGAGAGAGAGAGAGAGAGAGAACTATATTTTGGAAAAGTTATAAGCACCGGGTTCATTCAATAAACCAAGTCGAATAGTAGGCCTACTTCTAAAACAATATGTCAAAGATTTCCAACCGTCGGTATGGATGTGTAGCCCACATCACGCAAATCAAAACTACAACAATCGTAAATCACGCCACGCTAGGAATGCCCGATATTGTTACGGAATCGATTCGAACATAAACGGGAGAAACGTAACGCACGTTATCCGGGACGCTACACAGTCGCGCCTACAGCCGGCGAATCTTTTATACCGCGGAATTTTCGTGAAATCTTAAAGGGCGAAGGAACGTTCAGAGATCTGGATTCAATTTATAATATTGGGAACGTGAGACGAAAACGTTTTGACGAGTCCCGAGGGATTGTGTCGAGTTCTTTCTCTCATATATATTTTTTTCCTTTTAACATTGAAAATGCAAAGGTTTACTGTTTATTTATGTTATTTTTTACGAATTATACTCTGACTGGGTGTATGATAAATGGCCTGCATAAACTGTACAAAAATAACTGTTAGGTGATTTTGGAGTTTTATTGAACCGTAAAGTTATGACTGCATTAGAACCCACAAAGGTGCTTACACTATGTACATTAGACAACTCTGTATGACCCCGATACTGAGTTTAAGAAAGCGACCCTACCTACACGAGTAGTGATTGTCCGCCAATCACAGTACTGCGTGAATGACTTCAGTTCATAGCTGAACCTACACGCACTCTACCTTGGCCTTTCCTTAATGATTCTTCATTGCCAGGAGAAATTGAAGTACTGTACTGAAGTGTGTATGGACCATTAGCAGACGATTCATTTTGCAAAATAATAATTGAACACAGTTGCATAGTTTTAATGTAGAGGGAATGGATTGTAAATAGGTAGAGCTTTCAAGGTTAGGTGCATATATCCCCTGAACATAAAGCTAAGGACCACGTATAAAGCACTATTTATTGGTAATATAGGCAAAGCGTTTCTTGATTTAAACATCAAGAGCTATATTGTAAAGCATGCCAGCATTGAGTATAGGTCTAATGCTATTACATGAATAGGAGTGGGACAGATAGCACTTCTGGAAGTTAAGGAGAGCAGAGTAAGGGAAGGAGGAAAGAGAGAAGAGGAAGAAGAGAAGGAGGAGGTGGAAGAAGAGGGGAAGGAGAATAAAAGAAAGGAGAAAGAGACGAATGACGAGTGTAAGGGGGAGCGAGAGAGAGAGAGAGAGAATGTTTCGGTACTATTGTATTGTAATGTGTAGCCTATATTAGAGATCTCCATGAGTTTTTTGTAATTTTAGAACGATCAGCCAGTCTGATTGTTATATATTAAGGACAGGAAAGGATTGTGAAAAAGTGGAATTAAAGTAGAACAAAAACAGCCTAGTAAAGGATGTATGGGGGAATTATCACGTATGTATGTAGATTCATTTTACCGATGTTGGGGAGGTGTCTCGTCCGCTACTTACATTGTAGGCCTATATAGTAGTATAATAATAATAATAGTTGGTTCCACTAGCGAAGATTTACTCTCCCACCCCTAACCTGATAGTTTCTATAGAAACCAATATCCCTTCCCACCCCTACTAACAGGATGGTTACACTAGCGAACAATTTCCTCTTCCAGCCCTTACTAATCGGATGGTATCTCTACCAAACAATATCCTCTCCTACCCCTACGAACAGGATAGATTCACTTTCAAACAATATCACCTCCCACCCCTTCTAAAAGGATTATTACACTAGCGAACAATTTCCTCTTCCAGCCCTTACTAATCGGATGGTATCTCTACCACACAATATCCTCTCCTACCCCTACGAACAGGATAGATTCACTAGCAAACAATATTAACTCCCACCCCTTCTAAAAGGATGGTTTCACTAGCGAACAATTTCCTCTCCCATCACTACTAACCAGATGGTTTCTCTACCAAACAATATCCCATTCCACTAACCGGATGGTTTCACTAGCGCACCATTTCCCCTCCCTCCTATACTAATAGGATGGTTTCACTAGCGATCAATTTCCCCTCTCTCCCACACTAATAGGATGGTTTCACTAGCGAACAATTTCCCCTCCCTCCCATACTAATAGGATGGTTTTACTAGCGAACAATTTCCCCTCCCTCCCATACTAATAGGATGGTTTCACTACCGAACAATTTCCCCTCCCTCCCATACTAATAGGATGGTTTCACTAGCGAACAATTTCCCTTCCATCCCATACTAATACAATGGTTTCACTAGCGAACCATTTCCTCTCTCACCACTACTAACAGGATCGTTTCACTAGCGAACAATTTCCCCTCCCTCTCATACTAATACGATGGTTTCACTAGCGAACAATTTCCCTTCCATCCCATACTAATAGAATGGTTTCACTAGCGAACCATTTCCTCTCTCACCACTACTAACAGGATCGTTTCACTAGCGAACAATTTCCCCTCCCTCTCATACTAATACGATGGTTTCACTAGCGAACAATTTCCCCTCCCTCCTATACTAACAGGATGGTTTCACTACCGAACAATTTCCCTTCCATCCCATACTAATAGGATGGTTTCACTAGCGAACCATTTCCTCTCTCACCACTACTAACAGGATCGTTTCACTAGCGAACAATTTCCCCTCCCTCTCATACTAATACGATGGTTTCACTAGCGAACAATTTCCCCTTCCTCTCATACTAATACGATGGTTTCACTAGCGAACAATTTCCCCTCCCTCTCATACTAATACGATGGTTTCACTAGCGAACAATTTCCCTTCCATCCCATACTAATAGAATGGTTTCACTAGCGAACCATTTCCTCTCTCACCACTACTAACAGGATCGTTTCACTAGCGAACAATTTCCCCTCCATCTCATACTAATACGATGGTTTCACTAGCGAACAATTTCCCCTCCCTCCTATACTAACAGGATGGTTTCACTACCGAACAATTTCCCTTCCATCCCATACTAATAGGATGGTTTCACTAGCGAAATATTTCCCTTCCATCCCATAAGAATAGGGTGGTTTCACTAGCGAAGAATTTCCCCTCCCTCCTATACTAACAGGATGGTTTCACTACCGAACAATTTCCCTTCCATCCCATACTAATAGGATGGTTTTACTAGCGAACCATTTCCTCTCTCACCACTACTAACAGGATCGTTTCACTAGCGAAAAATTTCCCCTCCCTCTCATACTAATACGATGGTTTCACTAGCGAACAATTTCCCCTCCCTCCTATACTAACAGGATGGTTTCACTAGCAAACGATTTCCCTCCCTCCCATACTAAGTGGTTGGTTTTAAGCCGTATTGCTAAATTTTCTTATGCTGCATCATGTTCCACTCGGGCTATACCGAATTATCTGTCCCATTATTTACCAGTGTATAAACCAAAATATTAATTACTGAAATTATTTACTTTGAAAACCACAGAGACATAGCAAACATGCACTGATCGAAGTAGGTCTAGTATTACGTTACCATGGTATTAACCCTGATACTAACAAGACGTCAGCTATACGTGTGCAGCGCGAGTGTAAAAATAGAGCCAAGGCC
This sequence comes from Prosapia bicincta, assembly GCA_036971475.1. Lineage (NCBI taxonomy): Eukaryota > Metazoa > Arthropoda > Insecta > Hemiptera > Cercopidae > Prosapia > Prosapia bicincta. The sequence goes on along the minus strand of JBAIZL010000006.1, from coordinate 24,614,926 downwards.
ACGGAGGCCTAGTTTATCAAATTAGCAAGAGCACAGGCGAGCATCATCTGATAACGCTAGGCACGCCGCTACTGCGGATTTACGACCCGTCTTTGCGCTGGCCACATAACTTTGCGCCTTTGCCGTCGCGTCGGTTTACGTGTTATCAACATGCGATAGCATATATATAGTACTGTATCGTATGTTGGTACTTACTGATTACCAATTTCTCACAACGACAGTGACCCCAGGGTTACATTGAGCTACTATGCGTACCTTGATATACAGTAATATTTATGAATATTTTTAGAAGTATTCTATGTTCTTAATAAATGCTACCCATTACTGGTAATAAAAAACCACACAGAAATGTACGAATTTCTCTAAAAAATAAAAACTCTTGTAACGATAACCGTAGAGTCCAATAGCAGGAAATTTACACTAAATAAAATATCTTCCACTCCGAATAAAATTTGCTGCCTCCACAGCAATATAAACTCCTCCCACACACTCTGGGACAAACATTACCAAATATGTAGGAGACCGCCAAGTTAAAGCTTTCCCAAATGGAGAGTGTTCGAAGGACGTAAACTGAGACTTATTTGGTTTGAATGGAAATAAGTTAAAGAAGTCAGATTTTACGGGCTGAGTGCATCGTGAAAATCTCGTTGAAACATTTTAAAAAGATTCGAGGTGAATATCTTAAAAATTCATAAGTTTTATTCCCAAAAGATTCTTTGATTTACTTTCGCTTCTTTCATTGTTCGAAAATATTCCACTTCAGAGTTGCATGAAGTATATTAATAAATAAGTTCTTTAACTTATTTTGTTGAATTTAATTATATTTTAAAAATAACATCTTCGAACTTTAGTCAGTTGAAAAAACATATAGCAGAATGAAACGTAATTTGGAAAAACCTACATATTGGTTTAGTAGAGCCTTCATAAACTAAAGTCTCGATTACACAGAGCGACGAGGACCAACTATGATGGTGGCGACGACCGACGGCTATGGTAACGACGAGCATCGGTGATGGTGACGACGACCGACGCTGATGATGGCATCGGCCAACGGCGATGGTATCGGCAAGCGACAGCGATGGTGGCCATGATCAACAACGATAGTTACGACGAGCGACGGCGATGGTGAAGACGAGCGAAGGCAATAGTGATGACAACCGACGGGGGTGGTGAAGACGAGCGACGGCCGAAGGCGATAGTGACTACGACAGTTATCGATGGTGGCGACGAGCGACGATAATGATGGCCACGATCGTCGGCGATGGTAGCGACGACCGACGGCGGTAGTGACGACGACTGACGGCGATGGTAGCGACGACCAACGGCGGTGGTGACGACGACCGACGGCGATGGCAGCGACGGCCGACGGCGATAGTGAATACGACAGTTATCGATGGTGGCGACGAGCGACGGGGATGGTGACGACGATCGACGGCGAATGACGACTACCAGCGGTGATGGTGGCGACAACAGAAAGTGATGTGGCGACGCCGACGGCGATAGTTGCAGCGATCGAAGGCGTCGTATCATATAAAAAGACGGTTTCAATCTCTTCCCCTTTCACTCATGGCACACACTCTTTTTTTTAAACAAAATAATTTCTCTAGATGATGCAAATGCGTCTTGTCAAATTCACTGGTCTGGCTGATAGCTAATTTGAACTGTACGTTTGCCGTGCATTGTCGCGTTCACTTTTTAACACGGAATGTTAGATAAAGGGAGGTTGGATAATCCGGGCTCTTCTGTACAAGAGAAGTAACGATACAATGGAACGAATCTACCAAGTGCACCACTTTATTCTGAGACATCGTGCTCCTGGCATTAAATGAGTGTAGAATATTCAGACCTTCAGATCTTCATATATACAATTGCTCCAATTTTTCCATTTATATGAACTTGTTACTTAAAAAGCTATAAAATTCAAGTTAACTTTCTACAAAATACTAAAGTCGGTATTTTTCTATCAAATAGATGATTCGGATCCTGTAAAATTACTTTAAAAGTATACTTCAAGAAACAATACAGAAAAATCCTACACCAGAGAAAACATTACCAGTTCGTTACGTTGGGGACATGTCGATGTTATTTCTCAACGTCATAAGTAGGGCATATTTGAAAAGACAAGAAATAGTTGTCAAAACGGCATCCTACTAAATAATTATGGCTCGTTAAAACAGCCGTCCTTTTACGTTAGGTTAGGTTTGAGTATTTCAACATAAATGTATTTGAAAATTCCACATAATGACGACCATATGTAAGCGTTTACAGTAGCTTGAACCGACGGGAACCGAAGCTTTTTACGAACAGCCCCGCCTTGTCATCAAGACACCCAACGGGCTTGATTGAAACATTTACTTTACAGCCCGGCCCGGCTTATGTCAAGTATCGCCAGAGTGTTGCCCTGAGTCATTACGCGCCCGTGACGCAGGCGCAGACGCGGCTCGGCTGTTTTTATCATTCAGATTAAAAGCGCGGCTAATGAAGGGTCTACAAGCCGGTGACATCGTGGCTTATTTCTCGTGCACCGACTAGACGAAAATGTGTTTACTAAATAACACGCGCAGATGTTCTCTCGCGTCTTGAAAGCTAATTTATCGTTTCTAATTACTACATTTAATATTGGAGGGGATTTGTGGCGCGCTGGCGCAGGCTTACACTACTCTGGGTACATTTTACTGATTGCCTGAAACGTTTCTGTGTAATCTGTATCTTCCCTTACTCTTTCTACATATGATTTTAAATTCCTACTATTAGTGCTTATATATATATATATATATATATATATATATATATATATATATATATATATATATATATATATATATATATATACTTATAATCATCCACTAAAGAACAAATACATTTTTTTAAACTCGTAGTGGACAGAACTTGACGTCAATTCAGTATTTTTTTTCAAATATTAATTCATTAACTAAATTTAATGAATTAATTTTTGTTTTTATTTCATATAAACACTCTTCACGAAAGCGTTAATTTCAAATCGTTAATAAAATACTTTTAACTATCCACTCTAAAACAAATGTATTTTTTAAAAATTTATAGTGGACAAAAGTTGAAGTCAATACAGTTTCTTTACAAATAATAATTCATTACTTAAATTTAATGGATTGATTTTAGTTTTACATGGGAGAAACACTTTTCACAAAAGCGTTAAGTTATGTAATATAGTTATTTCGCCCAATTTGGCTTTAAAAAATTGATAACATATGATTTCATAAAACAGCTGACTATGTTATAGGTTATGTGATAGAACAGCTGTTTTAACGCATAGGTTATGTTACTGTATTTATTTAATTGTAATGGCTTGATAAAAAGTAACTAAAATGAATTGTTTTCTTTGTTGATCTAAGTAGGTCAACTTACTTTAACGTTTGAATAAACCACTTGTTATTAGCTAAATATCTCCCGATCGCACAAATGACGCACCGCGACTGTGTAACACTAACCGGGACAAGTACGTAGTTCTGCGCCGCGCTCGTACATTACATTAATTAACGCCATAAACGTCGACGTCTCCCCGCGCTGAAACACTTCAATTAATTTTTAAACCGAAAGCTTTCCGATTTTTTGAGCACGCGAATAGGTTACGTGAAACTGAAGTTCGTTCCGAATAAACCACTATAATGAACTCAGCGAAGAAATCTCAATATGGCTTTCGGAGGTTGTATGGGCAACTGTTACTGCCATATACTGAGGGAAACCACACATCGGGCGTGCCTTCGTATTAAAGGGTTTCCATGATATACTAACGCGAAATGTTCAAGACACTCAGACGACAATATATCCTGGCAATTATGATAACACTACCTACGCAATCATAGCTAATGTAGACAAGATGTGTGATGACCAGGTAGCCTTTAGAAAGGGTAGGAAAGGATTTGTAAATAGATTGGAATAAGGTAACCCCACTCTGGTAAAGGATATAGGGGGGAGGGGGGTTGTAGGGACGTGTGCAGGGTGACGTACCTAGTGTATACATTCTCTCTATCGGGGATATAAATAGGTACCCCCCCGTACATCCTCTCAGCTATAGTTTTACCCTATTTTTCAAATAGAGGGAAGTTCTTTTCCTTTCCATAATTCCACCAACACGATGCTATCCTTTCCAAATCCGTCCCGAGCGATAATAAAAGGGTTATTTTCCTTGGAACACAAACTTCCAGACTGCAGCTAAACCAAAATTCCACATCTTCCAAAATTCTGGAATTCCATGTTCTCTTTATTAATACTTTACCAACCTCCTACATCCATACAGAGCGATATAAATCGTTTCTTTGCCTTTGCCTATACCGTAAAGCTAATATTCCCTATTACACTTGACCATGATTCCACCACATCTTCCAAAATTCTGGAATTCCATGTTCTCTTTATTAATACTTTACCAACCTCCTACATCCATACAGAGCGATATAAATCGTTTCTTTGCCTTTGCCTATACCGTAAAGCTAATATTCCCTATTACACTTGACCATGATTCCACCACATCTTCCAAAATTCTGGAATTCCATGTTCTCTTTATTAATACTTTACTAACCTCCAACATCCATACAGAGCGATATAAATCGTTTCTTTGTCTTTGCCTATACCGTAAAGCTAATATTCCCTCTTACACTTGACCATGATTCCACCCGCGTCCCAACTCAAGGTAATACGTGCTAGCGATATGTTAACGTCTTCTTATGAACTAATATGAATCTTGAGACTATATACCACCTACATCTCTCCCATATAGATCCAAATGTCCTTAGCACCATCCTACCGCGCAATAACGTATACAATCTACACTATAACACACAAAAGAGAAATATATTCGTTCAGTAAAAGCATCAGTAACTGAAAGTGAGCAGGACAATTGCAACAGTTTTCCATTATCTAAGTACATAAATCTAACATAAAAAGCATACGTAGATTAAGCTTGTATGTAAGATAGCCTAATTACAAAGATATCCGTACATAAAGCTAACATAAAAAGCATACGTAGATTAAGCTTGTATGTAAGATAGCCTAATTACAAAGATATCCGTACATAAAGCTAACATAAAAAGCATACGTAGATTAAGCTTGTATGTAAGATAGCCTAATTACAAAGATATCCGTACATAAAGCTAACATAAAAAGCATACGTAGATTAAGCTTGTATGTAAGATAGCCTAATTACAAAGATATCCGTACATAAAGCTAACATAAAAAGCATACGTAGATTAAGCTTGTATGTAAGATAGCCTAATTACAAAGATATCCGTACATAAAGCTAACATAAAAAGCATACGTAGATTAAGCTTGTATGTAAGATAGCCTAATTACAAAGATATCCGTACATAAAGCTAACATAAAAAGCATACGTAGATTAAGCTTGTATGTAAGATAGCCTAATTACAAAGATATCCGTACATAAAGCTAACATAAAAAGCATACGTAGATTAAGCTTGTATGTAAGATAGCCTAATTACAAAGATATCCGTACATAAAGCTAACATAAAAAGCATACGTAGATTAAGCTTGTATGTAAGATAGCCTAATTACAAAGATATCCGTACATAAAGCTAACATAAAAAGCATACGTAGATTAAGCTTGTATGTAAGATAGCCTAATTACAAAGATATCCGTACATAAAGCTAACATAAAAAGCATACGTAGATTAAGCTTGTATGTAAGATAGCCTAATTACAAAGATATCCGTACATAAAGCTAACATAAAAAGCATACGTAGATTAAGCTTGTATGTAAGATAGCCTAATTACAAAGATATCCGTACATAAAGCTAACATAAAAAGCATATGTAGATTAAGCTTGTATGTAAGATAGCCTAATTACAAAGATATCCGTACATAAAGCTAACATAAAAAGCATACGTAGATTAAGCTTGTATGTAAGATAGCCTAATTACAAAGATATCCGTACATAAAGCTAACATAAAAAGCATACGTAAATTAAGCTTGTATGTAAGATAGCCTAATTACAAAGATATCCGTACATAAAGCTAACATAAAAAGCATACGTAGATTAAGCTTGTATGTAAGATAGCCTAATTACAAAGATATCCGTACATAAAGCTAACATAAAAAGCATACGTAGATTAAGCTTGTATGTAAGATAGCCTAATTACAAAGATATCCGTACATAAAGCTAACATAAAAAGCATACGTAGATTAAGCTTGTATGTAAGATAGCCTAATTACAAAGATATCCGTACATAAAGCTAACATAAAAAGCATACGTAGATTAAGCTTGTATGTAAGATAGCCTAATTACAAAGATATCCGTACATAAAGCTAACATAAAAAGCATACGTAGATTAAGCTTGTATGTAAGATAGACTAATTACAAAGATATCCTTTCGGTAACCTATTTACATAACGATATCTCTCGTGAATGTATTTTTACTTTATTTACTACAAATTGTAGTTCTAATCACTCATGAAGATGACTTGAAGTTTGAAACGCATTTATATTAATTACATGTGTGTTTTTTTAATATGAACTGTTTATGATAACATTAATTTATCTTTTAGATTACAATTTTATGAACTATGTGTTTACACAACAATATAAACTATTTTAATTATTTTTCTTGTTTCTTCGGTTTTTGTTTAACTGAACATAGGTCTAATATGAACAAAAAATTTTCAAACTCTATTGCTGCTAAGAGCAACAAAGAAAAATATCATTTTAGTTACTATTTATTAAATAACTACAATAAACATAAATAAAGTAACAACCTATGCGTTAAAACAGCTGTTCTATCACTTGAACAATATCGTAAAATCAGCTGTTTTATAAAATCATGTGTTATCACTTATTTTAACTCAATGGGACGAAATAACTAAATTGCATACCTTACTCCTTTTGCATAACGTTTTTCATAAATATAAAACTAAAATTAGTTCATTTAAATTTAATTAACAAAATAATATTTGAAAAACAACTGCATTAACACCAATTGTCATTCATTACAAGTTTTAGAAAAATTTATTTGAACTTGGATGGATGAATAAAACGTATTTTAGTAAAACAGTTGTTCAACCACATAACCTGTAACATAAAATCAGCTGTTTTATGAAATCATGTTATCTCTTACTTTACGCCAAATGGGAGAAATAACGATATACTTAGCACTTTTTGTGAAATATTTTTCTGTCATATAAAATTAAAATTAATTCATTAAACTAAATTACTGAATTAATATTTTTAAAAACTGCATTAACACGCGCGCGCGCGCGCGCGTGTGTGTGTGTGGGTCTGTGTGTGTGTGTGTGTGTGTGTTTGTGTGTGTGTGTGTGTGTGTGTGTGGAATTGAAAGAAAGTTGTAAGATGAACAAACAAATGAAAAAAATGATCGAAATCTAATGAAGGCTTGTTTATCTTTTTAAAAAACATACAAAACGGGTTAAATACTCGTAAACCAGACATATTCCAACAACAATAACTTTAAAATTTTAATAAATATTTTCGAGTGAAACAATGGAATCCAGTTATAACTGAATGGGGAATAACGTGACCAAGTCGTACAGTAATAACAATATCTGACCTTCGGAATAGAATAAACGTTTTGGCGTAAAATAAAGGAATCCGGCTTGCTCGATGACACAACCGATATTATGGCATCAGCCGGGCGTATTTGCACGTTCTGATCAAACAGTTTCCACTCTTGCCTTTGACAAACACTGTTCTCCCCTTTATTGGTTGTGTCAAGCTTTGTATGGAAATATTCAACCGCCTATAATACGTTAAATGTCCGCCACTGGCGTTCTCGCGCCCACACAAGATATCGATTTTATTAAACTGCTTCAATCTAAACAATGTGTGTTTACCTGCGCTTTAAAAATAGCCACAGCTATAGAAAAATGTGCGTATCTCCTTTCCTTCAAAAATAGGAGTTGTGTTGTATTCTGACAAGTAATATAAACAAAAAAAATTTTTAAGTCAATTTCCACATAATTCAACAAAGAAAAGTTTTGTTTTAGTTACTTTTTATTAAATAATTACAATTAATATAAATAAAGCAACATAACCTATGCGCTAAAACAACTGTTCTACTACATAACATAAAATCAGCTGTTTTATGAAATTATATGTTATCCCTTATTTTAAGCCAAATAGGACGGAGTAATTATATATTGCATACCTAAAAATAGACGATAATACTTATTACGCGTAACCCTAACTATAAAATTATCTTTTATAATGTATAAACCAAATTACAGTACTGTCTCAATTATCCGACCTCGATTAACCTAGTTCCAGTTTAACTGAACGGTAAAGAAAACTCGCGCACACACACAAATATTATCAGTCAGGCAATGATATCCTAGATTTTTCAATTCTTTCTATTAATTCACACTCTCCTAATATATATATATATATATATATATATATATATATATATATATATATATATATATATATATATATAGAGAGAGAGAGAGAGAGAGAGAGAGAGAGAGAGTTCAAATTTTCAATCATTAATAAAATACATTTTATTTATCTGTTCAAGTTCAAATACATTTTTTTTAACTTGTATTGGGTGACACTTGATGTTAATATAGTTTATCAAACATTAATTCATTAATTAAATTTAATGTATTAATTTCAGTTTTAGGCCTATATGAGACACAACTTTTCACAAAAGGGGAAGGTATGCAAAATAGTTATTTCGTCCCATTTGCCTTGAAATAATTAACATATGACTTCATACAACAGTTTAATTTATGCTCTAGGTTATGTCGTGGAACAGCTGTTTTAACGCATGTGTTATGTTACTTTATATATAATAATAGTAATTCTTTAATTATTATTAAGTAACTAAAACACAATTTCTCTTGTTTAAGTTAAGTAGGAATTCACCGTAAAACTTTTGTTTATGCTACTTGTTTTAGTGGCTAGATTACAAAGCGGGTCGGTATAGTACTTGGGTAATGCATTCTAACGGGCAGGACGTCGCAAGTGCAGTAAGATTTTAAGACAAGAAGGCATCGTTAATCGTCGGCAACTTGCACATGTCAGTGAAACTGAACGGAAGCACGGTTCACAGCTATATCAGATGACAGCTGACGTCACACAAATAGGTCACAAGGCGGAATGAATTGTAGAGAAAGTTCAGTGAAGCGTTGACCTTGAAGAGAAAGGTCGTACATAACGCTTCCGTACATCGCATATACGCAGTGTGTACGACGGAGCAGAAATTCTCAGTAGTATAACCACTCAGTCAAGTTAATTGTAAACACGTCGCTAATGATCCAAGGTTAAAGCGTCCATTTTGTTTTAATGACACTCTCTACAAATAAACGCGAGGGAATTGCCGGTGATTATCTAATCTGACTAATCGCTTTCTGAGATAAACATCCTTCGGGCAAATTCGATGTGTGTAAACAATTTAATGGTTTTGACCCCGGTAATGAGAAAGCATAATTCAGAGAAGCAATCTCCCGACAAGAAGAAAAACTTACCGTCATGTGCAAGGCTGTAGGCTGTATTGACATCACGCTACCTCAATCTGAGTAAAGAATCGCTTTACTCCAGTTGAGGACAGGTGTACATTAGGTATTTCCCTTCCCAAACGGTGACATTTCCTTCTCTTATACCTAACACTTACCTTCCTTTATCCTTTCCTTACAAGGGGGTGTAACCGGTAGATATATATAATTGGCGCACTATAAGTTCTGCTTTGACCTTCGAGCGGCGGGTGCTGAGGGGGGAGAATCAATGCCTTTCTGCAAACATTGGTTCTTATAGTTCTAATGGCACTTGTCCTATATCTAGGCTATTCTAGTCAGTCTCTCATTGCCAATTGGCAAGTTCATTGTGTAGTTACTGTTGTTAAGTACATGCACGCGCACACGCACGCACGCACGCACACACACACACACACACACACACACACACACACACACACACACACACATATATATATATATATATATAGATATATATATATATATATATTTATAAAATGTTTGAAGTCTTTTAAAACAATCCATTTTGTGTCAAATATCACGCGAGAAAGTCCACACATTTTCCGGGTTTTCGTAGTACTTTGGAAGAAAATTGTACGGAAAGTGTAGAAGTTATTAATTCTATGTAGAAATCGCATACATACAGAGTGACACTTAATGAAGAGGATTTCAAAATATAGAGCTGTACACGTTTTGCTGTCAGTCAGCACAGCCTGAAGACGCGGCGGTAGTCACTGGCTAGTAGCGGCCGAGCCAGAGCGGAACCTACAGTGCAACAGTAATACCTCTATTCCCTCCAGTTGAAAGCAGGTCTACTTCCTGTAAGGAACCACGCACAGCAATCTCAAAATTTCTCCTTACTTCCTGTATCAGGTGATCATTGCGCCTTTTCCTTGGTTCTACCTAATAGTATATTTACTTTTCCGTATCTGTCCTACAGAGAGGTGTCTAACGGATAAACAAGTCTGTATGGCCTCGATAGAGATTAGGTTTAAGTCAGATTTGATTCCTTGATTCCCCCTATACCGTCTTCCAGTGTAATTATTGTCCCTACCTATAATACAATCCCTCCTAACCACCGTATGCGATCAGTCAGTATAATCGATTTAGACCTACACAACTAATTTAATTGCGATATGTAGGCCTATATCTCGATATAACTGAAAGAAAAATAAACTCTAAACCCCTTCCCCCCCCCCAATTTTAAAACCTCTTACCGTCACGCCCATTTAACTTCTTTCTGTTTAGTAACTCCTCCTGAAACCCAACAATTAACCAAAAGCCCTGATCCCAAATTCCTACTAGCAGCCAGTGCCGCATGACAAACGCTGCATAACCCGGGGACCACCAAACTCCCTTCTTCTCTGGCTGAATGAACAGGCGAAGAGTTTGATAATAATCACTTGACAATAATTATAGGTGTTAATTAAATTTTGAAAAAATAATTAATTTTTTTTAAATCGTACTGAATACAAACAGTGTATACTTTTAAGGATTGCCCTACTCAAGGTAGCTTATTACATATTGTACTAGTATACAGATTGGGGAAGACGAAAATCCCCACAGTAGTTTCTTCTACTTAGATACATATTAAATAGTCGGTATCTGGTTGCATTGGCTCTCAAATACAGCCCCGGTTAGTAGGATTTCAACCTAAGCTATAAAAAACAACCAAATTGAATCCACTTGTGACACTCTGCGCCTGCTTCAAAGACGCATAGTGGCAATGCCTAGTAGGAGGCGACTCTCTGGAAATATTTGACATTAAACAGAGTAAGGTGTGAACTAACCTTGTATAATATTCCACGTTCCTACCAAGCTTTACATACATCTGTTTACGTTACATGGATGGTTCTGCTTGATGAAGAACAAGAGGAAATATGTTAGATAAAGAGCCTGTAACCGTCAGATAAATGAAAAACTAAACTCCTGTAAATCTCTGACATATATTTAATGATTTATGTGGTGCCAATTCTGCTGGAATATATCTCGCTACTTTAATAACAAACAAGTAATATACACAAACATTTTTTATAGTCAATTCAAACTTGGGTCATCGGAGAAAAACATTATTTTAGCTGCTTTTTATTAAATAATTAAAAATTAATATAAATAAAGTAACAACCAAAGCGATAAAACAACTGTTCTACCACAAAACCTATAACATAAAATCAACTGTGTAATTAAATCGTATGTTATCACTTAATTTCAGCCAAATAGGACGAAATAACTTTATTGCATACCTTGCCCCTTATGTAAAAAGTTCTTCCTTCATAGAAAACTAAAAATTTTTCATTAAATTTAAATAATGAATTGATATTTTACAAAGCTGTAATAACATCAAGGGTAATCCACTACAAGTTTAAAAAATTGTATTTGAACTTGAGTGGATGAATAAAAAGTATTTTATTAAAGATTGAGAATTTGTACAAGATATTTATAGGGAAAGTGAACTAATTGAAAGAATTTTAAAACAGTTGAAACAAATTGTTCACGATAATATTTAGGTCAACATGTTCGAGTGGTGGAGCTCACTTCGCACTGCTTAAACGAAAGCCTCTACGTCATATAATAAGCCAAAAGCCATATATTATATTTTAAATTCTTGTCAAACTTAAAAGGCAATTACATGTCAGCAGAGTGGGGGAACAGTTAGAGCTGTGTTGCCATATCGTCACTAAGCCGCTGCCAATGTGACAGTTTAGATATTTACGAAGCTGTGCAACGCGCAGTATTTCAGAACGAGAAATATGGCAACCCTGTCAAATCCGGTACAGTATCGGACGAGACTAGCTACTAGCCTCCATTGTTCGACATTGGTTAGTAAAGTGCTTTTTTAATTTTGTTTTACTATATGCAATTGCGTTTGATTTTTGTAAATAATGACATGTCTATGTTATTGTTTAAGCAAATTTACGAGATACGTAGTCAAAAGAAGTGCTTTTAATCACACTAAGCGAAAAAAAATTTACATAGGTAATTCTTCATAATATTAGATTAATTATAGTTTTTATAAAAGGTCGCTATTTATAAAATTAAGATGTAAAAAAAAATCCAGGAGTGTAAATAACTAATTTTCACAACATAACCTAAAAAAATAAGCAAAAAACCTAATTCATAGAAATTTTTTTTGTAAATGATATTCTTATAAAAAAAAAAATAGGTTGTAATGAAAAATAACCGAACCAAGTAGTCAGAAGACGGTGATAAAACATCAATTTTGAGCTTTTTGCATTATCTTTTCTACGTGATAGCGTCTCACTTTTTGATTCTTCTTTCTGTTGGCCATCGTAGAGCAGAACTAACGGTTGAAACTACTTATTCGTGCATTCGTTGACGGGAATACAGTAGTGGGATCGATTCAAACGTCCCTTATGGCGACTTCTATACCCTGATAAAATTAAACGCACGTGTTTTCAGTCATGTAAATTAAACCTTTTAAGTTCTAGTGCGCGAATGTCATTCTGCGAAAAATTTTAGCTGAACCTTAAACTTGTTTCTCATGATGATGATCACAAAGCAGCGAGACAGCAGATTAAAAATATCGAAATGCCTAGCAAACCATTACCAATCTAATTAGGCCTAAGCATTTTCATTAGTTTAATTATTATATTGCCCGCATTTGCTGACACAGTGGGCAATATATTCCGCAGGGCATGCAATTAATTACAGTGGACAAATTCAGGTCCTAGAGGTTTTCGGAATAATGTAAATCAGCTGGAATAACACACGCACTAACAGCCGGCCGCAAGCGAAGGCCGCCATTATCAAAGTTCATCGTAATAATTGACCCCGCATAATTAATTACCATTCGACGACGCGCTCAGCCCAAGACGGACAGGACAGCCTGCACAACACGGTTATTGCATAGCTTTGCCGTTCATGCATTATTCAGTGGCGTTAATTGGTGAAAGCTGGCTGTAGGAGTGCCTGGGCTTTTTAAATAGCACATGGCCAAACCAAAGCGTCTCCAATGTTCTGGAATCTAGTGCATGTGGTATGAAACAGATTGTGAATATAGACAGAATAAAGGAAAAAAGGTGAAACATTTAATGACTAGCGTATTTAGATATCAAAACTCTACACAGAGGGCGCCGTAAAGAAAGAGTGATAATACGGGATATAATATGTAGTGATCTTTTGGTTTTATACAGGTAGTAGGGAAAGCCTGTAGTTTACTTTTGCAGAGTTACCAACCTGAAGGAGACCTAATATCTAACGGGAGCAAAACTAGGATACCTGAGCCAGTTCAAGTTCCTGTTTAAATGATCGGATATTTTTTATACGTTTATTATTTGGCTTTTTCCTTTATAAGACATATAGTTACTACATCTGGACGTGAACATTAAAAAAGGAGACGACCCTACGATGACGATCCCGTGACACACACACCTCGCTCTGGAGCACATGCACACACACATCTCACTCTAACGTGCACATGCACACACATCGGTCACTTACCCTGACGAGAAACGGGAAGTTAAGAAAGATCTGTTGGTCGAATAGAGAAAATGAATTAATCATGTAAAAAGCAGTGTATATGTGATACGTATGGATAAAACTATTTCTGAAAAGAGGCAGATGAAGAAGAAGAAGATAGAATAAGAGTAAATTACGAAGATCGGCGAGGAACGACAGACAAGTGAAGATATGGAAAGGAGGGACCTGAGAGAAGGCATCGTCAGTACACGCACGCACATGCACGTGGCACGGGCTCACACACAGGCAGAAGAATGTAATAGTTCGACGATTACTCCTTAAAACACACTTTTAAGACACATTTAAAGTGCCTGACTTTTAGCAGTCCGTTAAGCAGTAAATGAGCCTACAAAATCAATTCGGTTGATGATTAAAATTATCGTAAAGTATAAATTATTCCCGAGGTCAATTTTGCAGCCTTTTGACCTCTCTCTTGGAGTTATATGAAGCCATGAAACTGTAAAGTTCTTACAGACAAATATTTTATCTCTATAAAATCTTGTGTTAATGACCAAATGTAGGGACTCACGACGACTGAACGAGTTCCATGACACTTTCATGTTCCGAAAAATGCCCATCGATAATACTGATCAGGAAGGGTGTGAGTGTGTGTAAGTGTGTGCTTGTGCGCGCGCGTATTTGTTAAAAAATTTTAAGAATACTGTAGAAAAACTTTAACACCAAAATACTTGAACGTTTAAAAAATAATGTACGAGCGTTACTACGGTACACTTAAAATTTAAAGAATATTGTCATACTTTACTACAGTATACTTAAAAGATTGTAGAATACTGTACAAACGTTACTACAGTACACTTAAAAGTTTAAAGAATACTTTACAGATTTTACTACAGTACACTTAATAGTTTGAAGAATACTGTACAAACGTTACCACAGTACACTTTGGTTAAAAAAAAACTTTTCAGGTTTTACTACAGTACACTTAAAAGTTTGTAGAATACCTTACAAACGTAATTACAGTACACTTAAAGGTTTAAAGAATATTGTACAAACGTTAGTACAGTACACTTTACAGTATACAGAGTACTGTACAAACTTTACTACAGTACACTTAAAAGTTTAAAGAATACTGTAAAAACGTTACTACAGTACGATTAAGAGTACCGCAATATTAAGGCTTTACTCTTGTTGACTTGAAAATTGAAAGAACATTGTTTTAAAGTACATTTGAACGCTTAAAGATAACGGTAAAGTCAGTGCTTTAAGGAATATGGTTCACATTAAACTTAAAGGAATATTGTGCATATATGACTGCTGTACACTCACGTACTGATTTCTGTTACGTGGCAACTGATAGGAAATCATAGAATGGGTTGATCTGGCAATAGAAACATTTACATATTTGTCCTTGTTTACCTTAAGATGAAAACTTGAAGTAGAAATGTTTTTGCTTTATGACGCTGAGATTTCTCGCAGCACTGCAACATTCCCCCAATGTAATTCTGAATGTGATAGGCTGTAACCTATTTACCGAGGGGCGTCTATAGGTCTGCCGCTGTAAGGCTACAGTTAATTTGCATAGACAGGGCTCAAAGGCGGGTTTTATACGTGAACGGCTGTAAAACAATTTCTCGACTAAGCTAACTCAATCAGCGCGGGCAGCGGGAGGACGTATCGACCGCGGGCTTTGGACTCCACTTCCTGCGGCATTCCCCCTCGTGCCATTATACTCGACACACATATTGCTATTATTACTTCCGCACTCTATTTACAGACGGAGATTGGTTTCGCTTAATTACTTTTCTTCTGCTTTCTAATCCAGTCGTCCTACTTGTTGCAAACTGATCGATATGGCAGTTGTGCATACGTCTAAAGTATATTTACATTGGGTGAATGAATACACTGTGGCTGACAGGAAAGGCGAATCGGAAGCGGATGAAGGGAAGTATTAATAGGGGTTGTACATTCTGCGAAAACTGTTCTTATACAAACTTCTCGAGTAAGAATTATAGCTCACTAATTTCCTGGCAAATTTTTTATTAAAATCATGTATTTATTACAAAACTTTATAAATAAAGAAAAAAACAAGCAATATAAACAACAAAAAAAACGATATTTTTAATGCCTAATTAGGCCAACAAAGGAATATTTTATCTTAGTTACTTTTTATTTATAATTATAATTAACAAAAATAAAGTTAACGTAACGTATACGTTAAAAAACCTGTCCTACCACATAACGTATAGCACAAAATCAGCTGTTTTACGCCTGATAAATATGTTATAATTTATTTTAAGCCAAATGGGACGAAATAACAATATTGCATACCTTGCTCCTTATGTGAAAAGTTGTTCTATTATATAAAACTATAACTAATTCATTTAAAGTGTAATTACTGAGTTAATATTTGTAAACGCTTTATTAATATCGAGTTTCATCCACTGAAAGTTTAAAAAATACATTTGATCTTGAATGAATGAATTGAAAGTATTTTATTAACCATTTATTTTTGAACAAGATATAGCCTGTAAAAAGAGTGTAAACTAATAGAAGAAATTGAAAAATTAATTACTTTTAATGATATTATATTAGTTTTAAAACAAAAAATAATTAATTTGTTTATTAATATGAAAAAAAAAATACCTTAGATATCGATATGCATAATTGATGAATTATTATTCATATGTAACAACATTGACTAGAATACGTACGTTGGTTGTTTTGCATAATGCTTAGGCCATTGAAAGATATCAAAGGATTGTAAATATCAGGATATCATGTAAGCATCCTTAAGCACCCTTCAAGTCACCTACTCTCTGTCGGCGCTACAAACAGGCTTCTAACTCCCTTTTGTTAGAAGGACCGCATGATGTTGGATTAGGTGGTGAAGGAATAACTATTGGTTTCCCTTTTAATTTTAAGGCAATCTGCGATATAACTGCTGTAGCATGGAAGTATTGGGAATAACTGTACGATTTTGTTAGATACGTAATATTAACTGGTCTTGAATGAGTAATTAACGTGGAACCGTATGAGTAGAGATTTGAGGGCGATTTTGTTGTATAATCAAGGTGTACCGGCAGCACGACTTTATCGCCTACAAAAGATAAAGATTGCTGTTAATATAAATAAACTAACATAACCTATGCGTTAAAACAGCTGTTCTACCACATAAACCATAATATAAAATCAGCTGTTTTATTAAATCATCAATTACCTCTAATTTTACCCCAAATGGGATTAAATAACTATATTGCATACCATGCACTTTTGTGAAATGTTTTTGCCAATAAAAAACTAAAATTAATGAATTATTAAATTTAATTAATTCAAATATATTTCAAAAACTGTTATACCATCAATTGTTATTAATTAAAAGTTTTTGAAAATGTAATTGAACTTGAATGGACGAATAAAAAATATTTTATTAACGATTGAAAATTTGAACAAGATATATGAGAAGGTATGCCAACTAATAGAAGGGAATGAATAAACCGCAATTCATCTGGTCGACCTTATTCGCCGGCAATATTAGGGCTTTATGAAGGACGAATATAAAGAGGTTGCCCCTCACTTGGAAGGAAATGAATAAACCGCAATTCATCTGGTCGACCTTATTCGCCGGCAATATTAGGGCTTTATGAAGGACGAATATAAAGAGGTTGCCCCTCACTTGGAAGGAAATGAATAAACCGCAATTCATCTGGTCGACCTTATTCGCCGGCAATATTAGGGCTTTATGAAGGACGAATATAAAGAGGTTGCCCCTCACTTGGAAGGAAATGAATAAACCGCAATCCATCTGGTCGACCTTATTCACCGGCAATATTAGGGCTTTATGAAGGACTAATATAAAGAGGTTGTCCCTCACTTGGAAGGAAATGAATAAACCGCAATCCATCTGGTCGACCTTATTCGCCGGCAATATTAGGGCTTTATGAAGGACTAATATAAAGAGGTTGTCCCTCACTTTGAAGGAAATGAATAAACCGCAATCCATCTGGTCGACCTTATTCGCCGGCAATATTAGGGCTTTATGAAGGACGAATATAAAGAGGTTGCCCCTCACTTGGAAGGAAATGAATAAACCGCAATCCATCTGGTCGACCTTATTCGCCGGCAATATTAGGGCTTTATGAAGGACTAATATAAAGAGGTTGTCCCTCACTTTGAAGGAAATGAATAAACCGCAATCCATCTGGTCGACCTTATTCGCCGGCAATATTAGGGCTTTATGAAGGACTAATATAAAGAGGTTGTCCCTCACTTTGAAGGAAATGAATAAACCGCAATCCATCTGGTCGACCTTATTCGCCGGCAATATTAGGGCTTTATGAAGGACGAATATAAAAAGGTTGCCCCTCACGTGGAAGGAAATGAATAAACCGCAATCCATCTGGTCGACCTTATTCGCCGGCAATATTAGGGCTTTATGAAGGACGAATATAAAGAGGTTGCCCCTCACTTGGAAGGAAATGAATAAACCGCAATCCATCTGGTCGACCTTATTCGCCGGCAATATTAGGGCTTTATGAAGGACGAATATAAAAAGGTTGCCCCTCACGTGGAAGGAAATGAATAAACCGCAATCCATCTGGTCGACCTTATTCGCCGGCAATATTAGGGCTTTATGAAGGACGAATATAAAGAGGTTTCCCCTCACTTGAAAGGAAATGAATAAACCGCAATCCATCTGGTCGACCTTATTCGCCGGCAATATTAGGGCTTTATGAAGGACGAATATAAAGAGGTTGCCCCTCACTTGGAAGGAAATGAATAAACCGCAATCCATCTGGTCGACCTTATTCGCCGGCAATATTAGGGCTTTATGAAGGACTAATATAAAGAGGTTGTCCCTCACTTTGAAGGAAATGAATAAACCGCAATCCATCTGGTCGACCTTATTCGCTGGCAATATTAGGGCTTTATGAAGGACTAATATAAAGAGGTTGCCCCTCACTTGGAAGGAAATGAATAAACCGCAATCCATCTGGTCGACCTTATTCGCCGGCAATATTAGGGCTTTATGAAGGATTAATATAAAGAGGTTGTCCCTCACTTGGAAGGAAATGAATAAACCGCAATCCATCTGGTCGACCTTATTCGCCGGCAATATTAGGGCTTTATGAAGGACGAATATAAAGAGGTTGCCCCTCACTTGGAAGGAAATGAATGAAGAAGACTACAATTAAGATGGGGTTAAGGAAACGAAAATAATGATCCACTGGTGCTGCATCACGTGTGCAAGGACCTACTCTTTATCGGGGCCATAAAGATGTATCTACTCTTCTTACACCCTCTTATAGGAAGAGGTGGGGACAAATAATCCTTGTGCTAGGAATAGAGAAATCTATGGTAACATCGTTCTTCTTACATCCTCTTATAGGAAGAGGTGGGGACAAATAATCCTTGAGCTCGGAATAGAGAAATCTATGGTAACATCGTTCTTCTTACATCCTCTTATAGGAAGAGGGATACGAATTAAGGTGGGGACAAATAATCCTTGTGCTGGGAATAGAGAAATCTATGGTAACATCGTTTCTCTTACACCCTCTTATAGGAAGAGGTGGGGACAAATAATCCTTGTGCTGGGAATAGAGAAATCTAATGGTACCATCGTTCTTCTTACATCCTCTTATAGGAAGAGGGATACGAATTAAGGTGGGGACAAATAATCCTTGTGCTGGGAATAGAGAAATCTATGGTAACATCGTTCTTCTTACATCCTCTTATAGGAAGAGGTGGGGACAAATAATCCTTGTGCTGGGAATAGAGAAATCTAATGGTAACATCGTTCTTCTTACATCCTCTTATATTAAGAGGGATACGAATTAAGGTGGGGACAAATAATCCTTCTGCTGGGAATAGAGAAATCTATGGTAACATCGTTCTTCTTACATCCTCTTATAGGAAGAGGTGGGGACAAATAATCCTTGTGCTGGGAATAGAGAAATCTAATGGTAACATCGTTCTTCTTACATCTTCTTATAGGAAGAGGGATACGAATTAAGGTGGGGACAAATAATCCTTGTGCTGGGAATAGAGAAATCTATGGTAACATCGTTCTTCTTACATCCTCTTATAGGAAGAGGTGGGGACAAATAATCCTTGTGCTGGGAATAGAGAAATCTATGGTAACATCGTTCTTCTTACATCCTCTTATAGGAAGAGGGATACGAATTAAGGTGGGGACAAACAATTCTTGTGTTGGGAATAGAGAAATCTTTGGTAACATCGTTAGGGTAGGGCCACTTCCAAATTCGGTTAACGAGGTGTCAGTCCCGCTAACTGGGACAAAAACCTATCGCAACAATAAAATAGTATAAATAATTACGAACCCTTCCGCAGTTACAATATATAACCGTCCTTTAGTAACCTGTTACTTGACTTTAAGGGAGGTGATTGCTTCATACAGTAAGAGTGCATTTTTACATAATTACATAACGTGATGGCGATAGGTTTCGTAGATCTGAAAGCTTGTGTAAATATTTAAGCAAGAGGGTATTAAAGCAAAGTTCCTGATACAAGTTAACTTGCTGGGGGATAAGTTCGTTAGGTTACTTCGAGTATATTGGATCACACAAACTTCAATACGTTGAAGAAGCCGTTGCGAACATTAATTACCAACTTATTAGATTGCAATTCGAAAGCACTCTTCGGATTTAAGTGAATTCATTGCGTAACTGCTGTTGTAAATGTATTGCTAATTACTATTAAACGTCAAAAAACGGACAATTTCTTCAAGTGAAAATATTTAACCAAGTTTCACTTTATTGAAATCATTTTCAATGGCTTTTTTTGACAAAACGGTTTATGAAGTTATTTTCATGATTTCACACATTACACGTTTTACTAACAAATCTACCTGAAAGATAAACTCTTATGTAAAACTAATTTTGACATCTGAAAGAACATGTTTTCCCTGAATAATAGCTTAAAACTGTTTCCTGATCCAAATAAATTTTAATTAGTTTTTTTAGTATTGTCTAAGATATGAAAACCATTTTAGTAATAAAAAGGTTAGGTTAGGTTAAGCTGGGATTTGTTATGATAGGTTGGGTTAGATAAGGTAATTATCATTTGTCCAGACACCGCCGATTTTACAAGTACAGTAAACTCCCGATTTTCCGTGGAATAGGGTGGCCCGGCAACGCCGGATAAGGAATTCCCCGGATAATCCGCTATGAACAAAGAATACGCAAAACGATCGATAATCGATTATTATACCATAAATTACACAAATAATGACCCCGGTTAATGGAATTTAAAAATAATCTTCAGAGGACAAAATAAATACAGAAAATAATTTAAAATGTCGATGTATTTGACGGATTATAACATGTACATTTATATGTCTAACTATTTACAATACATAAATAAGTATATGTCAAAAGTAAGTATGTATGTGCATATATAATTTCCTTTACACATAATACTTTCACTTTTTAACAAAAAAATCTGTCACTTTCGTCTGTTTTTTGTGAGCATTGATTTAGCTTTAATGTGCGATCTAAGTTCCTTGAGAACCATTTTGTCGCACAGTGTCTACTCGTGTCACAAAGCCATAAAGATCGATAATGTATATGACAGACATGGATAATGCATATGTCACGTCCTAGACTACTTATAGCCGAGATTAGCTGACATTTGTTTACAATCTTGATACACATTAGGTTTTCGGGCGTCCAAGCATTTTGTCATTGTCTCTTATATACAGTAGTCTGCTCGCCCCTTTTATTTCGCGTCGGGATGCTTCCCTTTCAATGTAAAAATTAGTACGTACATATTTTCCCTTAATCTTAACTTCTATTAAGCCTTATACGAGTATTTACGTCGGAATTCACCGTTTGGAAATTTAAACACATGAATCTGATTGGAATAAAAATTGGATATTTGTAAAACAATGGCAGACCCCGGATAATCCGCAAACCGGTTAATCCGCCCACGGATAATCGGGAGTTTACTGTATATATACCTGGTGAAGCAGAATGTCCTCAACAAGCGACTTCCCTAATATTGTTGCAGAGCAAACCTAACTATACGAACCATGATGCTCTCCCACGACCCCTCCATTTCACGTGAGGATAGACTTATTGTGTTCAATATACAGAAATCTCGACGGAGTAAAGATCTTGTAAAACCTTTGGTAATAAAAAGGTTATAACTGTGGGTATAAAAGCGCGTAGATTTAGAGCCGATATCAGTTGTATGGGCAGGCTATCATAGCCAATAGGTTGTAAAGAGCAAGACATAAACCAATGCTCCTCGGCACTATTACCCGTGTAACATGTTCCACTTACAGGGAAATACGTTCGCATAGCCTATGTTAGTTAGCAAACAGATACAATCATATCTCATTCAGGAGCTATAAAATGTCCATAGTTACGTCAGAGCAGCTCCTTAAGCACAAGTGTATGTTCCTTTTTCTATAAGTAGGCCTACAACCGTCTTGTAAGTACTCACGATGTCTTACCTTATTACAGTCTGTAAAGTTTCGGAAGTGCACGGTACGGTCCCTATAACCCCTTGGCAACCTTCCCTGCACCGCTTGGCCTAGCAGTTACTCACCTGTTGTGTTTTTCACAATGAAAACTTATTTTAGTTATTCACAAAAATATCAATAAAATTGTAGATTCGTTGAAAGATTTTTTTTAATTGTAAAAAAAACTAAACAACTTTATTAAAATTTAAACTTTTATGTAAAAATTCATTAAAAAGTTAATATAATTTAATTAAACCTTATTCAATAGATTTCTTTAAAACAATTATTTTGTGTTTGGTATAATTTTTTCTTATTTTTTATTCTGTTTTAAACGAAATTACAATGCTATTGATATTTTGAAAATAAATGAAACAAGTTATCATTTTGAAGTACAGAATAGGTGACTAATGCCAAGGTAGTTATTGGGTTATAACGATATGGTCGGCCGGCAACCTGAGGAACAGCGAACTTCCGAAACTTACGGAACATAGGTTAGGTTTTACACATCTATTAAACCAGATTTTATATGAACCCCTATATAAATAAAATGTCTACTATGGAATAAAGAAATTATTTATTAGTATTCTTTAAAAAAAAGTATTAAAAAAAATTTACGTATTTAAATTTATCTTTGGTAGCACAGTAGAGTCTCGAAAACTCTACATAAGGAGGATTTAAAAGGTGTTGAAATTCATGAATGTCGAGTTTGCAGAAATTCAAATTAAAAATTAAACAAAACCCCATCTTGTTTGCTAAAGTGTGTAATATTTTCAAGTTAATGTATTTACAACGATAAACAAAAATAACTTTTTCATGTTTCATCTTCTATTGTTGTTTTAAAATAGGCTAAATATTAAGTGAAAGTTTACACAATTTTGTCTTCTTTGGAGAAAATGTAAAAATCATAGTTTTTAATGACCGTCAATAAAACAATTAAACAAATAATAATATCAATTAACAAAGACCAAGTAGGGCCTAATAGGCTATAATAAATAAGTAATGCTCTGGCACTAACAATAAAAGGCTGTCGCTCTTCCTACAACCCCTTTCCACACGTCGTCCGCAGACGGTCGGTGAGAGACTGACATTTATTTATCCTCAGACGTGTCGGGTTGTACGGAATGTCGAGTTTTCGAGACTCTACTGTACAGTAGTTAGAAATATACTCAGATACGCAAGAATGGAGTTACATGGAATGGTTTCCAGCGGTTTCCCTTATCGACAAGACTGTCATGTTTCTCAATGCCCTTGTAATCGCACAATCCTTTCTCTTCAACGTTCTCTTTTCCTTTGCCCCTCTAAAGAGCCCTCAAGGTCTAACTGGTAAGGTTTATGCCCGCGCAAAACCAAGTAATCAAGCGCTTAGGTAAGGCCAACCGAGAGTAGATAAAGGTCCACTTACCCTACCTGGACCGAACTAATCAGACTGAGTGTTGAAGGTCGTTCCGTGTTGAAGGAAGAAACCTGGCCGTTCCGAAGGTTCTACTGGCTCCGAGCAGTTCTGGAAAAGCGGTTGAACCGATAGTGTCGGGTTTGAGTAAGTTTCATGCCAGGGCCGGCCGGTCACGTCCAGGACTTACAGTAGGGTCGAGAGATTTTTGAGCCAGACGCTAGCCACGAGTTTAGGATAGATTCATGGGGGCGTTGATTCAAATGCCTGACTACATATTCTCCAATCAAGGAAATATCTTTTTGCCTGAATAGGCTAGGGACTTTAAGTCATAACTCTTCTTCTTTTCGCCATCTTTTTTCTCACGAATTCTCGCAATAACATAATTGGCAATAACCATCTACCAATTAGAGGTAATTAGGAAGGTGCCCTCTTGTAAATTAGCACCTCGTCGACTGCTTAACCACCTACTTTAAATAATTTTTAACATTAAATAGTTTATAAATTTATTCCCTCCCCAGCCCCAATCACCAAGGCCTGTACTTGAGGAACTTATTACCAATTATTTACTTATTTATTTCAGATTCTTATTTATTTATTTATTTTCAGTTTCTTCACTGCAAAGGACACATTACATAACGCTCTGGTAGGTATGTGAGATGAGGAAGGGTAGCGGTAGTGTTAAAATACGGTCACCACTCTTCCTTGGTAATATACCGGGAGGTATCATCGCATCCCTCAGGCGACACCTACTCGCAGTTTTAGAGAGAGAGTTTACTTTAGGGTCTTCATGCTACGCGTCTAGAAATATGAATGCGGAGATAGAAAACAATTAGCAATAACTTCGCGAAATGTATTACTTCTTGCACAGGAAAGCAATTTGATCTCGCTTAGAAACTATCCTGAAACGGGATACAAACACGGTCTACCTGAGTATTACTTGGAGAAGGAGAAGCGCACGTAATGGAACGTAACGATACCCCTCTGGGTATTTGGGAGGAGAACCTTGTAGAGAATATGAAGGAAACCTGAGGAAAATCACGATTGCTGTAGAAATATGGGTTCCTTCAAGACTAAAGCAGAGGAGCAGCATTCTAGAAATAGAGTCTATTGCTAGAACATTGACTTTAGAAGCGCGTTGAGAAGTAGAGATAAGGGTGACAATAAAAAGCACGATACAATACATCCAAACCTAAAAACATTTCCCACCTACCAATATTATTAATACCATTTGTGAAACCATTTTGTGCACAATGACTAATAATAGAGTCGCTTGCTAGCAATGAACCCTAGTATCAACCGTGAGTGCCTCACCTCCAGGAGGCAAAGTTGCCAACGATGGACTAAATTAAACGTTTTATTTCTGCCACATTTTAGTTGCTTCAAACCTATATATTTGTAGTTTTATGTATATTTAAGCTAAAGCTAATATCGGCGCAGGCTTTATACATCTCATGAAATATATACAATAACCTAACCTAACCTTAAACCCAATATGAATATCCAAACCGATTAGATTTACATAACAAACTCCATCTTTCCGGCGTGGTTTCGATAATTTACATAATGTCATTAACAAAGCATATTCCAATATGCTAGTGATAATTCACTCTTTGTTTCACAGAGTTCACGAATAGATAATGGGAGATTTTATCTTTTATTGATAACGTTTTAAACATACAATAAAGAAGCAAAGAAACAAATCCCAAAAAAATGTTTTCTGACAATGTTGGTCCTAAAGCACCTTTTTGCCAATTTTAAGAAATACTATAATTTTAAAATAAAGCCATAAAAAGTGTAAACGCCATGAACAAAATGGGTTCACAGAGTGTTTTCTTAGAGAATGTTGAAACTGAATAAGGAAGCGGAGTATGTTTCCCCAAATTCATGGAACGGTTACAAATGAAGCAGAATTCATCTTTCAACTCATGCATATTCATACAAACTGCGCCTGACACAGAGTGTTCTACCACGTACCGTATGCGCCAAAACCGAATCAGCTGTAGTTGCCTTCTCGATCAGCTGTGCCGACCGATTTTTACCGCGTATTCGTGTTGAAGTATCTCATTTGAGGTTAGTTTTTCTGACTCGGTGACTAACTACTGTAGAGAAAACTTTTATCGTAGAACATTGTTTTCGCTCATTTGGGATTGGAGGTGCGGGTGGGCCAAGTTTGTCGCACACGGGATTTCGTTTTCCGGAATTTCACAAAAACCCGCCTAGTGAATATTAGTGTTGTAGAAATATTTCGTAGATCAGGTAGTGTTTTGTCACAGCATCCAACTAGATGAATAAATAACCATGTGTATAACGAGTTATAAAACAACCCCTCTTCACCAAAATTATGAAGAACCTACAAGAACGGTACGGGTGTTGCCTCACATTGAACTGAGGTCATATAGAACATGTTTATATCCGAGTCTAACCGATTTAGCTTCTTTTTACTTGTATGTGTTTGTAAAACTAGGTAAATCAAATAAAATGAAATAAAATAAAATCATACAACTATTTCGGTACTGTTTATTTTGGCGCATAAGGTACTTGTAATCCAGCATCTCTACTAAACTACGACAGCCATAAATGTAAACATAACGAATTTGTCGAATAATTAAGTAAAGGTTAAAACTACAGCGCTCCCTTGTAGGGCAGACATTTTATTCTTTCCGATAATTTTACGGACATTATGGAGTCCATGAAGGATTACCCAGCAACCTAATGGAAACTGTCAGGTTACTGATAAGGCGGGCTTATCTATCCTGCGAGCGTGAGGCGAATAAGGATTACGTTCCGGGTCATTAGCCCCGAATAATCGACATTTCTTGTTGCACACGCTTTATACACAGCATTTTAACGAGAAACGTGATTTTTATAAATAAAGTTTGTATGATATTTTAATTATTAGGTTTTTTCGTCACATAACCACAAAACTGGAAGCAAAGCGAACTGCATTGATTACAGTCTTCGCCTGCTTGTAAACGACACTGCTGATGCAGGCCATGATACACAATGTACACCAGACAGTGCGAGTTCCTAACTTTACATCTGTTGCTAACCTAACCTATGCGTATCAAGGCTCACGTGTACAGAGGCACGTCTGACGTAGAGCTTCTCTCGGAGTCCCTCAGGGAACACCTTACCGTAACACCTTGGCTTGGCAGTATTTTCGGAAATTGTTCTCCGTACGTACCAAATAATAATAAACAAGTAATATACACACAAAAATGCTAAAAGTCAATTCCTACTTAGGCCAAAAAAAATTTATATTCGCTACTTTTTATTAAATAATTACAATTATAATAAATAAAGTAACACAACGTAGGCGTTAAAACACCTGTTCTACCACATAACCTGTGACATAAAATCAGCTGTTTCATTAAATGATGTTATCACTTATTTTAAGTTAAGTGAAACGAAATAACTATATTGCATACATTGTCTCTTTGTGAAACATTTTTCTCCCTTATAGAATTAAAATTAATTCATTATTTAATTTAATTAATGAATTATTTGAAAAAAAACTTTATTAATATCAATTGTCATCCACTACAAGTTTAAAAACATGTAATTGAACTTGATTGTATGCATAAAAAGTAGTTTAATAACGATTGAAAATTTGAACAAGATATATACATAAGGAGAATGTGAACTAATAGAAGGAAGTGAATGATAAAGTAGGGTAAAGATAATCGTACAAATTAGTAGTGCGAAATAAGCATAAGTAATATTAGACAACACAGTGCATTATTACACGCCGTGCTACTGTGCAAAGTGCCTTTGTTGTTACTAATTCTATTTTGCTGTTTATACCAGTGGGGCATTCTACTATATCACCTACGAAAGTAGGAAAAGGTTTGTAAATATTTGTATGAATAACATAGAAACTTAAAATCCCCAGGAAAAGGATACACGGGAGAGTGGCAAGCATAGAATTTAATCCTAGTGGACCCAGCTATTCTTCTACCAAAACGCAAAATAACATTTTCATTTCATTTTCGATCTTTTTTTAAAAATCGTTTTTCATTTAAGAAATTAAAAAAATCCACGAGTCCAGCAAATAAAAATGTTATATCAGACACAAGTTTTTGGGATATAGACAATAAAAAGTATTAAATAAATGTACATAAACTCACAACTACAAACGTTTTGTTTTCATACGAGTTTCGATTAGTAATGTCATCATCAGCAATACTACTACAATTACAACTGCAACTTATAGAAAATAAAGTGTTTATAATTGTGAGTTTGTGTACAGTTGTTTATTAACTAGTAATAGAGCTAACTAATAAGCTAGCAGATATATATATATAAATATAAAATACGTTTTCTTGTTTAATAATTTAAAACAACATAGGTTATTCAAATACAAGAATATTTATTATTTCTTATTTATATATTTATTATATTTTAATATATACATATATATATATATATATATATATATATATATATATATATATATATATATATTATAACAAGAAATCAATTACTTGATCTAAAATGATATTATTTTTTAAGAATGATAATTTTTGCTTAACATTAATATTACAAATTTTACCTTAGATACTAATATACCCTATGAATTTGGATTCATATTTAATATCATTTATTAAAATGTGTAATAAAAATCAACAATATTATGTATTTCAGATGTGACCTGGGCCTGGTAGGAATCTGCCATACTGCACAAACGTCTTCCTCTCACCAAAATAATGGTAAAAATTCATGTAAACATAGGTCCGGAAATGCTTCATTGGCGAGTTGTACAGGGTCAAAGATTTAACCTGAAGTTCAGCTCCCTCAGTGAAATTAACTCACACTGAAATGTTTAGGGCGTTATTTGAGTTTGTTAGCTAGAAACGTTTTACGTAAAATGAGCTGAAAAATCGTATAAGACTGGTCCCAGAACTCTCCAATAGTTCAGAAGAAAATCAGAGTAAAGCAAAAACAGGTTAGGGTCGAAAAAACACACTTGTTTGCCGTTTAGACTACAATAACTCCGTTAAGTTGGCTATAAGCAACTAAAAATGTTCAAAAAAATGTGTAAAGAATTTTATTCTCAAAAAAGTAATGTAAATAAAGTCAATAGCAACGAAATAGATTTATTTTTTCCTAGCTTTCTTTTTGACACTATCTTTTTTTGCTTTACCGTCAAAGTACTTCTGAGGACAATAATTATGTAACCGAAATGTACATCAGGTAGTTGTAGTAAAAATAAAGATTTTTATATTGTGGTTAGTGGGTTTTTGTTTATTTAGATACGTTAGTCCACTGTGCTCCAGTAATTTATAAGATTATTCTTCTAGGAACCTTGCAAATATCCGTCACTGCGTACCCGACGACCATCTTATCAGTTACATTCACTATAAAGTGATCTTGTATTACCTTTAAAGGAACTACTGTTGGAATTCTAGTTATTACAATAAAATGCCAAGAGCGTACGCTAACCTTGCAAATATTCCTCATTCGCCAAAGCATTCGAGTCACGATTTTTTAAAAACTGCATTTTCCTTCAATTACGCCTGCAGGCTGGATCAATCTCGCAAAGCCAACAAGGCAGAGTGTTTGCTGAGCGCAGTTACGGAGGAGTTCAGTGCAAACACTGTAATTACAACAGTATTGCTCCCGCTTCGGATTAAAACATTTCCTTCCCTTCAGTTAAGCGCATAATACAAACCCTCTAGGCGAATATTAAAATTCCTAGTACAGTGTATAACACGTTAATCCATATCGGATATCGTTGAGCAATATACTGTGTCTACCGTTAGTAACATAACCTCTGAAAGTTTGTCGGGAGCAGACAACAAATCTAATGACGGTAACTAGTCAGTAACCACATATCTGTGATAGTAATGCTATTAATGTATACCAATAAGGCAACGATGAAGCATTACTATAACTAAGAATTAGGGATGATCGATATTTTCTGTCACGTTGACTTGTCACTGATATTCGTTTGTCGCTGGTGGTACCAGTGACAAAATATGGAAAAAGCCTGTTCCAGTAACAATGGATTGATCGGAGGTTGTCTCTGATGTGAATGGGTAAAGTGTTGCTGTCGCTGACTGAAAAATTACTAATAATTCACCGAGGCTGCCATTGGTTGATTTGTCGCTATCACTGGCTCTACTCTCACCGCTCTGCTTACGTCGCCGATCATCGTGCAATGTCTTAGACTCAAACGGAGAGGGGGTTGCTCTGTTGTGATTGGGCGAAATGTCGCCGTCGCTGACGAAAATGTTACTGATATTTTACCAAAGCTGTCATTGGTTAATTTGTCAGGTCACTGGCTCTATTCACTTACGTTGTGTGTGGGTCAGGTTTCACGATAGTGACAGTGTTGTGTACAGTAGACGTTATTTCGCACTCGGTAGCTTGTCCTTAATTTCGGGGGTACGGCGTCCCGCCTAGCCTGGAAAGCGCGGTAAGTCCCAGCCGGCGTCTGGAGGGCTAGACAAGCTGTAGCGATCCCTGGCAAGTGGCTTGGGATCACGGGCCCGCGACCATTCAGGGCTTCGGGGCTTCATTGCCAAAAATGGTACCACGGGTCATGTACTCAGCCCACGGAGGTTCTGTCCTCCGGGTACATGGATTGAGGAAAGGTTTCGTGGGGGTAGTGGTTTCACATGCTAGGGTAGACTCTCCGTTTTCTTCTTATAATGTGTATTTCCGGGAGGAGGATTAAAGTCGCGAGGCTAGGTATCCTCCTGCCACTCTCTTCTTCTTCTTTGTTTATTTTCTACTTTTTCTGTCATTTCTATTATACACATCTCAGCACACTGACCTTAATTTCGCGGGAATTTATTTTTAAATAAAATGAGTCTTCCAAAAAAACGAGGTGTGGATAATTCATCAGTGTGGTATTTCTGCCTGTTACTGGCACATACAGGGCTGTCTCAGTATCCATTGTCACCGGTTAAAGTCACTGACCCAAGGCTGTTGCTGTCACTAAAACCACCTACCCGTTAGTCACTGGATCGACCATCCCTATTAGGAATATCTTATGACTGCCTAGTCGTTAAGGTGTTTCGTCACTATTATTAGACGTCATGTTATCAATGGTAGACTATAGTAATATTTTCAACTACTATGCGGTAAATTCCAGCCCGGAACGTTGTCAAGCATGTAATTCTGTTCTCCAGAACTTTCTTCGACTTATACAATAACTTAACTATATTCCCCTTCCAACTATTAAACTAGTAATAGCAATACCATCGACGATATTTCGATATTTAATCGTATGTTTTATACTAATGTTTTTTCTTACATAGTGAACATTTTTTTTCAATTAATTCTACGTATAATTATATATCCTGTTCAAATTCATTTTTTTAAAACCTGTAGTCTATAACACTTGGTGTTAATACAGGTTTTTCAAATATAAATTAATTGATTACATTTAATTAAATCAATTTAATATTAATTTTCGCTTTCTGTTTAACCACTTGATATTGTACTTCAGTCATCTGAAAATACATATTTATATTAATTGCAATTATTTAGTAAAAAGTAACTAAAATAAAATTTTTCTTTCTTGTCCTAAGTAGAAATTGACGTTAACAAAATTTTTTTTGTTACTTGTTTGTTTTATATTACGTTTTTCTGGCAACTCTGTTAGGTTCCAGATGAGTTTCTTACCTTTGTATTGCCATATTAAGCAAGTCCTTTTCGACAACACTGAACTAAAACCTTCGATCTTCTTGCCCTGGACTGAGGTCACAAATTCGCTTAGTTAGTCGGCGCTAGCAACCGCAAGTAATCTACGATGTGTGAAGTAAGCAATATCCGATGAATGGTATAATCTCTATGAAAAATCGCTGGACAGTATGCAAATTGGACATAGTCAAACCATATACCAATGTGAAACAGGTTTCAAACTTTCATTTTAATGATAATTAATAAAATTAAAACCGATTACTAAAAATTATTGGCATTCGTTATGAATCAAGAAGTTGGTTGTCAGGTAAGCTAGAAGGCGATTCTTCATAAGAAATTTTACATTTATTAGTCTAGAATAAGTTTTTTATAAAATGTATATCTTGGATCTTTCATTAGGTAATTTTTAGAATAATACATTAAATACAATATTTTTTATTATATCACGTTTTTACAACAGACTAAAAAGTTTAGAATAATGTAGAATAATGGCCCTTCTATAATTTTCAGAAAGAATTGTTCAAGTGACTACGGAAGTGTAATACTTGAGACGCAGGCAATAAATTAAGCAGGAGTAAATTACTTAAAATACAGTGAATCATATTTTCAACTCACTAATTTAATTCATTTACTACTCCATACCTCGCATGAATTGCCTAAGCCCCACGTGTTTCTCTCAAAGTATTACAAATATATCCATAGCCACTAACATTCTCCCTCAAAATTGTAGGGGATCCATAAAAAATCATTTTTAACTTCTTATTAAAACATGTTATATATTAAGAAAAATTTATTATTTTCAACTTTTTATTCTTGTGTCCGAGTGTAAAATTTCAATCGATTTTGTAATAATTTCATACAACAGCTGATTTTATGTTATAGGTTTTACTGTAGAACAGCTGTTTTAACACGTAAGTTATATTCTTTTAATAATTGTATACCATTAGGTTAAAGTGTTATTTTCAATATTTTTCACCGGCTGATAAATATATTAATTTATACAGTAAACTCCCGATTATCCGTGGGCGGATTAACCGGTTTGCGGATTATCCGGGGTCTGCCATTGTTTTACAAATATCCAATTTTTATTCCAATCAGATTCATTAATGTTTTTTTTAACCACTCAACGCGGCACAATATCCGGTAAAAACAATGATCATAGAAATAAACTAAGCTATCTCAAATAACGCAAGGATAAACGATAACTGTCCTGTTAGACTGAATGGACCAACTCGAGTTGGGAACAGACTACTGTATATAAGAGACAATGATAAAATGCTTGGACGCCCGAAAACCTAATGCGTGTCATAAGATTGTAAACAAATGTCAGCTAATCTCGGCTGTAAATAGTCTAGGACGTGACATACGCATTATCCATGTCTGTCATATACATTATTGATCTTTATGGCTCTGTGACACAAGTAGAAACAAACATTCCGAGTTGAACGTTGAGTGGTTATTATACTAAAATAAGTAGTAGGTAGTTTGAATTTTTATGCGTTATTTTTATTTCTCTGTCTTTTTTATTGAATTTTATTTTTTGTCATGCAGTATTTTATCATTTGTATTAGTTGATATTTTATGTAAATTACCTTGCTTTTGTTGTAAATCGATAAATAAAACAACATTTTAATGTCTAATACACTGTTTTAATGTCCCAAATAAACCTGTATATGGTAGAAATTTTTGAGATGAAAACAACGGACACAATAATTAGAGCAAGACGACTCTTCACTGTGCGACAAAATGGTTCTCAAGGAACTTTGATCACACATTAAAGCTAAATCAATGCTTAAAAAAAAGAGACGAAAGTGACAGATTTTTTTGTTAAAAAGTGAAAGTATTATGTGTAAAGGAAATTACATATGTACATACATACTTACTTTTGACATATACTTATGTACGTATTGTAAATAGTTAGACATATACGTATGTACATTTGTACATGTTATAATCCGTCAAATACCTCGACGTTTTAAATTATTTTCTGTATTTATTTTGTCCTCTGAAGATTACTTGTGAATTGCATTAACCGGGGTCATTATTTGTGTAACTTGTGGTATAATAATCGATTATCGATAGTTTTGCGTATTCTTTGTTCATAGCGGATTATCCGGGGAATTCGTTATCCGGCGTTGCCGGGCCACCCTATTCCACGGATAATCGGTAGCTTACTGTACTTCAATAAACGTACTATAATTATTTAATTGAATATAAACGCGCGTGAAAGACTAGCTCTGAATTGCAAATATAATTTGTTTAAACAAACTTAAAGGGAGTGAATGTTGTAGAACAGCTGTTTTAACACGTAAGCTAGCTCACCATCCGAACTCGATTTGTTTAAACACATATTCCTTAAAAAAATGTAGAGATAAGAAACCGAATGAATGTTGCATTGTCATCTAATTTTGACCTGTGTTTAAAATATCAGGTCTCTAGCTGATCGGAAGTTAGTTTGAACTGGATTGCAAATTCTACCCGGATAGACAGATATGACGGAAACCGAACTAATATAAATGTATTAAAAACCTGGTCAAGTTGAATACACGTAATTCATTTTTATGTGACTAGTAATCAAAAATTCAACTTTCTTGGTTATTTTTCATACTTTTATAAAAATTTATATTAGAAAAACTATGTACATATTTTTAAAAAATACATATATCTGTCTACAACAAAATACAGTATAGATATTTCATGGAATAGATAATTATTTTGTAATATCATTCTGTTTGTTTTCTTGTACTTTTATGAGAAATGATTTGTTTTATAAGTTTTTTTAAAATTCTTGTTTCTTGTTTCAAAACTTGTATTTTGTATTTTGGGTAAAGAACTAAATGCTGCCTCTTAAATAAAATCACATGCAGTAAAAAAGTTATTACATAGAAAATTTTACTCACGTACTTTCAAATTTCATATTTTTAAAAATTTATTCTTACCTAATACTTGAGGAAATATATCTGTATAAACTACATTCTGATATTCTATACACATTCCTGAAACAGAATATAAATACATCGGCAAACTCCACACATAAATACGTTTTCCCCATTTAATGTGACTACTAAATGAGCTGAAGCACCTTGCCTCGGCAAAGATTAAGCCCTCGCCAGATACAGGGTTAGAAAGTGCAATGCCATTTATTGCAGACCAGAATTTAAAGTAATTCAGTTCTGCAGAGAATATATACATGCGCTGGGATTTTAAAGCACTGCATTACTTTGGCAGAAGCAGAATGCCCCATTCGGGTCACGTAGGGCGATATGAACTGCAACCCATACATCAGCCGCGGGGCATGCTGCTGGCCTACGTACACACTGCTCTGCCTTTGTTACACTTTACCTCATACCGACCTCGACACTTGGCGGCGAGCGTGACACTGGATTTATAAAACCACTTTACACCAGTTTAAGCAAGTACGTAAATGTCTCAAGGTGTAACGGGTTGACCAAGTCCCGAGTCTAAGATTCCGGCCTGTAGGTAAGGTCAACCGAAAGTAGGGTCCGATTGCACTACCTGGACCCAACTAATCGGACAGGGTTACATAAGTAGGGAAACCTGTCCGTTCAAACTGTTCTACTGGTTCTAGTTCTAAATGCGTTTGAAACAATAGAGTCTGGTTGTAGTTCATCTCGTCCCAGGAGCGGGTCTGCCACCAGTTACTGTCTAGGCCTTACAGTAAGGTCACGAGACGTTTGCATACTGGCACCATGGTCGTGGCAACAAACCCCCCGTTTTAAGACAGAAGCTAGCCACACGGACAAGAGTCACGAGGTTTGAGGTTGGATTCGTGTGGGTAGCCGTCTCGAATGCTATATAGAAGATACTCCATATGAAGGATTTATATTTCTATTCTTTGACAAGGTCTATTCTATAATCATCACCATTTTTTTCACCATCTTTCACTTTTCTTACTTCAAGCATAACACAGTGTCGAATATTCATATTGGTCGTGGAAATTTTAACGTTTTTATTTGACTTGCCAACTTACCGAATTATAATTCAGTTATGAAAACCGCACAGTGTGATAGAAAACGTTATGGCTTTGTACGTTTGTGTAAATTTACTTATATTTTAAGTTCCACAAGGTACTTAAGTCCAGATGTAAATAAATGTATTTGGAGGTTAGTCAGATGCGTCATTTCAGCAAACAGTTGCTATTTAATTTTTTTTAACTTTTGTGATTTTTACTGTAAATTGATATTTTCTTATATTACTGGCTCACTAAAAACGATAATTTTCTAAGACATCTCTAAATTGAGTGTTGATTAAAACGAAAAGGGGAGAAAGTTTACTTTGAAGTAGTAAACAACATGGCTTATCGCAAAGTTATGTATACCTTATTGTCAAATCTCGTATATAGGTAAACCTTAAGATTTTCCTGTAAAAGATTTACCAAATAATAATGTTAAAAGTCCAAACACTTTTGTGATATCAATCGTTTCGAACTTCTTACATCATAAGCTCGGTAAATCTTAATTTTACCGCAGACACACGATAAATGTTGATAAACTATAATATAACCTAGTCTAACCTGACTAAACCTAACCTAGCCCATATAATATAACCTAGTCTAACCTGACTAAACCTAACCTAGCCCAACCGAACCTTGTTTATTAACCACCAGCTACAAAGATAAATACTGATTTAGTTTGTGAGAAGTTAGAGAAATATGTAAGGTTTTGATTGATAAATTATTGAAATCAATTATTAAAAAATACTAATTGTTTATTCCCAAAACCAAGATTTACCAACCGTCATAGGTAAAATTTAGCACCTCCCAAACCCAAGATATCATATTTATTTATAAAATCCTTATATTTACCCACTCATGTCGGCAATCTTCATATTTAACTTAAACTCCAAGATTTACCATCAGGCGGGATTTTACAGAAGCACGAACAAGACCTGTCTACCTTGAGCTTTCTATTGAGCAAAAACATAAAGAAGAAAGATTGCGACGGAGAAGGAGAACAACTTGCCTTGGATAATGTGTACTTTCGCCCAGAGCACTGGATGAGCGAAATTGCGGACTATCCAAAATCCAGCAAGTGAACCCTCTGCCCTACCAACCCAACCTCAAACCCACACACTCGGACGACTATTGTCTGTCCTAAACAAGAGGGCTTATAGCCACTTTCTGGAGGTACCAGTGTAAGGCTTTGGCTAGATACCGGCCAGCACTGCGACTAGTCGAGTCTTCTAACCAGAACTGTCTTTACCGCTTTTTAGAACTATTCGGACCAAAAGCTATAAAGAATTTTTTTTAATCTTATTTACGTAAAGAAATATTGGCATGTAATATCCATAGTTTCGAGGATTATAAATACTCACGCGTCGGAATGTGCACACGTTTTTATATGGCGCATACTAATTAGGCTTAATATTTGTATAAGATATAATAAACAACGAAGTCCCAAGCATATTTTACGATGCCCCCCCCCCTTATAACTTGCTAATGGCCTAATTAGAAAAAATAAATGTTTATAATGTTGAGATAATAGAAAAATCCCTACGGGAAAAATCCCCCTAAATAAAATGTTAATGTTTGGCGTAGGACGGTACATTAAGGCTTTTATTGCCTGGTAGGGATATCCTAGGGACATGAACCTCCCTGATACTACAAGAATCATAGCTTGCATGACTACTGGTCGTAAAAACGAAATCTTTTTATAAACAAAACTAATAAAATGATTGCTATTTCTACGTGAAGGGAGGGTTATATTTATTTAAAAACCCGTTTAATACAGTTTCTGTGGAAATAATAAAACTATTTACATGAACTGGACGAATTATTGTTATTATGCAAAACTACAGTTTAGTAGTTGGTAATCGATGTTAGCGACTTTATATACAACAAATCGATATGACATCAATCCCAACGATTTCATTCTTTGACAAATCAATAACGGAATTCGGTTGTTGAAATCTTTACCCGCGGTTCCGCCTGAACTTTGACTTTTGTTTTCTTTAAACTTGTAGCGCATGAGTAAATTCTTATTTGGTAGCTTTAAACGGGAAATATAGTTATTGCTCGGTAACAAATATAAGGATGTAGCCCATTATTCAAATAACCCAGTTTTATGGTCACTATATTTTTGCACCATATTTTTCCCAATTTAGTGCATCTAATTCCACATCGTTCCTTCATAGTTCACATGCCCCATCTTCGTCCGCTTTCACGCTTCTATGCGAATATTTCTGAGATTTCTTAATGGCATCCATTCTCGTTACTTAATTGTACCGTGACGTCATCGGCATCCTGATTTTTGGTTGATTTATCCAATACCAGATCTTGGCATTTCTGCCATCCTCCTTCTAGCCTCCCAGTAGAGACAATCCTGGCTTCGGTCTTCCACATCTTGCAATGCTGTGCAACTCCGAAGATGTGGAGCGTCCATCTTTTGACAGTTGCACAGAGGGCAAATACCTGAGGCTGTTAATCCTATCTTATATAGGTGGGCTTGCAGATAGTCATGGCCCGTAAGCATTCTGAATCTGGCAACAGCTTCCACTCTAGGTAGGTTGTGTGGTATTAGCACTGTGTGCGCCCCTATGTCTTTCCAGCGCTCATTTCATTTTGGGTTTCCTTTGTTTTTTCATTGATTTTAGATTCTATCAGGCTTCTTGCTGTCAATAGAGATATAGGATTGTGAGGCTGTGGCAAGGTGTTCCCTTTCTTCGCTAGCTGGTCTACGCGTTCACTTCCTTCAACGCCGACATGACTAGGGAGCCATTGCAGCACAATGTACCACCCTTCTTCAATCATCCCTGCCAAGGCCTTTCGTCCATTCATTGTTTGCACACAGTCGGTGGAGGTATTACTAGTTAGTGCAATTATAGCAGCCTGTGAATCCACGAAGAACACAACTCTTGCTGACTTTACGGAGATCAAACAAAGCTTTTCGGCAGCTTGCACTATAGCCGCAATCTTACCATCGAAGTTGCTGGCATTCATTCCAACTGGGCTGCAGCCGTCAAAGTGGTCGCTATAAAAGCCAGCACCAGAGGCATGTTTTACCGCTGACCCATCGGTGTATACGTGGATCCAGTTATCTTTATCGAATAGATCCGCAATCGTTTCCAAAGCAGCGATCTTCAGGATGTGGGATCACTAATAGCCTTGGAGTCTTTGTGATTTAAAAAAGACTTTGTCCCTAGTGGGGGACAAAGTTGGTCGCGTCCATACCATACTTTATGCTGTACGTGTCCCCTGGGTAGTGCTAAATGACCAACTCAGTTGGCTGAGAACCCAAGCCAGAGACAATGCAAAGGTCAAATACACTCGGCCTCCTGATACATATGCAACACGCGTCACAATAACACCTGCTTTCCTGATTGTCTAACATCTGATTACGATAGATGCGATGCACTGCTGACAGCCGCAATAGAGATGCGCAAACGTTTCACCAATACAGAACGCAGTTATAGTTATTTGTTATCTATGCATGTCCGTGTTGTTGGTTTGGATATTATTTGACTGAATGATTTTAACGATATTTACTTCTAAGAAAGCATTTAAAGTATTTGCACGTCTACATTCGAGAGCTATTTAGAAGAATCTTCCAAACGAGTGTTCTAAAATTCTTAATACACTCATCTTCACCTCTGTTGGGAATATTTGTATAAATTTGAGTACATTCTTCTGCCTTTCCTAACATTACAATATTTTTCTTTGTTGACGCGTTTCAGAATGACTCCATTTTCAAAACGTAAATAGTACTGTTCGCCCAAATCTTGAGTTCGTATTTAAATACTGTTACCATGCCCCCTCACTTGTAGACCTCGCTACCTATTGGATTTGGCCTGAACAGACTCCTCGCGTTTAGATAATTAATATTTTATAATTTTAAAAACAATGTCTGCCTCTATTTATTTGTTCGTTTATAATATTATCTTTCTTTAACTTTGCTTTATACATTTCTTTATTTTCTAGAATATTCATAGGGGTCTACGTGTTCCTTTAATAACATAATGTATAATTTTCACTGTCCGACTCTTCCAAAACTCGAAAATGAGAGAACTGTAACTACTAAGCTCTCGAAAGTCGACTCTCAAAAATATTAAGAAAGATTTTTGTTTAAGTACATTAAGCTGTAAGTAATAAGTGAATACAAGAAAACAGTGTTGCAAAGTTATACATATATATATATATATATATATATATATATATATATATAGACAGAGAGGGAGAGAGAGAGAGAGAGAATGTATTACAACAATACAAGTGACAAAATACCTTGGATCTAATCTATTACGTGTTGCTGTAAGTGATAAGTGAATACAAGAAAACAGTGTCTCCCTACAGAGAGAGAGAGAGAGAGAGAGAGAGAGAGAGAGAGAGAGAGAGAGAGAGAGAGAGAGAGAGTATTACAACATTACAAGTCACAAAATACCCTGGATCTAATCTATTACGTGTTGCTGTAAGTGATAAGTGAATACAAGAAAACAGTGTCTCCCTACAGAGAGAGAGAGTATTACAACATTACAAGTGACAAAATACCTTGGATCTAATCTATTACGTGTTGCTAAAATACACTACGTGAAAAAATAGATCTCAAGTGGAATCATTGTGAAAATAAATATGTACAATATAAATCTATGAAAACATGTTACCTGACAAAAAAGATAAAATAAAATATGCAATAATGTGATAAAATGTAACAAAATGGGATGTGACAAAATAAAGTTACACTATTATATATTAAGTAAACAAGAGAGAAAATAGAAGTAATTTATTAGCATTGTGAAAATGAAAGACGTAACAAAATGTATCTAATCGATTATCTACTGTAAAACATGGCACGTGACAAAATAGATCAAATGTTCAATGCATAAATAGGAAACGTGATAAAACCGTGTAAACAGACGCGTAGTAAAACAGATATGGTCTATTATCTACTGTAAAAACATCGCACATGACAAATTACATGTGATTTATTATAAAATGTTAAAACATGATACGTTACAAACTAGACATAATATAATATGTAGGTATTTTGATAGTGGGATGTAATCTATTATACATTATGAAAACAAGAGACAAGACAGAGCTAATTCATTCACGTCGGGAAAACAAGAGATGTGACAAAATGATGTAATCGATTATATATTGTACAGATGAGAGGTGCTAGAATGCACACTCAGTGTTCTACTCCACACTGAGCACGGCAATAAAGTTACAATCTATTGCCAGAGGTGATTTCTTAAAAATCTTCCCAACAGCTCCTAGATATCTAAACGCAAAGAACCTACCATGATTACAGCAACATGTCATAGCATTAGGGTTACAGAACTAAGTGGGGGGAAGTTGACTCCCCAACGCAGGTGTAGACAGGGAGAAAAGGGACTGAATTGCTAAGATTTACTTTTGCACATATTTGTAAAATACTGGATATTATTTGAAATACTTAATATGTTTATATAATATATATGTAATCAAAATTTTATTATTACTTTTATAGTTTTATTAGAACACTATAATTAGACATTTCTGTTTAACAAGTTTATACACATCTTGTTCAAATTTTCAGTCTTTAATAAAATACTCTCTACTCATCCACTCAAGTTCAAATAAATTCCATTAAGCCATTTGGCTTAAAATAAGTGATTACATATGATTTAGTAAAACAGCTGATTTTCACGTTAAAGCTTACGTGGTAGAACAGCTATTTTAACGCATAGGCTATGCTACTATGTTTATATTGTAATTAATGAACTAAAATAAATTTTTCTTGGTTGGCCT
This sequence comes from Prosapia bicincta, assembly GCA_036971475.1. NCBI lineage: Eukaryota > Metazoa > Arthropoda > Insecta > Hemiptera > Cercopidae > Prosapia > Prosapia bicincta. Next base: position 24,573,742 of record JBAIZL010000006.1, on the reverse strand, counting down.
AAGCAGGAATTAACTTTAAAAATTGTTTGTTTATATAACTTGTTTTACAAGATAGACTTTAACCGAAAACTAAAACAAATGAAAAATACAGGGTTATTCTAAATGATGAACCCAAATTAATAAATTCGTATTCATTTAAGTATAAATTCAAAATTAACAATTGATACGCTAACGGAAAGAGGAAATTTCAAAGTATTTTTTTACTAATTTTAAAAATACTTAACTAAGTGAATACGTAATTACTTACTTCCTGACGCGTTTCAAAACATTCGTTCCTTTTACGAAGCTAACCCTCTACTGGCGGCATCGGATAGGTGTAAAGGCTCTAACGGGAATGGATTTATGGCTGTGGAATGGGGTGGGTTGTGTAACTGTTATTATTTTTGTCGGCTCTAATTGTTATGAATTAAAGCTGATTTTAACTATTGCAGTTTATAGTTACATATTTAGAAGATGACCTGCAAAGTCTTATTAACTTATTGTTTAAAGGCTTATTGAATTAAGATGTATGGGATTTGTGTGCTCGTTAAATAATTGCTCTCTTAATCTTCAATTAAAACAAATTAAACATATTTTATTTAGCCAAAAAAATTATAAAGTTACAAACCAAAATACATATTTCTGAAACATTGCGTTAGTAACTGCATTGTGAACATTTAACAATTTACTTATGAGGAAATCTACATATTAACAAATCAATGGCTGAAATGACTCTGTTTTCGAGTTTGCTTGCGTGCTCTTTTCATAATTAATTAATAAAATTTAAACTGAAAACAAATGCACCAAATAATGCAAACATTACATTTATGTACGTATTGAAAAATTTAAAGTTTATTAAGTTGTACTAAAATGTTTAAGCATTTAAAGTTTGTGATAGTTCGCCAAAGTTTGAATTTGTTCACTTAGCTGTTTACACCTTTAACAAGGTGTAGCCTCGCATCCTTCTATTGGAAAAACCTTACAAGATTTCCTAGATCATGATTTTCAAAAAGGCTTCAGTAACTCTTTGTTCCATCTTCGTTTTTCGCAATGTGCGCTCTCCTCTACATTCTGATTCCAAGAAGTTAAAAAAAAGAATGTTACATTAAACATTTAAAACAAAACGTTTCATCGCTCTTGGAGACGACCGTCGCCTTCTACATCCCGATTTCAAGAGAGTTAACCATCGGTCGCAAAGCAAGCGTCCTAGCTACTGCGCATCGATGTGCGCATATTACTTTAATTTTAGTTTTTAAACTCTTCCTACAGATGCCACTACCAACCAGAGATTTGATTTACTTCTAACAAATCACAATTTTTTATCTAGTTCTACATTACAATAAAAATATTGAAAAGAACCCCAATACCACAAAAATAATAAAAAATAACAAATAAGACAAGTTATTTAAGATTAAACCCTTATGTACATTTCGATGACCATGTCATCATCATCAGAGGGTCTTGTTACAAAACACAATCTAGCACACAAGAAGTTACAAACTAGTTTCATAGTTCTAGTCATAGTTCCAACATGTCCAGGTATATCATTACTGTCACAGCTTTTTCCTCAAAAAATGATCCTCAAACCTTTGCACGAGATAAGGCACAGAACACGTTTATCTTTGGTGAGTCTCTTTCATGTTGTAATGCTGCATGTGTATTTTGCAGATCCCACGTCCGTACATGGTGTCTGTTGACTTTCCCACTGACACAGAATGTTGCTTCATTCGATATAGAAGGCTGTAATCCTCCATCCTTAGTAGCATATTGCCACAAACTCCTATACGCTTCACTTTATTATTAGGTCGGATATCCTGCCCAAATTGTAGTCGTTATGGCTTGTACAGCAAACGTCGTCGCAGACCTTTCCATACAGTTGGTTGAGGTGTTCCAAGCTCTCTTGGGAGATTTGCATTAGCTGCGAGCAAAACTTCCTCTAATTTGTCTGACTTCATCATCAGACAGACGCGGTCGGCTTGAGCCTGATCCTTTACACCCCTTCCAGTTTCTTTAAATTGCGTAAACTAACGGCTAATGCTTTTCCTAGGGGGTAGTTCAATACCGAATTTGAGTCGAAATGCCCGCTGCACTGTAACTGGCGGCTCAGTATTTGCAAACTCAAGTACGCAAAAAAACGTGTGCTGCCCAATGCCCATCTCACTCACAACTAACAGTGAAACGCAATGGCAGCTGGCGGCCAATTGGCCGCGAGAACTCTAGCGGCCGTTTCTGCAACTACCGAATTCTGCGTATATATAGGTTCAAAAAACTTAGAAACTTCCTCTCTCCATTGGAATATTAATTATTCTTTTAGAATTTACATTTAAATAAATATAATTTATAAAATGTTGTCCATCATTTAGAATAGTCGTGTGTTAGGTGGTTTGTAACACTGTACCAGTATAAAAATTAATAAACCTGTCATTTATAATAGCTCTGTATGAAAAAAAAATAAACAAAACAATCCAGAAGAAGGTTGAGAAGAAATAAAATCTCAAAAGCAAGTTGAACTTTATATAAAACCAAAAGTGTAGAAGTTAACAAATGTTTGTAAACTTAAAGTTATACAGTGTGTATACTGTTGTATAGTTCAGTGAAGGTGCTGATGAACTAATACAACAAGAAATCAATAGAGACATTTTGTTACAAAAGGATTCAAATGACTCGAACAGAGGATGGTCGGTCATCCCTTACCTTTATTACATTTGCGACAATAGGACTGTAGTTTTAACCGCTTAAACATCAGCCATGGTTTACCAGGGACGAAAATTCACAAACGTCGAGCAAGCTGGCATTGGATACCCAGTGATACGGGTTATACCTTACAAGCCACATCGCTCCAAGTTCAAAGGCCAACGACAGAGCTTGCAGGCTACGTGGAAGATAATAACATCTTCTCAAAAAAAGGGAAATGACTATTTATACAGGATATCCATGATTCTTGTCAATGTACTACTCTTGTTCTTTCTTTACCAAAACTTATTCATGCTTCATTTTATCCTTCTTTCATCTGATAAATTGTTGGTTTTTTTGACGTCTATTTATAAGTACGTACAAGTGTTAAACTTCTATTTCTATTCCTAGGTTCAATTGTTTTTATACACAAATTTTGGAATTCAAAACGATTCGGTCGGCGACTTCATGTATCCAAAGAGAACTTGATGTTCATTTCTATTCATGTTTAGAAACTTACGCATATCTTATCCACTAGTTCATGTCACACTTGTTTATTTTATATGAAGCAGACACTCTTCTTTCTTCGGCATTACAATCTCTCGCGGGGTCAACGTCTGCCGGTCTTCTTTCTTCGGCATTACAATCTCTCGCATGATCGACGTCTGTTAGTCTTCTTTCTTCGGCATTACAATCTCTCGCGTGATCAAGGTCTGCCAGTCTTCTCTCTTCGGCATTACAATCTCTCGCGTGATCAACGTTTGCCAGTCTTCTTTCTTCGGCATTACAATCTCTGGCGTGATCAACGTCTGCCAGTCTTCTATCTTCGGCATTACAATCTCTCGCTTGATCAACGTCTGCAGAAAGTCGCTTAACCAGTAGCCTTAATTTTTGTGGAACTGTTATCCAATCACGAGTTCCCAACATTTGGTGTACTGCAGCATGGATGTATTTCCTCCAGCACGGAGTCACCAGCACGCGCCACGTATCCGTAATACCTTAGAGGTTTATATTGTATAACTCTTGCTATGCTCCTCCTTTCTAAGCACCTGGTTACTTGTAGAATACGCATAAAAAGCTAAGATAACTTCACGCATAGTTAATCTACTTTCGCGCTATAAACAATGGCTACTAAATCTCGACGCATTTGTTTGCAGAATATAACAATACGGGCTGATCTCAATGGCAGTGTAAACACTATGCAGTTGTGCCGAGCTAATCTGCCTTTGAATTACTGCTCCATCGTGCGTCATGATTAGCGTTAAACCAGACTGGATTACAGAAAAATGTAAAGAATGCGCGACCCTCCAGCATTCAACCCACGCATTTACCTTTGTTTATAATAACGTATTGCACAAGTAAATATGCTGAACGGGAAAACGACCCTCCTCACAACGAAAAACCCAAAATAACCTTATGTCACTCGGGGAAAAGTGTCTCTCATAATGAACCTATCTTTCAACTACATTTACTATTAGAAGACGCAGGCTTTTCGTTTTTAACACACCATTTAGTGGTAACTTTAGATAGCCGATGTCACTGAAAAGGGGCGTTCCCTGTAATTGAGAAGGGGGATACATTTTTGAGAATTCAAAATGAAACACGCTCAAACATGTTAAAATACAAAAAAAAGATTGAAAGGTTCATCCACTGCTCGTTTGTATTTACTGATACGTGTGTTTGTTTTTGTATACTAACAAGTCAATTAGTTTTATTTTAAAATTTTGAGGGGCAAACCTGTACTTCTCTCCCGCTGAATAATGGGACACTGCATGTTTAAACAAATGCGATAATATTCGTGTACAGAACTCCAAAGTAAATTTATTCCTAAAAATTATTTTAAATAATAGGAATAAATAAATTATCACTAAATAATAGTTAGGTCAACGTAAATTTTTTCAGTAAATTATTAAATTTTAGAATATAAATATCAATAAAGTAATAAAACATCCTTAAATATAGCCCAATAAAAAAAATATCGGTAAATACATGCTACAATTATTTTCAGTCAATTAATAAAATATCCTTAAGCAAATATTTAAAAAAATAAAATATTCGTAAATAAATATCAATTAATTAATAGAATATTTCTAAATAAATATCAATAAATTAACAAAATATCCTTAAATATCAGCAAACAAAGCAAATAAAGCAAATAACAGTATTAAATATACATAATTCATTATCAATAAATTAATAAATTATACGTAAATAAATATCAAATATAGGTATATAAATTAATAAAATAACCATAAATAAATAACAGTAAATTTCTAAAATATTATTAAATTAATAAAATATCCGTCATAAATATAAATAAGTAAATAAAATATCCATAAATAAATATCAATAAACCAATAACATATTCGTATCATAACATTAAATTTCTAAAATGTTCTTAAATTAATAAAATATCCGTGAGTAGAAATAAATAAATAAAATATCCATGAATAAATATCAATAAATCAATAACATATTCGTAACATGACAGTAAATTTCTAAAGTAGGGATTTTAAAAATAAAATATCCGTAAATGAATAAAAATAAAAAAAATAATATATCCATAAATACCAATAAATTAATAAAATACCCGTGAGTAGAAACATCAGTAAAAGGATGAATATCCCTGTACCTGATTTATGCATAACAGTAATCTAATATTGTGCGATGGGTAAATATATTCCCAGTCAAATTATTGCAATTATGTAGATTCAGTCCAAAATTATCCGCTGCATTCGTGTAACCCCTCGATGGGGATCAGTTTCCTACCACCACCGCTAACCATTCATAGCAACTAAAATACTGCCGCAAAAAATAAACACGAGGCGCCGTTTATGTTCAGCATTTGTTTAGGCTACCATTACCACTATTTTAGGATATATAATTCCTTCGTAATACCTGCTTTATATATGATTTGTAAACATACATCTGGAATGTAAGCAAAATAAAATATAAGTACGTTTTCCCTAATCACAGAAATATAGCAATAGTAAGCATATTAGGTGACAATGTATGAGGCGAGGCTCTGCACACGCGGGCCATGATTATAGCCTATCTGCCCCACCATTTACCCCTTAATAAAACCCTATCTCTTCGATCAACCGTCCGTTCGGCTTAAAATATTGACCATGTAGGACGAGTATCAGGTGACAATATCACGTCTGAGGTGAGGTGACAATATCACGTCTGAGGTGGGGCCCTGCACACACCGGCCATGATTCTAGCCCATATCTCCCGCCATTCAACCTTCCTGTAACCCTACTTTACAATCCACCTTCCATTCGGCTTAAAACATTAAACATGTTGGAAAAGTATCAGGTGACAATATCACGTCTGAGGTGGGACCCTGCACACACCGGCCATGATTCTAGCCCATATCTCCCGCCATTCAACCTTCCTGTAACCCTACTTTAAAATCCACCTTCCATTCGGCTCAAAACATTAAACATGTTGGAAACGTATCAGGTGACAATATCACGTCTGAGGTGGGACCCTGCACACACCGGCCATGATTCTAGCCCATATCTCCCGCCATTCAACCTTCCTGTAACCCTACTTTACAATCCACCTTCCATTCGGCTTAAAACATTAAACATGTTGGAAACGTATCAGGTGACACTATCACGTCTGAGGTGGGGCCCTGCACACACCGGCCATGATTCTAGCCCATATCTCCCGCCATTCAACCTTCCTGTAACCCTACTTTACAATCCACCTTCCATTCGGCTTAAAACATTAAACATGTTGGAAACGTATCAGGTGACAATATCATGTCTGAGGTGGGACCCTGCACACACCGGCTATGATTCTAGCCCATATCTCCCGCCATTCAACCTTCCTGTAACCCTACTTTACAATCCACCTTCCATTCGGCTTAAAACATTAAACATGTTGGAAACGTATCAGGTGACAATATCAGGTCTGAGGTGGGACCCTGCACACACCGGCCATGATTCTAGCCCATATCTCCCGCCATTCAACCTTCCTGTAACCCTACTTTACAATCCACCTTCCATTCGGCTTAAAACATTAAACATGTTGGAAACGTATCAGGTGACAATATCACGTCTGAGGTGGGGCCCTGCACACACCGGCCATGATTCTAGCCCATATCTCCCGCCATTCAACCTTCCTGTAACCCTCCTTTACAATCCACCTTCCATTCGGCTTAAAACATTAAACATGTTGGAAACGTATCAGGTGACAATATCACGTCTGAGGTGGGGCCCTGCACACACCGGCCATGATTCCAGCCCATATCTCCCGCCATTCAACCTTCCTGTAACCCTCCTTTACAATCCACCTTCCATTCGGCTTAAACCATTAAACATGTTGGCAACGTATCAGGTGACAATATCACGTCTGAGGTGGGGCCCTGCACACACCGGCCATGATTCTAGCCCATATCTCCCGCCATTCAACCTTCCTGTAACCCTACTTTACAATCCACCTTCCATTCGGCTTAAAACATTAAACATGTTGGAAACGTATCAGGTGTTAATATCACGTCTGAGGTGGGACCCTGCACATACCGGCCATGATTCCAGCCCATATCTCCCGCCATTCAACCTTCCTGTAACCCTCCTTTACAATCCACCTTCCATTCGGCTTAAAACATTAAACATGTTGGAAACGTATCAGGTGACAATATCACGTCTGAGGTGGGGCCCTGCACACACCGGCCATGATTCTAGCCCATATCTCCCGTCATTCAACCTTACTGTAACCCTCCTTTACGATTCACCTTCCATTCGGCTTAAAACATTAATAAAGGAAACTGTATCATAGCGTTTGTCATTATTATTTGCTAAAACGCTCGGTATTTTGCTTTACCCGCGTTGCACAGTTTTTTTCTCTCGAAATATTTCGAAGCCCGGCAATGAGTGACCGCATCATAATCAGCCCTTTGTCATTGTTCTTTGCAAAATAAACGGATTTACCTTTTACAGGCAAATTACAAAATTTGTTTCCGCAAAGTTAACGAAGTTAGCGTTGCGTCGAGACGACAAAGCGGAATTAATCTGTTGAACAACCGTGTCTTTGTCATTGGAATTATATTAGCTACAACTATATGTTTTATGTCTCTTTTGTAAATATAAAAGCGAATCCATCCTGAAGTCCATAGGTAATTATAATTAATTAATAATTATTTTTTTCATTATCAGATAATGTCCTAGTAACAGTTCCAGCGATAAAAGTGTCTCATTGTGAAGTTGTACACACCAATCAGCGTTCACACGGGCTAAAACTGTTCCTAATTGCGTACAACACCTTACTAATCGATAGCGCGAATTCTAAGCCTTCCTTCCACCATGGAACCCACAAATGGAAAATATTTTTAGGGACAATTTACTGCGAAGACGTGTGTTGCCTGCCATCTGGCTTGTCAAGACTCCAGTTTACAGACTTGCTTTAGTGATGCGGCAACGCGAAACAAATTAAGTGCCCATAGCGTAAAACTATTTTCAACATGTCAATTATAAAACTATTATTAAATGGTGATTAACCTAAATAATTCTTTATATATCTGTAAAGCCGCAGATTGACGTGTTTGGAGATCTATTTACGAGTCAGGTATTTCAAATTCTATCAACTAAACAAAAATCTTTCTAAGAAAATCTTAAACTAACACGATACCGCAATTAAAACAAATGGGCCAAAATTCACTTCTATAGTGTTGAATTAACTCTTTTGAAAAACAAAAACCTAAAAATACTTTCAAAACTTAAAAAAAATTATATAAACTATAAAAGGGTTTATATATTCGAGTACAGTTTTCTGCCTCTCCTAACATTACAACATTTTCTTTCGTTGACGCGTTTCGGAATGATTCAAACTGAAATAGTACTTAAGGAAAGTACTAACAGAAACGAGTCAAAAAAAATTTTTTTTAGTGTTAGGTAAGGCCAAAAAAATGTAATCGAATATACCCAAATATTCCTAACAGAGGTAAAGATGAGTATACTAATAATTTTAATAGAGTAATATATTCAGTAAATACGTAATATAGCAATGAGTAATAGAGTAGGGTTCAACATTTTTGTTGTAATAAGATCAGCTGGAGATATTCCTGCACCACTCTATGTCTAACCTTTAAATACGTTAATATGTAATGAGTAGACACCTTTTCTAAGCAAAATGAAGAGCCCACTTCAGGTACGCGTCCCTGCCACAACTCTAACAGGAAGCATTATGTCTATACCTTAACCCTACCTATTGTTTACAATAAATCGCTTACCAACGTAGGCGATAATAACCCCAGCGACTGATCGCTTTAAAGCTAAAAAGTAAATAAATAAAATGCTGCGAGATAAAGAATTAAATCCCACACTAGGCACGCTAGAAATAAACTGTTCTTACGGGTCGTTAGGTTTAGCCTGACCTGTGGCCATACGATGCGCAGCTCTCGAGTTGACACGTGTGGTAGGGGTTACGCTGAGCCTGTTTCTTTTTAACATTCGTGCCACTTTTCATCCTGCGCATTTCATCCGTTAGGGTAAACCTGACGACTTGTGATTTTACTACCCTAGGCTGCGGACAATCCCAACACATAAGTCTCGGAGCTCCACGTCACCATTCATCGGTCTCCCACTCTTGTATTCTTCTTTTCACTTTTCATAGCTACATGTTATTACTAACGCAGCAGAAGTTACTTACCAAAGTGTACGCATGATTATATTAATTATTTCTATTTCAATATAAAATTATCGTTCATACTTTGTAAATAAACCATTTATTTTAGGATTTATCATCAACAGTGATAGTTGGAAACAAGATTGTACTGTATACCCCACTCGGGGTAAGGGAGGGATTTATAACGGGCAAAATTACGATGGGAGTATGGAACTCCTCTGGTCTGACATACAAACATGGGATATACGTGTATCCAGAGTCGAATCCTTGACACTTCTATGTATCAGGGTACAAAGGAAGGGTTATACCCTTTACAGCGCTACCCTGCCACTTCTATAGTTACTACCATTAGCTTTTACAAAATGGCAATATAAGCTAGGTTATTATTATTTTTTCAATATTTCTTTCTCTCTACCTGTAAGCTACACTTTTGAGTCAATATAACACCGCTAAAACACATTGGGGGCCGGGTAGTATTCCCTTTAGTTGAAAAAAAAACAGGCGAGTTCGCCTAGCGAATTATCTTTATTTTATACTAATGGTGCGACTAGTTAGGCCTAGAGACAGATACTTGAACTATTTCCATTTACACACATTTACTTCCCTTCTTTTACTTTTACGGGAGCAGTTTTTGGATTGCAAAGAACCAGATTTTTTGTAACCACTTCTGTCAGTTAGTTTGTTTCTTTTGTCTCCAACACATTTACCCAGCTCACTCTTCCCAACACATTGCAAATACGTATTGTTTACTAAATATTAGTGTGTTCATTACAACACTTACTATTCAGTTGTAAAAATTCCTATACCTATTTAAAATAATACAGGTTACTGCAACAAAACCACCATTATCAGTATCACTTTCACAATGCAAAACGTGTCTGATTTCCGATGATTATTGATAAATAAATTTCCAGAAATTGTTTTCTTCTTTTTAAATACTTGACTTTTTAATCAACGTAGGGTTTATTTTCTATAAAAACTGTTATATTGTAGGGGCTCCAAGCGTAGCGCGTAATTTCCAGCTTGCGTCTGGTCGCGGCGAGCACCGAGCGTTGAGGACACAATGTAAAGCCCAAGCGTCGTCACTTTACGAGTGCTTAGGCCAAGAGAAAGTCGCCGCATTGCTCTTAAAGCTGCGATGAGGTCGTAAAGCAAGCAGCGTCTTAGCCCATCGTTTGCATCATTTTGTTGCTTGTAATATTCCGCCGAATGCGCAATGTGGAGGCCTCGTTTGTGTAAGCTGCGCGCTCGGAATTGCGGCGATTACAACCGACGTCGACGGCCATAAACAACGGATTAGGCGTAAACTGACAATAAAAGCGACCCGACGCCGTAAAGTCGTTATGGATATCGGATGGAAGGAAATTATTTCAGAAATTGCAAAGTGGGTTGAGGCTAAATATATCTTGCAACATTTACAATGTAAAACGAAATAAATCAGAAAGAGCATATGGAAAAGGGTTTTGTAAGATACGAGGTAAGTAGGCTCTACTATGCATCTTCCTATTTGATTATGCCATCTTCAAGTAAGCATATCTGCCCAAGCGATGCCACAAAGTCTCCCTATTCCCAATACGAGAGCATTATGCCCTGCCTTCGGTCGTAGCTAATCCCACCTCCCCTTCCTTGTCACTTAACAAGCGATGCCACAAAGTTTCCCTATTCCCAATACGAGATCATTATGCCCTGCCTTCGGTCGTAGCTAATCCCACCTCCCCTTCCTTGTCACTTAACAAGCGATGCCACAAAGTTTCCCTATTCCCAATACGAGATCATTATGCCCTGCCTTCGGTCGTAGCTAATCCCACCTCCCCTTCCTTGTCACTTAACAAGCGATGCCACAAAGTTTCCCTATTCCCAATACGAGATCATTATGCCCTGCCTTCGGTCGTAGCTAATCCCACCTCCCCTTCCTTGTCACTTAACAAGCGATGCCACAAAGTTTCCCTATTCCCAATACGAGATCATTATGCCCTGCCTTCGGTCGTAGCTAATCCCACCTCCCCTTCTTTGTCACTTAACAAGAGGGTGTAATAATTTAAGATGTATCTATAACCATGGACGAGAGTAGGTATATTTTAGATAAGCGACTCTGCTCACACTTAGGGTAATCATAATTTCCCCATATCACCTTTAGCAAGGGTATTTTATGTCTACCTTTATTCAAAATCTATTTGTCTAGGGAAAATGTTTATACTCCGTTTACAGTATGTCTGGGAGGAAAGGAGCCCCAAATGCCCTCAGTACAAGGAGACGACCTGTGAGTTCTGGACCCAAAACGAAGTCCTAGAGCAAAAGGCTCGGAGTGGAAAGAAGACTTGAGTCCTCTAAGTGCAAAGAGACGTTCTGTGAGTTCTGGGTCCAAGACGAAGTCCTGGAACAAGAATCTTTGGGTGGAAAGAAGGCCTGATTACTTTAAATATAAGGTGAAATCTTGTGTCATGGGTTCAAGCAGAAGACCTGGAGCAAAAAGCTCTCGGCGCAAAAAAGCCTAAAATGCTCCTAGTACAAGGACACGTCCGGTGAGTTCTGGGCCCAAGACGAAGACCTGGACCAAGAATTTTTAAGAGCAAAGAAAGCCTGAGTACTTCAAAGGTGAAATCCTGTGTCTTTTGGATCCAAGAAGAACCCCTGGAGCTAAATGCTGTGGGTGGGAAGAAGACCTAAGTGCTGTAAGTGCAAGACGTTCTGTGTGTTCCGGGTCCAAGAAGAAGTTCTGGGTGGGAAAAATCTCCAAGTGTCGATATATATATATATATATATATATATATATATATATATATATATATATATATATATTAAATATGGTGATATGTTTTCTTGTAATATAGTTAATAAATTTAAAATATTTCAAAAACCATAATACTTTTAATGAATATATTTATTCAAAGCTGAAGATGCTGGTACTATTTTATCGGCAAAAAGCTTTGAATAAATATATTCATTAAAAATATTCTTGTTTTTAAATATTTTTAATTTATTGTGTGTGTGTGTGTGTGTGTGTGTGTGTGTGTGTGTGTGTGTGTGTGTGTGTGTGTGTGTGTGTGTGTGTGTGTGTGTGTGTGTGTGTGTGTGTGTGTGTGTGTGTGTGTGTGTGTGTGTGTGTGTGTGTGTGTGTGTGTGTGTGTTTAGTTATATCTTTGCACAAATATATTTGAAACCATTATTTTAAAGTGTATAGGAAAGAAACAACATTTTACTCTGTGTATACCATAGCCTACAATTCAGCAAAAGTAGCACATGAAACAACGTTGCAAAAGTATTCAAAAACACACTATGTAATTTTACTGTTCCATGCCGGCTATAATTACCGCTTAATCTCACGTATAAATCATTTTAACTGCAGCCGACTCTAAAGCGATAGATATAAAGTACGTTCATAGCAATTGTACTGTACAAGTCCTTTGCATGTTTGCACTGCCAACTTTCTTACGTAAACAATTTCCGTTTTTATGTTCTTGGAATAAACAATGATAAACAAATGTGATAAAAGTCCGTAAAAAGTAGTACAGTTAGGCACATTAGTTGATTACTTCAAATACACATCAAAGAAAAACTTAAAAAAGGGGACAGAAATGTAAGGGGACTGTATATTACATCAGCAACAATTGTACTTGAATCACCCCACAAAAAGTTTCAAATACTTTTGTGTACAAACAACCCTTAATCAATTCCTACTATTAGATCACATTCTTCTTCTTGTATATTAAAATATATTATTCAAATTCTCAATCGTTAATAAAATACTTTTTACTCATTAACTTAGGTTCAATTGATTTTGGCCATATCACTATAATACAGTTTCTTCTAGTATCCATTCATTAATTAAATATAATTAATTAATTTTAGTTTTATATGGGAGAAAAGCTTTTCACAAAAGGGGCAAGGTATACAATATAGTTATTACCTCTCGTTTGGCTTAAAATGAATGAGAACATATGATTTCATAAATTATTTTATGTTATAGCTTATGTGGTAAAACAACTGTTTTACCTCATAGGTTATGTTACTTTATTTATATTAATTGTAATTATTTAATAAAATGTAATTCAAATAATTTTTTTCATTGTTGACTGAAGTAGGAATTGTCTTTAATTTTTTTCTTTTATAATACTTGTTATTCATCCAATCAAGTTTAAATACACTTCAAGTTTATACAGTTTTTGAAAATATCAATTCTTTAATTAATTGCGATTAATTAGTTTTAATAATTAATTTCGCATCCTATTTTGTAACTTTATATTGTGATCTATCATATGTATACACATATTTATATCAATTGAAATTATTTAATAAAAAGCAAGTGAAATAATTTTTTTCTCTGTGGGCCTAAGTAGGAATTGACTTTGTTATATTAGACTACTTGTTTGTGTAACAAATAACTGTTTCTTAAGAATGTCTACACGTCCTTGAAAGTTCTGTGAGGGTGGTTTCCTTATCAGAAGTTTCTCATCCTGCGTCTCATGCGACAGTCTGCAGTTACTTCCCATTTTCTTCCGGTTAGCCATAGAAAAAGGGCCTTCGCTAAAGCATGGTCAGTCATCCCTGAATCCTTCTCTGTAGAGATTCTATGCAATGGCGAGAGAAATGTAATGACAAAAAGCAAGAGTTAGCTTACCAAGCTCTGGATACTTCTCTCCATCCAAGTAGAGATAGGTTAGCGACCCTACCTATGAGGTACCGAAATATTCTCCTATTCTCAGTACTAGGGTACCATTATGTCCCTACTCTGGTCCCATCTACCATTCCTTATCCTTCTTTTACTAAACTGGTAGGGATATGTTTGTGCCCCAGACCAAACCTTCAGATACGAGACCTTGCAGACAGAATATCCTAATCCCCCAATATCTTCTACCGAGAGGTCCCTACTATAAACCCATATCCTGTCCCTACTCTGGTCCCATCTACCATTCCTTATCCTTCTTTTACTAAACTGGTAGGGATATGTTTGTGCCCCAGACCAAACCTTCAGATACGAGACCTTGCAGACAGAATATCATAATCCCCCAATATCTTCTACCGAGAGGTCCCTACTATAAACCCATATCCTGTCCCTACTCTGGTCCCATCTACCATTCCTTATCCTTCTTTTACTAAACTGGTAGGGATATGTTTGTGCCCCAGACCAAACCTTCAGATACGAGACCTTGCAGACAGAATATCATAATCCCCCAATATCTTCTACCGAGAGGTCCCTACTATAAACCCATATCCTGTCCCTAAGATATAATATAGAGGTTTAAAGCCTTAAAACCCAAAAAACACTAGTTGCCATCGGTAGTGGCCTGCGAGAGTTGAGAACGTTTAGAAAGTTTACACGGTCCTCTGTGAGCCTAGTCAATCGCTCTGTCCAGCTCAGCTTAAAGGGTAAGCTACGGGGAGCAGTTGACGTCATTGCAGTTAGTCTATGCTCGCATAAAGAACAAGTCGATCAAGCTTTATCGTTTATGACGTTTTAAAAATCGATTACTATCAGCTGTACGTGATTGTGAATATTGAACAGAATTTAGAAAAGGGCGTGCCTCACGCTAATAGTGGGCGTATGTTCTATTTGAGTGGGATTTATGTGAGGGGCTTCAATCTCTCTCAGTAGTGACCAGTCGAGGCTCTCTCATAGGGCTCTTTATCAAACTTGCGAAAACCAAATCACTAAAAACTAGCAATTACTCAATCACGTCTTGCCTAACACATCGTTCCTTCGTTATCCTTCAAATAAAATTTCAAAAATCAGTCTTGTAGGGTTTACGACCCTAATGAAAAAATAAGCCTACTTAAGGTAAGCAAACCTCCACACGTGACGCCACGAAACCCCCCCCCCCTTAACGACGCCGATACAGAATAAATCTTGAAACTAACTGAAAGGTAAGATAATTCACACTATTGGAGGCGTTGTTATACTAGCTGACTGTTATAAAAATACATTTAAAAACTCTTTTCAATTTCATTATATCTATAAAATCTTTTCCTGCTATGAAAACAGAACATAAACAAAAATAAATTTATATCCAATTCCTACTTAATTAAACAAAGAAAAAATTTATTTCAGTTACATTTTATTAAATACAATCATATAAATAAAGCAACATAACCTATGTTTTATAACAGCTGTTCTACCACATAACCTATAATATAAAATCAGGTGTTTTATTAAATCACACGTTATCAATAATAAATTATATTAACTATACAAAATATATTCGTATATAAATAATTTATAAATAAAAAAATATATATATACATATAAATACATATTCGTATATAAATAAATATATTCAAAATATAAATAACATTACGAATATTTCCCTTACTATATTGCATACCTTGTCCCTTTTGTAAAACATTTTCTCCTACGTAAAACTAAAAAATGAATTCATTATTAAATTTAATTAAGTAATTAATATTTGAAAAACTGTATTAACATCACGTGTCCCTCATTACAAATTTTAAAAAAATTAAGTTAAGTGGATGGATAGAAAGAATTTTATTTTATTAACGACTGAAAATTGAACAAGACATATATATATATATATATATATATATATATATATATATATATATATATATATATATATATATATATCAGGAAGATGTGAACTAATAGAAGGAATTTAATAAGATTGCAAACTACATTCTAGGTTGCTAGAATTGTATTAATTACATTAATGGCATAAATCTTTCCTATCACTTAGAGAGGGGATGATACCATAGTCTCATATTACACACATATATATATATATATATATAATAGATGTTGAACGTATAATTCAGAGCGGATATTAAAGGC
This sequence comes from Prosapia bicincta, assembly GCA_036971475.1. Taxonomy (NCBI): domain Eukaryota; kingdom Metazoa; phylum Arthropoda; class Insecta; order Hemiptera; family Cercopidae; genus Prosapia; species Prosapia bicincta. Next base: position 24,557,673 of record JBAIZL010000006.1, on the reverse strand, counting down.
TATACGCGATCACGTTACAGTGTCTCTAACAAGTTTGAAGAGCGTTTAAGCACCATCCAGTCTACTCGTACTTAACTGGGAAACTTGGAAAGTTGCGCATAATTACACGTTCGATGTTAGCTGAGCGCGCTGTAAACATCTCGATAAGAAGTTTTACGACGCATCCCGAGGCGTCGGTAATTTCCACTTCATCTACTCCGAGCGCCCGATACCAACTTACTTCCGACTGTTATTAATATGCGTTTGATGACGCCGGAGTCACGTGTCGCCAATTTTAGTACATTTAATTTCGCTAAATGTATAGATTATCCCGTGGAGTACTCAACAACATAACGAATAAAATATATTTATTCTATAATAATGTATAAGGTTTAGCTACATTTATTGAGCGCTGTATACTGACAGCGGCATATGACGCAAACAGGGGTTTGCCTCATGTGTTTATACTACTTTTTTATATGACTTATCCTTAACAACAATGCACCCTCTCTCAACCACGAATAAACTAGCTTTATATTGGCTTTAGCTACATTTATTGAGCGCTGTATACTGACAGCGTCATATGACGCAAACAGGGGTTTGCCTCATGTGTATATACTACTTTGTTATATGACTTGTCCTTAACAGCAATGCACCCTTTCTCTACCACGAATAAACTAGATTTATATTGGCTTTAGCTACATTTATTGAGCGCTGTATACTGACAGCGTCATATGACGCAAACAGGGGTTTGCCTCATGTGTATATACTACTTTGTTATATGACTTGTCCTTAACAACAATGCACCCTCTCTCAACCACGAATAAACTAGCTTTATATTGGCTTTAGCTACATTTATTGAGCGCTGCATACTGACAGCGTCATATGACGCAAACAGGGGTTTGCCTCATGTGTATATACTACTTTGTTATATGACTTGTCCTTAACAACAATGCACCCTCTCTCAACCACGAATAAACTAGCTTTATATTGGCTTTAGCTACATTTATTGAGCGCTGTATACTGACAGCGTCATATGACGCAAACAGGGGTTTGCCTCATGTGTATATACTACTTTGTTATATGACTTGTCCTTAACAACAATGCACCCTCTCTCAACCACGAATAAACTAGCTTTATATTGGCTTTAGCTACATTTATTGAGCGCTGTATACTGACAGCGTCATATGACGCAAACAGGGGTTTGCCTCATGTGTATATACTACTTTGTTATATGACTTGTCCTTAACAACAATGCACCCTCTCTCAACCACGAATAAACTAGCTTTATATTGGCTTTAGCTACATTTATTGAGCGCTGCATACTGACAGCGTCATATGACGCAAACAGGGGTTTGCCTTATGTGTTTATACTACTTTGTTATATGACTTGTCCTTAACAACAATGCACCCTCTCTCAACCACGAATAAACTAGCTTTATATTGGCTTTAGCTACATTTATTGAGCGCTGCATACTGACAGCGTCATATGACGCAAACAGGGGTTTGCCTCATGTGTTTATACTACTTTGTTATATGGCTTGTCCTTAACAACAATGCACCCTCTCTCAACCACGAATAAACTAGCTTTATATTGGCTTTAGCTACATTTATTGAGCGCTGCATACTGACAGCGTCATATGACGCAAACAGGGGTTTGCCTCATGTGTATATCCTACTTTGTTATATGACTTGTCCTTAACAACAATGCACCCTCTCTCAACCACGAATAAACTAGCTTTATATTGGCTTTAGCTACATTTATTGAGCGCTGTATACTGACAGCGTCATATGACGCAAACAGGGGTTTGCCTCATGTGTATATACTACTTTGTTATATGACTTGTCCTTAACAACAATGCACCCTCTCTCAACCACGAATAAACTAGCTTTATATTGGCTTTAGCTACATTTATTGAGCGCTGTATACTGACAGCGTCATATGACGCAAACAGGGGTTTGCCTCATGTGTATATACTACTTTGTTATATGACTTGTCCTTAACAACAATGCACCCTCTCTCAACCACGAATAAACTAGCTTTATATTGGCTTTAGCTACATTTATTGAGCGCTGTATACTGACAGCGTCATATGACGCAAACAGGGGTTTGCCTCATGTGTATATACTACTTTGTTACATGACTTGTCCTTAACAACAATGCACCCTCTCTCAACCATGAATAAACTAGATTTATATTGGCTTTAGCTACATTTATTGAGCGCTGCATACTGACAGCGTCATATGACGCAAACAGGGGTTTGCCTCATGTGTATATACTACTTTGTTATATGACTTGTCCTTAACAGCAATGCACCCTTTCTCTACCACGAATAAACTAGATTTATATTGGCTTTAGCTACATTTATTGAGCGCTGTATACTGACAGCGGCATATGACGCAAACAGGGGTTTGCCTCATGTGTATATACTACTTTGTTATATGACTTGTCCTTAACAGCAATGCACCCTTTCTCTACCACGAATAAACTAGATTTATATTGGCTTTAGCTACATTTATTGAGCGCTGTATACTGACAGCGTCATATGACGCAAACAGGGGTTTGCCTCATGTGTATATACTACTTTGTTATATGACTTGTCCTTAACAACAATGCACCCTCTCTCAACCATGAATAAACTAGATTTATATTGGCTTTAGCTACATTTATTGAGCGCTGCATACTGACAGCGTCATATGACGCAAACAGGGGTTTGCCTCATGTGTATATACTACTTTGTTATATGACTTGTCCTTAACAACAATGCACCCTCTCTCTACCACGAATAAACTAGATTTATATTGGCTTTAGCTACATTTATTGAGCGCTGCATACTGACAGCGTCATATGACGCAAACAGGGGTTTGCCTCATGTGTATATACTACTTTGTTATATGACTTGTCCTTAACAACAATGCACCCTCTCTCTACCACGAATAAACTAGATTTATATTGGCTTTAGCTACATTTATTGAGCGCTGCATACTGACAGCGTCATATGACGCAAACAGGGGTTTGCCTCATGTGTATATACTACTTTGTTATATGACTTGTCCTTAACAACAATGCACCCTCTCTCAACCATGAATAAACTAGATTTATATTGGCTTTAGCTACATTTATTGAGCGCTGCATACTGACAGCGTCATATGACGCAAACAGGGGTTTGCCTCATGTGTATATACTACTTTGTTATATGACTTGTCCTTAACAACAATGCACCCTCTCTCAACCATGAATAAACTAGATTTATATTGGCTTTAGCTACATTTATTGAGCGCTGCATACTGACAGCGTCATATGACGCAAACAGGGGTTTGCCTCATGTGTATATACTACTTTGTTATATGACTTGTCCTTAACAACAATGCACCCTCTCTCAACCATGAATAAACTAGATTTATATTGGCTTTAGCTACATTTATTGAGCGCTGCATACTGACAGCGTCATATGACGCAAACAGGGGTTTGCCTCATGTGTATATACTACTTTGTTATATGACTTGTCCTTAACAACAATGCACCCTCTCTCAACCATGAATAAACTAGATTTATATTGGCTTTAGCTACATTTATTGAGCGCTGCATACTGACAGCGTCATATGACGCAAACAGGGGTTTGCCTCATGTGTATATACTACTTTGTTATATGACTTGTCCTTAACAACAATGCACCCTCTCTCAACCATGAATAAACTAGATTTATATTGGCTTTAGCTACATTTATTGAGCGCTGCATACTGACAGCGTCATATGACGCAAACAGGGGTTTGCCTCATGTGTATATACTACTTTGTTATATGACTTGTCCTTAACAACAATGCACCCTCTCTCTACCACGAATAAACTAGCTTTATATTGGCTTTAGCTACATTTATTGAGCGCTGTATACTGACAGCGTCATATGACGCAAACAGGGGTTTGCCTCATGTGTATATACTACTTTGTTATATGACTTGTCCTTAACAACAATGCACCCTCTCTCAACCATGAATAAACTAGATTTATATTGGCTTTAGCTACATTTATTGAGCGCTGCATACTGACAGCGTCATATGACGCAAACAGGGGTTTGCCTCATGTGTATATACTACTTTGTTATATGACTTGTCCTTAACAGCAATGCACCCTCTCTCAACCACGAATAAACTAGCTTTATATTGGCTTTAGCTACATTTATTGAGCGCTGTATACTGACAGCGTCATATGACGCAAACAGGGGTTTGCCTCATGTGTATATACTACTTTGTTATATGACTTGTCCTTAACAACAATGCACCCTCTCTCAACCACGAATAAACTAGCTTTATATTGGCTTTAGCTACATTTATTGAGCGCTGCATACTGACAGCGTCATATGACGCAAACAGGGGTTTGCCTCATGTGTATATACTACTTTGTTATATGACTTGTCCTTAACAACAATGCACCCTCTCTCAACCACGAATAAACTAGCTTTATATTGGCTTTAGCTACATTTATTGAGCGCTGTATACTGACAGCGTCATATGACGCAAACAGGGGTTTGCCTCATGTGTATATACTACTTTGTTATATGACTTGTCCTTAACAGCAATGCACCCTCTCTCAACCACGAATAAACTAGCTTTATATTGGCTTTAGCTACATTTATTGAGCGCTGTATACTGACAGCGTCATATGACGCAAACAGGGGTTTGCCTCATGTGTATATACTACTTTGTTATATGACTTGTCCTTAACAACAATGCACCCTCTCTCAACCACGAATAAACTAGCTTTATATTGGCTTTAGCTACATTTATTGAGCGCTGTATACTGACAGCGTCATATGACGCAAACAGGGGTTTGCCTCATGTGTATATACTACTTTGTTATATGACTTGTCCTTAACAGCAATGCACCCTTTCTCTACCACGAATAAACTAGATTTATATTGGCTTTAGCTACATTTATTGAGCGCTGTATACTGACAGCGTCATATGACGCAAACAGGGGTTTGTCTCATGTGTATATACTACTTTGTTATATGACTTGTCCTTAACAACAATGCACCCTCTCTCAACCACGAATAAACTAGCTTTATATTGGCTTTAGCTACATTTATTGAGCGCTGTATACTGACAGCGTCATATGACGCAAACAGGGGTTTGCCTCATGTGTATATACTACTTTGTTATATGACTTGTCCTTAACAACAATGCACCCTCTCTCAACCATGAATAAACTAGATTTATATTGGCTTTAGCTACATTTATTGAGCGCTGTATACTGACAGCGTCATATGACGCAAACAGGGGTTTGCCTCATGTGTATATACTACTTTGTTATATGACTTGTCCTTAACAACAATGCACCCTCTCTCAACCACGAATAAACTAGCTTTATATTGGCTTTAGCTACATTTATTGAGCGCTGTATACTGACAGCGTCATATGACGCAAACAGGGGTTTGCCTCATGTGTATATACTACTTTGTTATATGACTTGTCCTTAACAGCAATGCACCCTTTCTCTACCACGAATAAACTAGATTTATATTGGCTTTAGCTACATTTATTGAGCGCTGTATACTGACAGCGTCATATGACGCAAACAGGGGTTTGCCTCATGTGTATATACTACTTTGTTATATGACTTGTCCTTAACAACAATGCACCCTCTCTCAACCATGAATAAACTAGATTTATATTGGCTTTAGCTACATTTATTGAGCGCTGTATACTGACAGCGTCATATGACGCAAACAGGGGTTTGCCTCATGTGTATATACTACTTTGTTATATGACTTGTCCTTAACAGCAATGCACCCTTTCTCTACCACGAATAAACTAGATTTATATTGGCTTTAGCTACATTTATTGAGCGCTGTATACTGACAGCGTCATATGACGCAAACAGGGGTTTGCCTCATGTGTATATACTACTTTGTTATATGACTTGTCCTTAACAACAATGCACCCTCTCTCAACCATGAATAAACTAGATTTATATTGGCTTTAGCTACATTTATTGAGCGCTGTATACTGACAGCGTCATATGACGCAAACAGGGGTTTGCCTCATGTGTTTATACTACTTTGTTATATGACTTGTCCTTAACAGCAATGCACCCTTTCTCTACCACGAATAAACTAGATTTATATTGGCTTTAGCTACATTTATTGAGCGCTGCATACTGACAGCGTCATATGACGCAAACAGGGGTTTGCCTCATGTGTATATCCTACTTTGTTATATGACTTGTCCTTAACAACAATGCACCCTCTCTCAACCATGAATAAACTAGATTTATATTGGCTTTAGCTACATTTATTGAGCGCTGCATACTGACAGCGTCATATGACGCAAACAGGGGTTTGCCTCATGTGTATATACTACTTTGTTATATGACTTGTCCTTAACAACAATGCACCCTCTCTCAACCACGAATAAACTAGCTTTATATTGGCTTTAGCTACATTTATTGAGCGCTGTATACTGACAGCGTCATATGACGCAAACAGGGGTTTGCCTCATGTGTATATACTACTTTGTTATATGACTTGTCCTTAACAACAATGCACCCTCTCTCAACCATGAATAAACTAGATTTATATTGGCTTTAGCTACATTTATTGAGCGCTGTATACTGACAGCGTCATATGACGCAAACAGGGGTTTGCCTCATGTGTATATACTACTTTGTTATATGACTTGTCCTTAACAACAATGCACCCTCTCTCAACCATGAATAAACTAGATTTATATTGGCTTTAGCTACATTTATTGAGCGCTGTATACTGACAGCGTCATATGACGCAAACAGGGGTTTGCCTCATGTGTATATACTACTTTGTTATATGACTTGTCCTTAACAACAATGCACCCTCTCTCAACCATGAATAAACTAGATTTATATTGGCTTTAGCTACATTTATTGAGCGCTGCATACTGACAGCGTCATATGACGCAAACAGGGGTTTGCCTCATGTGTATATACTACTTTGTTATATGACTTGTCCTTAACAACAATGCACCCTCTCTCAACCACGAATAAACTAGCTTTATATTGGCTTTAGCTACATTTATTGAGCGCTGTATACTGACAGCGTCATATGACGCAAACAGGGGTTTGCCTCATGTGTATATACTACTTTGTTATATGACTTGTCCTTAACAGCAATGCACCCTTTCTCTACCACGAATAAACTAGATTTATATTGGCTTTAGCTACATTTATTGAGCGCTGTATACTGACAGCGGCATATGACGCAAACAGGGGTTTGCCTCATGTGTATATACTACTTTGTTATATGACTTGTCCTTAACAGCAATGCACCCTTTCTCTACCACGAATAAACTAGATTTATATTGGCTTTAGCTACATTTATTGAGCGCTGTATACTGACAGCGGCATATGACGCAAACAGGGGTTTGCCTCATGTGTATATACTACTTTGTTATATGACTTGTCCTTAACAGCAATGCACCCTTTCTCTACCACGAATAAACTAGATTTATATTAGCTTTAGCTACATTTATTGAGCGCTGTATACTAACAGTGTCATATGACGCAAATAGTGGTTTGGCCTGTTATTTAGAACTTTGCACCTTCTTTCTTACCACGAAAAAACGTGATTATATAACCTTAGCTACATTTATTGAGCTGTGTATACTGACAGCGTTATATGAGGCAAACTGTATTGTCTGATGTATATATACTAATATTTCATAGCATTTCTTTCGATGCAAAAGTAGCTCCTATCTTATCGACTATATTGCACCCAACACATAAAATGATCTTACTCTGTAAATCGATTTAATCATCACGGTCACGTGATATATACACTAGAGCACGCGATTCACTGTTGTCAGATGTATATTAATTACTGTTGTCAGACCTAAATGCACGTCCACTTAGACATCTTAATACCAAAGCAGCATATTATTGTCCTACTGACAACAACGGCCAATATTAAGCAGCTCGAACTCTCAAGATTTACGCGAAGTCACTTTGCGGACTGAACAAATACAGATACGAATTTTTAGCATCTTACGTTTACAGTTTCATATATGAAGAGACCAGAAGAAACATCCCTTTTTTCCTCAACGACGCCACTTATTCAAGGACATATATTCCAGATACACCAAGACAGACGAAGAAGATCCTCAGACTTCTTAGGTCCTACACATGAAGAAGAATATAATCCTTCACAGATTAATTTAAAGTCACTGCATTAACCATATATCTACATTTTACTGCCCTTATAATAACAGTAAAACTTACAACCGTTCAGCTTTTACCGACATTAGTTTGTTTAGTTGTAGACATAACGATTCTACTCACCAGCGTGTCAAAATCTAATATTCTCTGTATATCTCATCCCAAACAGCTCACCTGTTAACATGTTAAAACAAAATATTAATTTCGTTAAAACGTTTCCACAATATTTACAAACAAGTAATATAAAAAAACGTTTTTTAAAGTCATTCCTTACTTAAATCAACAAAGAAAATTTTATTTTAGTTTCTTAATTAAAATTAATATAAATATGTATACACATATGTCAGAACAACAATATTAAGTGGCAAAATAAAAAGCGAACTTCCCTGCAATTTTCCATTTTTTTTTTTTTTTTCTATGTATGGTATTTAATTCTATTTTTGTTTATTACTATTTACACATTTTCTTTTTTTTTTGTCGCTGCATTGTGTTGAAGTTTCTTTTCGCCTTCCTTTTGCATTGTCCGTTTGAGAAGCAAGGTTCGATACCGTTAATCCAGTTTGTTTGTTGATTATCTTTTTATTAATTTTTAATCCTAAAACATTATTTATGACATTGTGTGGTAACCATGACAACAATTTAAGGTTGTGTAATGGAGGTTTCAACAACGACAAGAAAAATTCATATACATCTTTGAAAAGTAAATTTCTAGCTATAGGATAGTTGACTCATTGGCAAAGCCCTAGACTCCAAACATGAAGATACTCAGTTCAAATCCTACCTAGACCCAAAAATTTTTATAATTTAATTATTGAACAGATATTTGAAAAACTGTATTAACATCAACTGTCATTCACAATAGGTTTAAAAAAAAGTATTTGAACTTGGTTCGATGGTTAAAAACGTATTTTATTAACAATTAAAAATATTTACAAGATATATATATATATATATATATATATATATATATATTTTTTTTTTTTTTTTTCTGAAAATGTCATATAATTGCGTATATATAGAACAAGGAAAAGAAATTCATCCAAGGATTACAATATATATATATATATATATATATATATATATATATATATATATATATATATATATATATAAATATAAAATACGTTTTCTTGTTTAATAATTTAAAACAACACAGGTTATTCAAATACAAGAATATTTATTATTTTAAATCCAAAGCTTTTCGTTGGCAAACAGTACCAACATCATCAGGAATGAAAATTACAATAATGTAAGCTATAGGCCTAAAACATATGTTTATTTAGAAATAGAATTGTTGCTAAATTTATACAAATTGCCAAATTTATTTTGTTGCTGTAACATTATAGATATTGAATATAGTATCAAATTTAGAATGTAATTGTATTTGTTCTTTTATTAATTTGTTATTATTATTGTGTTTATATATTTCGAATGCTTCATATATATTCATTCTTAATCCCTTATTAATTTCTTTTATAAGTCTCATATTTTCTATATTTGGAAATTGGTGCTTATTATTAATACAATGATTTGCGAAATTTGATTTATATATTTCTGGATTAATGTAGGCATTTAAATGTTCTTTATATCTTTCTTTTAATTTTTTCTTTGTTTGACCTATATAAGCTTTATTACAATTTTTGCATTCTAATTTATAAACACCTCCTTTTTCATGCATATTAATTGTTTTATTATTGTTATTTATTATGTTTATTATTTTGTTATTAGTTTTGTATGCAATTTTGATATTTGTATTTTTTATAAAAAGTGTTGTGCAATCAATGTAAGTGTTATAATTGTAGATTAGATTTGAGACTTGATTATTAATTCAAAAAAATTTTGATGACATATTTAATATTTAACATACTGATTAATCGATCAAATATCTAGAATTGTGTGTATTATTACATATATTTGAAAAAGATATTATAAACAACTCAAGATATATAATTTTTATCATTTCTAAAGTATTTATACTGAACATTTTCATCTTTACAAGTTGATACTGGATCAAACAAATATTTTATAATATACAACTAGAAGCAAATATTTACAATATAATACAGCCTATTCTATACTAATATATTTTAAAATGATTTCTATTAATAATTGTAATGTTGCCTTAACAAAAGAAATTAATTTATTTGAAAAACGTAAAATTCAACTAATGAATACTAACTGTAATATATACTTTAATAAACATTGTATTATAAATAATATAATTCCCAAATACGCAAAAATTACAATAAAAAACAAAAATAATATAGCTCAAAAACATGTAAACAAGCTGAAAAATTATGGGTTAAGAATGGAATTAAAAACTTGTATCAAAAGAAAAATACTTTAACAATTGAAATATATAAGCTACATATAAAATTAGCTTCTATTATGCAACACATAAAATGGGAAGAAAAATATAATAAAATCAATTTATTTATAAATAAAATTAGAAATATAAAAATAAATGGAATAAACAAAAAACTTAAAAATTTGAAGTTAGAAAAACAAATAAAAGATGTACCTGAAATTAAATATCATAATTTTCACCCTAATGTAGTTAATCTATCAAATATTAGATTTAATAATAATGAAATAATAACTACTTGAAAACAATAAAACCAATGTAAAAACAGACATAAATAATAATATTAATAATATTATAGTAGATACAGAACTAGCTATTAGTAAACTAAATACAAGCTTACAAGAAAATGCCAGAATCGAAGCAGCTTATGAAATTAAAAAATTGATTAAAAAAAATACAGTTAATAAAACACATAAGAAACAATATTCAGAAATTAAAGATTTAAAACAAAAATTACAAAATAATAATCTTATTACAGTAAAGGCAGATAAAATTAATGCTATTGTCATTATTGATAAAAATGAGCACATAACAAAAACAGAAAAATACATAGATGATAATCAATTTTGTCAAATACATAAAGATCCCACAAATAAATTTCAAAATAAAATTAAAAATATTATAAAATCTTCATATAAATTATTCAATAAAAATAAAATTAGCAACTATATAAATGATAATCCAAAAATTCCAATATTGAATGGACTTGTGAAATTACATAAAATAGATAAACCAATAAGACCATTAATAAATTTTATAAATGCTCCATCTTATAAAATATCAAAGGTTATGGTAAATATTCTTAAAGAAAAAATAGAACTAAATAATAATCATACTATAATAAATTCTATTAATTTTATTGAAAAACTAAATGCAATTAAAATTAATGAAAATACAAAATTAATATCATTAGATATAAAAAATATGTATACAAACATACCTATAAATGAAACTCTTGAAATTATAAAATCTAAATTGGAACACGAGAAAGATAAAAAATTAACATTAGAAATTTTAAATACACTCAAAATAATATTAAATCAAAATTATTTTTCATATAATGACAAAATTTATAAACAAGAAGATGGTCTTGCTATGGGCTCGCCATTATCAAATATATTATCTGAAATATTTTTACAACAATTAGATAATAAAATAAATGAAATTATAAAAATATATGATAAAAATGGTTATTGGATTCGCTATGTAGATGATGGAATGTATATATCAAACAATAATAATATAAATTTAACAAATATTTTGGATTAAATAAATAAAATTAATAATAAAATCAAATTTACTTATGAAATTGAAACAAATAACAAAATAAATTTTCTAGATTTAACAATAATAAGAAAAAATGAAAAATTTGAATATATTTATATGATATACCGTAAACCAACTTTGACAAACCAAATTATACCAAATAAATCTAATCTTCCATATAATCAAAAAATGGCTGCTTTATATAACTTATTATATAGAATGCATAAAATACCCATGAATGAAGAAAATAAAATAAAAGAAAAAAACATAATTTATCAAATTGCATTAGAAAACGGTTATAATAAGAAAACTGTTGACAAACTTAATTATAATATTTTTAATAAACAAAATAATAATTTAATTTGCAATAATAATAATAATAATACAATATGGACTTCATTTTTATTTATAGGCCATGAAATAAAAAATATCACCAAATTATTTAGAAATACAAATATCAAAATTGCATACAAAACTAATAACAAAATAATAAACATAATAAATAACAATAATAAAACAATTAATATGCATGAAAAAGGAGGTGTTTATAAATTAGAATGCAAAAATTGTAATAAAGCTTATATAGGTCAAACAAAGAAAAAATTAAAAGAAAGATATAAAGAACATTTAAATGCCTACATTAATCCAGAAATATATAAATCAAATTTCGCAAATCATTGTATTAATAATAAGCACCAATTTCCAAATATAGAAAATATGAGACTTATAAAAGAAATTAATAAGGGATTAAGAATGAATATATATGAAGCATTCGAAATATATAAACACAATAATAACAAATTAATAAAAGAACAAATACAAATACATTCTAAATTTGATACTATATTCAATGTCTATAATGTTACAGCAACAAAATAAATTTGGCAATTTGTATAAATTTAGCAACAATTCTATTTCTAAATAAACATATGTTTTAGGCCTATAGCTTACATTATTGTAATTTTCATTCCTGATGATGTTGGTACTGTTTGCCAACGAAAAGCTTTGGATTTAAAATAATAAATATTCTTGTATTTGAATAACCTGTGTTGTTTTAAATATATATATATATATATATATATATATATATATATATATATATATATATATATATATATATATATCATAGGAGAGTGTGAGCTAACAGAAGGAATTTAAATAATTTTTACGTGAGTAGTTTGCACAGTACAAAAATACCACAATATGAGTAACATATAGCCAAATAAATAACTGATTATTTTTACACTACGTAGGCCTACAATATTTTACCCCTTATTTGCACTAATAAATTTATGTACGCATTTACTTTACTGCATAATTGAATTTGTTGTAGATTATTTATTTTTTTAAAGAGCACAGCACCGTTTGGGCCAATGCAGGGTACAAACAGTGGGGATAGGATTGTGTAAATGAATGCCTGGGTTCCGGTATAGGCATAGAAAGGTATGAGACAAAGACAAGAGGAATTGTTCACACGTGCTTAAGTCTCAAGGCTGTTGTAGATCTCTATATTGGGAACATATAGAGCAGTTCCCCCGTAGGATCCGCGAAGACGAAGAGTCATTAGAAGAGTTTGACAGGACAAATCTTATTACACTAACCAAGAACCTGGTGTGCGTGCGCTCGCGCGCGCGTGTGTGTGTTGCCACATCCAACTGTACTCTAACTGTAAAATACAGGGTTTTTGAGCGTCTATGAGTCGATTGCGCTAAATATCATCGAGGAAACTCATTAAGTTTTCGAGAAAAATCAATAGTATTTATCTTTTTTCTGTTGTGTTTTCTAGAGTAAAGAAGCGAAGCAGTGTAAGTTCTTATAGCTCAAGGCAATCCTCATGTAAAAACGTAGCAAGGAAAGAAGTACTGTATTAAATAGCAATGCAACGTCAACAACTGTCATCAATATTCCGAATAATATTGACAATATTTCGCATTACTTAGACTTCAACTTTACTTACTGATACCAAATATTCATCATTTCCAATAACTCTCATTCATAATACATACGGAAACAGGATGATCCGTATTAATGATTCCCACACCTTTTTTTATCAAACTATGGATCGTTATATTTTATACCGATACAACTATTCTTTGAGCTTAGCTTGTAAGGTTATGTTAAAACAAATCTAAGATATACACAAGACTTACAAATTAATCATTTATTTACTCATACGCGTTTCAATGACAAAGTCATCATCATCAGTGAATTTTGCTACTACAAAACGTTGAAAAATAGAGTTTGTAGTAGCAACAGTCACTGATGATGATGACTTTGTCATTGAAAAGCGTATGAGTAAATAAATGATTAATTTGTGAGTCTTGTGTATGTCTTTTATTTATTTATACCGATGATAACTAGATAACCCCGTACAGTGGAATTAAGGAAGGAAGATGTGCTTCCAGGTTCCCCAAATGAGGGATAAACACGGCTGACGTATGCACAGTTACCTGCATAAAAACCACCGGCCATCTGTTTCTGAGAAAATATGTTAAAAAGTTTCGAGAAAATTTACCTAAAGTAATTAGGAGAATTAATGAGTATACGTGTAAATGAATAATTGAGTTTTCAATTAAAAGTTATTATTAACTATTTACATAAATAATAAGTGTCTGTAGGTGAGAACTTTGCCTACGCCGTCAGTTGACTGGGGTCCTGTAGGGGGTGGATTCGTCTGCACTCCCCGCCAGATGTAGGCAATATTCTAATATTAATGATTTCTTTGAGAATATTGTATTTACACTAATCAAAACGTTCAGCCAGACCAAAATAGTGAAAAGATACTAAAGTAATGTATTCAGGACCTAAGAATAAATAACTATCTATACGTAAAGAGGTTCAAAATTATGGAAAACGTAAGATAACAAACAACGTTGCGTTAAAATCTAATTTGGACAACTAACACCACTGATAATCTAACTTAGAAAAATATTGCTCTGCACGCAAACTAGAAAATATTACTTGCCTGTTATAATTAACAATATTTTAAAAAATATGAAACAAATATAATTATAATAATCAATAAATATAGGTTGATATAGCAATCTTAAAGATGTACCAGCATTAAAATAACAATAAAAAGACGTCAATTTATCAGAATTACTATATTAGATTTAATTAGTACCATAAATTGAAAACTGAAAAAAGTCGACAGTGTGTTGAGTTTAATTTATGTTTTGTCATGAATATGGTACGATAAGCTTGCATTCTGCAAAAGATGTCGCTTGTTCATTAAAAGTTAAAAACAATTATGAAGAAACATTCAGGAATCATATTTTCCTAGAAGTGCTAATGAATACTGTCTCGTTTACTCGCTGTCACTGTGACGTCACTGAACCCTTCATTAGCAATGACCCGGGTAACTTGCAGTAATATTTCAAATATACTCATATCACTTTGGCCCTTGATAATGCCAACAGGAAATGGCACCAGTGCGTTATCGTGCCACCTTAAACACTCTCGAATGACGTTAATACAGCTGGGTATAATCGCGTTAACAGTAACGAAATCACAATCCCTGTTCGGAAGCAGTTCGTTGCGTGTTCCGCTAAGTACCTGTCAATCGCATCTAGCACATACATTAATACTACATGTTTACATTTGATACGATTATCAAGATAAGTAATTTGGAGATTAAAATGCAAGAACCAAATATTGAAGTTTAAACGTATTTAGCAGCGGATGCCACGATTTTATCAAGGTAGTAAAACTGTAGACATATGACGTCACAGAAAACGCCAGATTTCCGTAAAATAAACGAATTATTTCGAAGAAGTCCGGAAAGTGAAACATACAATTTAATGCTAACAGCTGTTATGTTTTCGCTTAAACTTTATTTGGAGTTTACGTTTAATCTATTTTCAAATGGAATCATTTTCACTTAGAGGTTAATAAGAGGTTAAAATATAACCATTCTCAAATCAATATTATATATATATATATATATATATATATATATATATATATATATATATATATATTCAGAAATATTCGTCAGATTTCCGTACGATAAACGAATTATATCGAAGATGTTCCAGAAGCGAAACATAGCATTTAATGCTAACAGCTGTTATGTTTTCACTTAAACTTTATTTGGATGTTAAATTTAAATCATGTTCGAATCATTTTCATTAGAGGTTACTAAGAGGTTATGATTGAATGTCCTAACTCAATTTTCCATATCTTCAAATTGTCGTAAATTTGATTCAATTATGCGATAATATGTCATTTCATAAAGCTGTTTCATTTTTTCGTAGCTTATGTTAGTTTCTGTTTTGTAGATTAACAATAGGCCTACCTATTATAAACAATTTTCTATTTATACCTAAGAAAATTATTTCTTTATATCTTGTCAAAAATTATTTTATATGTTGACTTTTTCACGACTTAATTTATTTATTATGATATGTTAAATTATATTTATAGATTTAAAAAAGCAATAAATTTAGAAAATTTAAAATATGCAAATTTAAAATAAATGAAGTTATGTTTTGTTCATTATTAGATGTGCTCTAAGCCTTATAAGCAGGGCATTACAATATAAAACTAATTGAAATATTTAAAAATTTTTTAATACAAAAGATTGTGTTGTTATCAACTTCCTTGATATTTTCAACTTTTTTTGACACATGGACCCACGACACATGCTTCTAAGGAAGAGCAAACACTGCTTCATTCCATAATTTACAAAAAATACTGTTAAAAAAATTCCCGATTTTTGTTTCTGCGTGTTTTTATTCCTGTGTGTGCAAGCACGCGTGTGTTCATTCCCAGAAGGCAAGACCGCGGCTTGTATTGTCCAAAACGCCGTGGGACGGATGCGATAAATCTAGGGAGATTATCGTATGAACATAAATCCTATTACATTCCCCTATACATTCCGATATACAAAACCTTCAGCTGGAACCGTCTTGTAAAGATGTCAGGACGTTTTTTCTCGCCGACAACCTTGGATATTTCTTTCCCAGTAGGGGAGAATGGGGTAATGAGGGTCAGTGGGTAATGGGGGGTCGATGCAGTTCATAATTAACCGCACTACTTGAGAACTTTAAAAACATATATATATATATATATATGAGTGAGAGAGAGGACCAGTGAATATAACTAGTGTACATGAATGAGAGAGAGAGAGAGCCAGTGAATATAACCACTGTACATGAGTGTGTGTGTGTGTGTGTGAGAGAGAGAGAGAGAGAACAAGTGAATATAACCAGTATACATGAGTGAGAGAGAGAGAGAGAGAGAACCAGTGAATATAACCAGTGTACATGAGTGTGTGTGTGTGTGTGTGTGTGAGAGAGAGAACCAGTGAATATAACCAGCGTACATTAGTGTGGGTGTGAGAGAGAAAAAGAGAGAACCAGTGAATATAATTAGTGTACATGAATGAGAGAGAGAGAGAGCCAGTGAATATAACCAGTGTACATGAGTGTGTGTGTGTGAGAGAAAGAAGGAGAGAACCAGTGAATATAACTAGTGTAGATGAATAAGAGAGAGAGAGAACCAGTGAATATAACCAGCGTACATTAGTGTGGGTGTGAGAGAGAAAAAGAGAGAACCAGTGAATATAATTAGTGTACATGAATGAGAGAGAGAGAGAGCCAGTGAATATAACCAGTGTACATGAGTGTGTGTGTGTGAGAGAAAGAAGGAGAGAACCAGTGAATATAACTAGTGTAGATGAATAAGAGAGAGAGAGAGAACCAGTGAATATAACCAGCGTACATTAGTGTGGGTGTGAGAGAGAAAAAGAGAGAACCAGTGAATATAATTAGTGTACATGAATGAGAGAGAGAGAGAGAGCCAGTGAATATAACCAGTGTACATGAGTGTGTGTGTGAGAGAAAGAAGGAGAGAACCAGTAAATATAACTAGTGTAGATGAATAAGAGAGAGAGAGAGCCAGTGAATATAACCAGTGTACATGTGTGTGAGAGAGAGAGAGAGAGAGAACCAGTGAATATAACCAGTGTACATGAGTGAGAGAAAGAGAGAGAGAGAGAACCAGTGAATATAAACAATGTACAATTTTACAAAACTTTGTATCCACCAGTGTCAGGCTGTCCGTCACACATTCGGTGTGGTGTGATAGGGTTGGTGTTAGTGCACACCCACCCCTAACCCGATCATAAACAGGTTTTCTTAAAGGATTAACACTTGATTGACGCAGTATTTTAATCTGTGTCGTTGTGACAGCCGTCAGCAACAGGTGACAATGAGTACAGCAAAACCTTTCCAGCTGTAATTGGATTTCATTTAAATGACGATATATTCAACAAGTTTATAGCGGTCATGTTACAATACAGTCACAAATGTATTGGTAAAATTTAGAAAAAAGTGAGGTTATGGTTCGAAGAGATAAGAAATAACTATGCTTGCCTCTTTTCTCCCTTATAAAGGTAAAATTAGTTCATTAAATTTAAATAATGAATAATTGTTTGAAAAAACTGTAATAACATCAACTTGAAAAAATGTAGATAAAGTTGGGTGGATGACTAAAAAGTATTTTAATAACCGTTAAAATTCAACAAGATATATACAGTAGAAGGAGAGTGTTAACTAAAAGAAAGAATTGAAAAATATAAACTAATTATGTCCGGTTTAAATTAGCTTTGAAGATTTTATAAATAAATAAAATAAAATCCATACATACAGATTTGAAACAAATTTATTTTAAAAATGCTTTTTCCAATAAAATGCTATGTTCTCGGTTTATCTTTTACCCTGAACAATGCATTTTTATTTGTTGATACGTGTTGTGGTTATAAAAAATGTGTAATTTTGGCGTCAACAGTAAATAAACTCACGTACAGGTCACATACACGAAGAACGGTTTAAGGGGAAATCATTGAAAGCCAATATGAACGCAACGTGACTGTAAGCTCTAAGAAAACAAAGGCACGTGTCCGCCTTAAGGCAGAGAGCATCACGTCTTTACAACCCGATGCCGAAATACAATATTTCTGCGACATGACTTACATACGCCCGTATTGACCCCAAATTATTTTCTATTCACCTTTGCGGAAAAAGCATATTTAAAACATCTGTAAAGAGAATATTAAGGGAGTGTTTAAAAGGCCCTCAGACTGCTATCAACGTGATAAATCTTAATAGCGTTCCCTATACAAACAATCCCCTCAACAGCATCCTTAAGAACCATTTTGTTAAAGTGACTAAGAGACGTCGGCAATGACAGCAGTGACAACAGATGAAACTCGTATTCATGAATGATTACGGGAAAGTTACGAGATATTTCAAGGATACTTCAATCAGGGAGGAGAGTTTTTCCCTGATTGGTAGTTGGTCAGCCTTTTCATTGCCAGTGTTGTTAATGTGGCTCGTGATCCATTGAAAATTAAGTAGCCACCCGGCATTATTTGAGCTTATAGTCTTCTTCTACAGTCTACAATCCCTCTAGTCAGTCAGTGAGTTCCTAGAGAGGATCAAGATGGAGGTCTTAAAGTCAATAAGGACTTTAAAGTCAATAAGGCTAGAACTGCTTTATCCGGAGCAGCAGGTTTTCAAACTGAATTGCTGCAGCTCGTATATGGCAGCTCCCTCACCGTCGTAGTTGCTAAGGTGAGTCCCGACAGCAAAAAATCCCTCAAAATATATGTAGTAGTATGCAGCACCTGTTTCGTCTGATCCAGGTATGGATGATCCACCAGTGTACATTTGGAGCCATTCTGGTGCAGGATATTTTCCATTGCTTGTTCTGAGAATTGAACTTCTAAGCTCCTGAACCGAGCCTGCATAATTTGGCAAGTGGTGGACTGTCAAGACGAGGTTTGCTTCAGGGAGATCTTGGAAGCAGCAATAGTAAGCGGTAAGCGAAGCCGGCTCTCTGAGAGCTACTCTATACTTTTTATAAAGGTCCCCGTAACAGACAAGGGGTGTTCGCTTGGTTTGTTCCAAGATTTGTTTGTTCGTTTAAATCGCTCCCAGAAACATAGGGCTGACGTCTCCCTGCGTGTTTGCAGCGATGCAATCTCAGTTTGAGCCTCCATTGCAGCAATAGGGAGGGGGTACTTCGCAGCATCAGTTATCACTCTTAAGCCATTGTTTAAAGCTAATCCTAGTAAATCTGTAGTGCATTTACTGGCTGTGACAGTCATCTCACTGCCGTATACTAGAATCGGTCTTATAATTCACTTATAATCAGTTTTTAGAACATTTTGGTTGCTCCCCAAACATTACCCATTAGTCTCTTGAGTAATCTTCCGTTAAAGGTAAGGACATAAATCTTTCGGGCAATTTAATAGATGTATAACAAATAGTTTGAGGCGTTGTGACTTCCTGAAGCACTCCATGCCGCCAGAGTAATAGTATCGTGTCAAAGTGAGACATTCGACCACACATTAAATCCATGTAGCTTGCTTTTCAGAAGAGTTATTTCATTTGTTTCTACTTATTGTTTAATACATTTCAATAACTTTTACTATATTTCGTTTCATGCTCATGTTTTATTCCACAAATTTCGTAATGTATAAATCTTTGAGTGTTGTGGAGTTGAACTGTTGAAAGTTTTGTAATTTATTATTCTTCCAAGTTTACCACTTGCTGACCTGTTTTGTTAGCGAAGTAGTACTATTCAATGTGAAAAGTTATTTCATAAAACGAGAAATATAGCATTTACAATGAACGAAATAAATTGCATAAAGCAACCCACAACTTGACGGCATCATAACATATGTGCTTAAAACGTTCCCGTCTCAAGATGTTTAATAAGAAACTTTATTCCAATTTTTTTCGATTCGGATTACGTGCATAGGCTACAACAAAATGAGAAATATAAACAAAATTATTTTTAAGTAAATTTCTACTTAGTTAAAAAAGAAAATTGTTAAAAAAATTACTTTTTATTAAAAAATTACAATGAATATAAATAGAGTAACATAACCTAAGCGTTAAAACAGCTGTTCTACCTCATAACTAATAAAATAGAATCAGCTGTTTTATAAAAACATATGTTATCATTTATGTTAAACCAAATGGAACGAAATTACTACATTGCATACGCTGCCCCTTTTGTGTAAAGTTTTTATGATTAAAAGTATTTTATCAACGGTTAAAAATTTGAATATATATATATATATATATATATATATATATATATATATATATATATATATAGACTATATATAATGAGAGTGTGAACTAATAAAAGAAATTGAATTACACATAAAATACTATAAGAGACAGTGTAACAAAAACACGAAAATAGTTGCATCTAAACAAATATTAATGACGAAAGGTATAGATCCAGCGACGACTTAACTAGCTTACTACTCCCGTACTAAACGCAGAAAATGACCTCCTAATGATTTCCGGGCTTCGTTAAACTTAATAACGGCGTGGCGGTTAGGGCTCATCTGTTTTCCAATTTACCAGGTAAAACGTTTTTCGAGTGAGTTTTAGCAAAAAGCAGCGTAAAGTCGTTCTGTTGCATTCAGCTTGATGGGTTTTTTTATTACCCTAGGGAAAGATCTTGTGGTATCGGCCATATTGGCTCTTTTTCAAAATAACGTTCTCCGATCTATTAGCTATTTATAACAAGTCTTTTTTCGTAACTCTATGGGCACTTTTTTCGCTTGTGAAAAATATAATAGTATTGTATACTTCTTTAATGAAAAATTAACTTAAATCAAGGTTATATTAAATTGAACTAAAACATTTCCTAGAGTGTTATTGTTAACAGTATATATTTATTCTATAGTTCAATCGACGTATAACCTTATTATACATACGCCTACTTGTTAAAGTATTATAATCTATAATTTTAACCTAGGTATGTATTTTCATTGTAAATTACCTCTGAGGATGATTGCCATGTAATCGAATTGTACATAAGGTTATAAATAAAAGAAGAAAGTTTGTGGTTGAGAGGTTTAATTTATTTAGGTTAATTTTAGCCTACGTTTAAAATTACTTGTTTAGAAATAATAGAAACTTATTTAAAATCATAAGTTCATAAATATAAATTTTATTGTGTACTTTTTTTACATACTTGAATCAAAATCAAACATTTACGATATTTATGAATTTTACTTTCAAATTTATTAATATAGGCCTACTTTTATCAACGGTTAAAATTACTGGTTGTTTTAAAACAAGAAAATGTAGGTTAAATATAATAATAACAATTTTTATCTTCATACGTGACCATACAAAAATTATATATATATATATATATATATATATATATATATATATATATATTGTATTATTCATTCCTGATGATGTTGGTACTGTTTATCAACGAAACGTTTTGAATAAATATTATTAAATAATTATTGTATTTGAATGACCTCAGTTGACACACACACACACACACACACACACACACACACACACACACACACACACACACACACACACACACACACACACACACACACACACACACATCTAGATTGGACGAAGTTGGATTAAAAATTATTTAAATATAACCTCCAAATAACCTCTAAGTAAAGACGAAATAATCTGATACCGTTATATTTAGGTTTCGGTACGATTCTTTCATTTCATTCTACTCTTTTCATTTCAGTACACTGTACAAACCGTGGTACCAGAATACCAGGATTCTTTGCACGGTTTCCGAAACGCCCATACATTATTTTTTTCCGTACAGTGCAAAAATATTTTTGTCCAGTGTAAAACCAATGCAATGATAAGTGGAATCACACATTCTTATCGTGTTAGCAGCGCTCTTCTTTACAACTTATGGAATTAAGTAGGTTTTAAATTTCTTTTCGTCTTGTTACGGATTTGTAAAGTACAAAATTAACTATATTAGTGATTAAAAGTCCGGTCTGAATGAAATGTAACGAGTCATTGTTATGAAGTTTCTTCTAGTACGTCATTAAATACTGCGTGTTTATCTCTTCACATGTAGATACCACTTTATGTATTTCTGGAGGGACCCGGGCCCCTTCTCCCCAACCTAAATACGTCATTTAATCAGGCGTATTTTCTCGTCCATACAAGCAACCTAGAAGGCCGCCAATGACGAAAAATTTGCGGGGCACATAATTGAGGATTTTTTGTACTAATTTCAATTCAACTTCTCATTCAATTATTTTTCTACGAAAATTATGTAGAATTCACATTTGTTTTATTTACGTATCCCAGTCAATAATTGAACTTTATAAACAAAACTGTTTCAATTTCTTCTTTACGTCGCATTCTCCCCAAATATATTTACAGGCCTATATCTTGTTCAAATTTTCAATAGTTAATAAAAAAACTTTATACTCATCTACTCAAGTTCAAAAACATTTGTTATAAACTTATAGTGCGACACATTAGAATTATATACAGTTTTCTTAAATATTAATTTGATAATAAAATAATTTTATTTTTATATGGAAGAAAAACTTTTCACAAAAGGGGGCGAGGTATACAATATAGTTATTTCGTCCCATTTGGTATAAAATAAATGATGACATGATTTCATAAAACAGCTGATTTTATATTAAAGGTTATGTGGTAGAACAACTGTTTTAATTCAAACCCCTATTTTTTTTTAAATAAATGAAACCCCTATACCACAAATTACTTTTTTCTTTTATTTAAAACTTTATGTACATTTCAAATGCATAGCAATCATCGTCAGAGGTAATTTACAATAAAAATACATTATTTTTATTTTGAGTAAAAATACTTTTCGCAGTATTTTTATTGTAAATTACCCTCTGAGGATGATTGCTATCTAATTAAAATGTACATAAGGTTTTAAATAAAAGAAAAGGTCATTTGTGGTATAGAGGTTTCATTTATTTAAATTAAACATTTTAAATTAAATATTTAAATTAAACATTACGCCACAGTTGTTTTATACAGCATACCCCTTGTTACTTAATTTATATTAATTGTAATTATTTAATAAAAAGGACTCAAATATTTTTTTTCTTTGTTAACCTAAGTAGGAGTTGAATTTAAAATCTTTAAATACTTGGGTCTTTAAGACTTAGTTTATATTACTTGTTATACCAATTATTATTAAGTACACATTTCCGAAGTTCTATATCCGGCCACCGACGGAAGCGCTGTAATGAGGGTAGAAAGTTTGTTTTAGTCTAGGACTCCGGCTCTGCATTTAATCTTATCTGTGATGTACCAAGCTGTCCATCCCTCACACAGAACAGCTTTATCGTGATATACCAAGCTGTCCATCCCTCACACAGAACAGCTTTATCGTGATATACCAAGCTGTCCATCCCTCACACAGAACAGCTTTATCGTGATGTACCAAGCTGTCCATCCCTCACACAGAACAGCTTTATCGTGATATACCAAGCTGTCCATCCCTCACACAGAACAGCTTTATCGTGATATACCAAGCTGTCCATCCTTCACACAGAACAGCTTTATCGTGATATACCAAGCTGTCCATCCCTCACACAGAACAGCTTTATCGTGATATACCAAACTGTCCATCCCTCACACAGAACAGCTTTATCGTGATATACCAAGCTGTCCATCCCTCACACAGAACAGCTTTATGGTGATTTACCAAGCTGTCCATCCCTCACACAGAACAGCTTTATCGTGATATACCAAGCTGTCCATCCCTCACACAGAACAGCTTTATCGTGATATACCAAGCTGTCCATCCCTCACATAGAACAGCTTTATCGTGATATACCAAGCTGTCCATCCCTCACACAGAACAGCTTTATCGTGATATACCAAGCTGTCCATCCCTCACACAGAACAGCTTTATCGTGATATACCAAGCTGTCCATCCCTCACACAGAACAGCTTTATCGTGATATACCAAGCTGTCCATCCCTCACACAGGACAGCTTTATCGTGATATACCAAGCTGTCCATCCCTCACACAGAACATCTTTATCGTGATGTACCAAGCTGTCCATCCCTCACACAGAACAGCTTTATGGTGATCTATAACATTTATAAAATAAATGTATTTGTATTTTCCTTTATGGACGTATCATGGAAAGTATGTATATCTGCATACTTTAAGATTTGAACAAAATCTGCGTTCACGTGAACAAGCCGTTTCAGAGCCCTGTGTAAGGGTGTAAAGTTAATCTATAATTCCCGCAATGGACTGCAGACCCGGCTACTTGTACAGCAGGTGTTAGTAACATGAGCACGTACCTGGCTTTCATTATTAGTCCCACGGGAACCGCCAAACTGCTGAATTGCGGCAAGAAATCCGACACGGCGGCGGCCGCTCGTTTCTTTTATAAATTCGCCATTTTATAAAACTGCCTTTACTGGACGCCATATGCATAGCGTATAAAGCGGCGATACTACTTTCAAGGTGTATTAAAATTTGCTCTACTGATAAAACAACACCTAATATAGATAAAAAAATTGTTTAAAGTCAATTCCTACTTAGGTCGTACTAAAGAAAAATTGTATTTTAGTTGTTATAATATAATTACAATTAATATAAATATGTATAAACTTATGACGGAATCACAATTTTAGTTGTTATAATATAATTACAATTAATATAAATATGTATAAACTTATGACGGAATCACAATTTTAGTTGTTATAATATAATTACAATTAATATAAATATGTATAAACTTATGACGGAATCACAATTTTAGTTGTTATAATATAATTACAATTAATATAAATATGTATAAACTTATGACGGAATCACAATTTTAGTTGTTATAATATAATTACAATTAATATAAATATGTATAAACTTATGACGGAATCACAATTTTAGTTGTTATAATATAATTACAATTAATATAAATATGTATAAACTTATGACGGAATCACAATTTTAGTTGTTATAATATAATTACAATTAATATAAATATGTATAAACTTATGACGGAATCACAATTTTAGTTGTTATAATATAATTACAATTAATATAAATATGTATAAACTTATGACGGAATCACAATTTTAGTTGTTATAATATAATTACAATTAATATAAATATGTATAAACTTATGACGGAATCACAATTTTAGTTGTTATAATATAATTACAATTAATATAAATATGTATAAACTTATGACGGAATCACAATTTTAGTTGTTATAATATAATTACAATTAATATAAATATGTATAAACTTATGACGGAATCACAATTTTAGTTATTATAATATAATTACAATTAATATAAATATGTATAAACTTATGACGGAATCACAATTTTAGTTGTTATAATATAATTACAATTAATATAAATATGTATAAACTTATGACGGAATCACAATTTTAGTTGTTATAATATAATTACAATTAATATAAATATGTATAAACTTATGACGGAATCACAATTTTAGTTGTTATAATATAATTACAATTAATATAAATATGTATAAACTTATAACGGAATCACAATTTTAGTTATTATAATATAATTACAATTAATATAAATATGTATAAACTTATGACGGAATCACAATTTTAGTTGTTATAATATAATTACAATTAATATAAATATGTATAAACTTATGACGGAATCACAATTTTAGTTGTTATAATATAATTACAATTAATATAAATATGTATAAACTTATGACGGAATCACAATTTTAGTTGTTATAATATAATTACAATTAATATAAATATGTATAAACTTATGACGGAATCACAATTTTAGTTGTTATAATATAATTACAATTAATATAAATATGTATAAACTTATGACGGAATCACAATTTTAGTTGTTATAATATAATTACAATTAATATAAATATGTATAAACTTATGACGGAATCACAATTTTAGTTGTTATAATATAATTACAATTAATATAAATATGTATAAACTTATGACGGAATCACAATTTTAGTTGTTATAATATAATTACAATTAATATAAATATGTATAAACTTATGACGGAATCACAATTTTAGTTGTTATAATATAATTACAATTAATATAAATATGTATAAACTTATGACGGAATCACAATTTTAGTTGTTATAATATAATTACAATTAATATAAATATGTATAAACTTATGACGGAATCACAATTTTAGTTGTTATAATATAATTACAATTAATATAAATATGTATAAACTTATGACGGAATCACAATTTTAGTTGTTATAATATAATTACAATTAATATAAATATGTATAAACTTATGACGGAATCACAATTTTAGTTGTTATAATATAATTACAATTAATATAAATATGTATAAACTTATGACGGAATCACAATTTTAGTTATTATAATATAATTACAATTAATATAAATATGTATAAACTTATGACGGAATCACAATTTTAGTTATTATAATATAATTACAATTAATATAAATATGTATAAACTTATGACGGAATCACAATTTTAGTTATTATAATATAATTACAATTAATATAAATATGTATAAACTTATGACGGAATCACAATTTTAGTTGTTATAATATAATTACAATTAATATAAATATGTATAAACTTATGCCGGAATCACAATTTTAGTTATTATAATATAATTACAATTAATATAAATATGTATAAACTTATGACGGAATCACAATTTTAGTTGTTATAATATAATTACAATTAATATAAATATGTATAAACTTATGACGGAATCACAATTTTAGTTGTTATAATATAATTACAATTAATATAAATATGTATAAACTTATGACGGAATCACAATTTTAGTTGTTATAATATAATTACAATTAATATAAATATGTATAAACTTATGACGGAATCACAATTTTAGTTATTATAATATAATTACAATTAATATAAATATGTATAAACTTATGACGGAATCACAATTTTAGTTGTTATAATATAATTACAATTAATATAAATATGTATAAACTTATGACGGAATCACAATTTTAGTTGTTATAATATAATTACAATTAATATAAATATGTATAAACTTATGACGGAATCACAATTTTAGTTGTTATAATATAATTACAATTAATATAAATATGTATAAACTTATGACGGAATCACAATTTTAGTTGTTATAATATAATTACAATTAATATAAATATGTATAAACTTATGACGGAATCACAATTTTAGTTGTTATAATATAATTACAATTAATATAAATATGTATAAACTTATGACGGAATCACAATTTTAGTTGTTATAATATAATTACAATTAATATAAATATGTATAAACTTATGACGGAATCACAATTTTAGTTGTTATAATATAATTACAATTAATATAAATATGTATAAACTTATGACGGAATCACAATTTTAGTTGTTATAATATAATTACAATTAATATAAATATGTATAAACTTATGACGGAATCACAATTTTAGTTGTTATAATATAATTACAATTAATATAAATATGTATAAACTTATGACGGAATCACAATTTTAGTTGTTATAATATAATTACAATTAATATAAATATGTATAAACTTATGACGGAATCACAATTTTAGTTGTTATAATATAATTACAATTAATATAAATATGTATAAACTTATGACGGAATCACAATTTTAGTTGTTATAATATAATTACAATTAATATAAATATGTATAAACTTATGACGGAATCACAATTTTAGTTATTATAATATAATTACAATTAATATAAATATGTATAAACTTATGACGGAATCACAATTTTAGTTGTTATAATATAATTACAATTAATATAAATATGTATAAACTTATGACGGAATCACAATTTTAGTTGTTATAATATAATTACAATTAATATAAATATGTATAAACTTATGACGGAATCACAATTTTAGTTGTTATAATATAATTACAATTAATATAAATATGTATAAACTTATAACGGAATCACAATTTTAGTTATTATAATATAATTACAATTAATATAAATATGTATAAACTTATGACGGAATCACAATTTTAGTTGTTATAATATAATTACAATTAATATAAATATGTATAAACTTATGACGGAATCACAATTTTAGTTGTTATAATATAATTACAATTAATATAAATATGTATAAACTTATGACGGAATCACAATTTTAGTTGTTATAATATAATTACAATTAATATAAATATGTATAAACTTATGACGGAATCACAATTTTAGTTGTTATAATATAATTACAATTAATATAAATATGTATAAACTTATGACGGAATCACAATTTTAGTTGTTATAATATAATTACAATTAATATAAATATGTATAAACTTATGACGGAATCACAATTTTAGTTGTTATAATATAATTACAATTAATATAAATATGTATAAACTTATGACGGAATCACAATTTTAGTTGTTATAATATAATTACAATTAATATAAATATGTATAAACTTATGACGGAATCACAATTTTAGTTGTTATAATATAATTACAATTAATATAAATATGTATAAACTTATGACGGAATCACAATTTTAGTTGTTATAATATAATTACAATTAATATAAATATGTATAAACTTATGACGGAATCACAATTTTAGTTGTTATAATATAATTACAATTAATATAAATATGTATAAACTTATGACGGAATCACAATTTTAGTTGTTATAATATAATTACAATTAATATAAATATGTATAAACTTATGACGGAATCACAATTTTAGTTGTTATAATATAATTACAATTAATATAAATATGTATAAACTTATGACGGAATCACAATTTTAGTTATTATAATATAATTACAATTAATATAAATATGTATAAACTTATGACGGAATCACAATTTTAGTTATTATAATATAATTACAATTAATATAAATATGTATAAACTTATGACGGAATCACAATTTTAGTTATTATAATATAATTACAATTAATATAAATATGTATAAACTTATGACGGAATCACAATTTTAGTTGTTATAATATAATTACAATTAATATAAATATGTATAAACTTATGCCGGAATCACAATTTTAGTTATTATAATATAATTACAATTAATATAAATATGTATAAACTTATGACGGAATCACAATTTTAGTTGTTATAATATAATTACAATTAATATAAATATGTATAAACTTATGACGGAATCACAATTTAGTTGTTATAATATAATTACAATTAATATAAATATGTATAAACTTATGACGGAATCACAATTTTAGTTGTTATAATATAATTACAATTAATATAAATATGTATAAACTTATGACGGAATCACAATTTTAGTTATTATAATATAATTACAATTAATATAAATATGTATAAACTTATGACGGAATCACAATTTTAGTTGTTATAATATAATTACAATTAATATAAATATGTATAAACTTATGACGGAATCACAATTTTAGTTGTTATAATATAATTACAATTAATATAAATATGTATAAACTTATGACGGAATCACAATTTTAGTTGTTATAATATAATTACAATTAATATAAATATGTATAAACTTATGACGGAATCACAATTTTAGTTGTTATAATATAATTACAATTAATATAAATATGTATAAACTTATGACGGAATCACAATTTTAGTTGTTATAATATAATTACAATTAATATAAATATGTATAAACTTATGACGGAATCACAATTTTAGTTGTTATAATATAATTACAATTAATATAAATATGTATAAACTTATGACGGAATCACAATTTTAGTTGTTATAATATAATTACAATTAATATAAATATGTATAAACTTATGACGGAATCACAATTTTAGTTGTTATAATATAATTACAATTAATATAAATATGTATAAACTTATGACGGAATCACAATTTTAGTTGTTATAATATAATTACAATTAATATAAATATGTATAAACTTATGACGGAATCACAATTTTAGTTATTATAATATAATTACAATTAATATAAATATGTATAAACTTATGACGGAATCACAATTTTAGTTATTATAATATAATTACAATTAATATAAATATGTATAAACTTATGACGGAATCACAATTTTAGTTGTTATAATATAATTACAATTAATATAAATATGTATAAACTTATGACGGAATCACAATTTTAGTTATTATAATATAATTACAATTAATATAAATATGTATAAACTTATGACGGAATCACAATTTTAGTTATTATAATATAATTACAATTAATATAAATATGTATAAACTTATGACGGAATCACAATTTTAGTTGTTATAATATAATTACAATTAATATAAATATGTATAAACTTATGACGGAATCACAATTTTAGTTGTTATAATATAATTACAATTAATATAAATATGTATAAACTTATGACGGAATCACAATTTTAGTTGTTATAATATAATTACAATTAATATAAATATGTATAAACTTATGACGGAATCACAGTTTTAGTTGTTATAATATAATTACAATTAATATAAATATGTATAAACTTATGACGGAATCACAATTTTAGTTGTTATAATATAATTACAATTAATATAAATATGTATAAACTTATGACGGAATCACAATTTTAGTTGTTATAATATAATTACAATTAATATAAATATGTATAAACTTATGACGGAATCACAATTTTAGTTGTTATAATATAATTACAATTAATATAAATATGTATAAACTTATGACGGAATCACAATTTTAGTTGTTATAATATAATTACAATTAATATAAATATGTATAAACTTATGACGGAATCACAATTTTAGTTGTTATAATATAATTACAATTAATATAAATATGTATAAACTTATGACGGAATCACAATTTTAGTTGTTATAATATAATTACAATTAATATAAATATGTATAAACTTATGACGGAATCACAATTTTAGTTGTTATAATATAATTACAATTAATATAAATATGTATAAACTTATGACGGAATCACAATTTTAGTTGTTATAATATAATTACAATTAATATAAATATGTATAAACTTATGACGGAATCACAATTTTAGTTGTTATAATATAATTACAATTAATATAAATATGTATAAACTTATGACGGAATCACAATTTTAGTTGTTATAATATAATTACAATTAATATAAATATGTATAAACTTATGACGGAATCACAATTTTAGTTGTTATAATATAATTACAATTAATATAAATATGTATAAACTTATGACGGAATCACAATTTTAGTTGTTATAATATAATTACAATTAATATAAATATGTATAAACTTATGACGGAATCACAATTTTAGTTATTATAATATAATTACAATTAATATAAATATGTATAAACTTATGACGGAATCACAATTTTAGTTATTATAATATAATTACAATTAATATAAATATGTATAAACTTATGACGGAATCACAATTTTAGTTGTTATAATATAATTACAATTAATATAAATATGTATAAACTTATGACGGAATCACAATTTTAGTTATTATAATATAATTACAATTAATATAAATATGTATAAACTTATGACGGAATCACAATTTTAGTTATTATAATATAATTACAATTAATATAAATATGTATAAACTTATGACGGAATCACAATTTTAGTTGTTATAATATAATTACAATTAATATAAATATGTATAAACTTATGACGGAATCACAATTTTAGTTGTTATAATATAATTACAATTAATATAAATATGTATAAACTTATGACGGAATCACAATTTTAGTTGTTATAATATAATTACAATTAATATAAATATGTATAAACTTATGACGGAATCACAGTTTTAGTTGTTATAATATAATTACAATTAATATAAATATGTATAAACTTATGACGGAATCACAATTTTAGTTGTTATAATATAATTACAATTAATATAAATATGTATAAACTTATGACGGAATCACAATTTTAGTTGTTATAATATAATTACAATTAATATAAATATGTATAAACTTATGACGGAATCACAATTTTAGTTGTTATAATATAATTACAATTAATATAAATATGTATAAACTTATGACGGAATCACAATTTTAGTTGTTATAATATAATTACAATTAATATAAATATGTATAAACTTATGACGGAATCACAATTTTAGTTGTTATAATATAATTACAATTAATATAAATATGTATAAACTTATGACGGAATCACAATTTTAGTTGTTATAATATAATTACAATTAATATAAATATGTATAAACTTATGACGGAATCACAATTTTAGTTGTTATAATATAATTACAATTAATATAAATATGTATAAACTTATGACGGAATCACAATTTTAGTTGTTATAATATAATTACAATTAATATAAATATGTATAAACTTATGACGGAATCACAATTTTAGTTGTTATAATATAATTACAATTAATATAAATATGTATAAACTTATGACGGAATCACAATTTTAGTTGTTATAATATAATTACAATTAATATAAATATGTATAAACTTATGACGGAATCACAATTTTAGTTGTTATAATATAATTACAATTAATATAAATATGTATAAACTTATGACGGAATCACAATTTTAGTTGTTATAATATAATTACAATTAATATAAATATGTATAAACTTATGACGGAATCACAATTTTAGTTGTTATAATATAATTACAATTAATATAAATATGTATAAACTTATGACGGAATCACAATTTTAGTTGTTATAATATAATTACAATTAATATAAATATGTATAAACTTATGACGGAATCACAATTTTAGTTGTTATAATATAATTACAATTAATATAAATATGTATAAACTTATGACGGAATCACAATTTTAGTTGTTATAATATAATTACAATTAATATAAATATGTATAAACTTATGACGGAATCACAATTTTAGTTGTTATAATATAATTACAATTAATATAAATATGTATAAACTTATGACGGAATCACAATTTTAGTTGTTATAATATAATTACAATTAATATAAATATGTATAAACTTATGACGGAATCACAATTTTAGTTGTTATAATATAATTACAATTAATATAAATATGTATAAACTTATGACGGAATCACAATTTTAGTTGTTATAATATAATTACAATTAATATAAATATGTATAAACTTATGACGGAATCACAATTTTAGTTGTTATAATATAATTACAATTAATATAAATATGTATAAACTTATGACGGAATCACAATTTTAGTTGTTATAATATAATTACAATTAATATAAATATGTATAAACTTATGACGGAATCACAATTTTAGTTGTTATAATATAATTACAATTAATATAAATATGTATAAACTTATGACGGAATCACAATTTTAGTTGTTATAATATAATTACAATTAATATAAATATGTATAAACTTATGACGGAATCACAATTTTAGTTGTTATAATATAATTACAATTAATATAAATATGTATAAACTTATGACGGAATCACAATTTTAGTTGTTATAATATAATTACAATTAATATAAATATGTATAAACTTATGACGGAATCACAATTTTAGTTGTTATAATATAATTACAATTAATATAAATATGTATAAACTTATGACGGAATCACAATTTTAGTTGTTATAATATAATTACAATTAATATAAATATGTATAAACTTATGACGGAATCACAATTTTAGTTGTTATAATATAATTACAATTAATATAAATATGTATAAACTTATGACGGAATCACAATTTTAGTTGTTATAATATAATTACAATTAATATAAATATGTATAAACTTATGACGGAATCACAATTTTAGTTGTTATAATATAATTACAATTAATATAAATATGTATAAACTTATGACGGAATCACAATTTTAGTTGTTATAATATAATTACAATTAATATAAATATGTATAAACTTATGACGGAATCACAATTTTAGTTGTTATAATATAATTACAATTAATATAAATATGTATAAACTTATGACGGAATCACAATTTTAGTTGTTATAATATAATTACAATTAATATAAATATGTATAAACTTATGACGGAATCACAATTTTAGTTGTTATAATATAATTACAATTAATATAAATATGTATAAACTTATGACGGAATCACAATTTTAGTTGTTATAATATAATTACAATTAATATAAATATGTATAAACTTATGACGGAATCACAATTTTAGTTGTTATAATATAATTACAATTAATATAAATATGTATAAACTTATGACGGAATCACAATTTTAGTTGTTATAATATAATTACAATTAATATAAATATGTATAAACTTATGACGGAATCACAATTTTAGTTGTTATAATATAATTACAATTAATATAAATATGTATAAACTTATGACGGAATCACAATTTTAGTTGTTATAATATAATTACAATTAATATAAATATGTATAAACTTATGACGGAATCACAATTTTAGTTGTTATAATATAATTACAATTAATATAAATATGTATAAACTTATGACGGAATCACAATTTTAGTTGTTATAATATAATTACAATTAATATAAATATGTATAAACTTATGACGGAATCACAATTTTAGTTGTTATAATATAATTACAATTAATATAAATATGTATAAACTTATGACGGAATCACAATTTTAGTTGTTATAATATAATTACAATTAATATAAATAGGCTATGTATAAACTTATGACGGAATCACAATTTTAGTTGTTATAATATAATTACAATTAATATAAATATGTATAAACTTATGACGGAATCACAATTTTAGTTGTTATAATATAATTACAATTAATATAAATATGTATAAACTTATGACGGAATCACAATTTTAGTTGTTATAATATAATTACAATTAATATAAATATGTATAAACTTATGACGGAATCACAATTTTAGTTGTTATAATATAATTACAATTAATATAAATATGTATAAACTTATGACGGAATCACAATTTTAGTTGTTATAATATAATTACAATTAATATAAATATGTATAAACTTATGACGGAATCACAATTTTAGTTGTTATAATATAATTACAATTAATATAAATATGTATAAACTTATGACGGAATCACAATTTTAGTTGTTATAATATAATTACAATTAATATAAATATGTATAAACTTATGACGGAATCACAATTTTAGTTGTTATAATATAATTACAATTAATATAAATATGTATAAACTTATGACGGAATCACAATTTTAGTTGTTATAATATAATTACAATTAATATAAATATGTATAAACTTATGACGGAATCACAATTTTAGTTGTTATAATATAATTACAATTAATATAAATATGTATAAACTTATGACGGAATCACAATTTTAGTTGTTATAATATAATTACAATTAATATAAATATGTATAAACTTATGACGGAATCACAATTTTAGTTGTTATAATATAATTACAATTAATATAAATATGTATAAACTTATGACGGAATCACAATTTTAGTTGTTATAATATAATTACAATTAATATAAATATGTATAAACTTATGACGGAATCACAATTTTAGTTGTTATAATATAATTACAATTAATATAAATATGTATAAACTTATGACGGAATCACAATTTTAGTTGTTATAATATAATTACAATTAATATAAATATGTATAAACTTATGACGGAATCACAATTTTAGTTGTTATAATATAATTACAATTAATATAAATATGTATAAACTTATGACGGAATCACAATTTTAGTTGTTATAATATAATTACAATTAATATAAATATGTATAAACTTATGACGGAATCACAATTTTAGTTGTTATAATATAATTACAATTAATATAAATAGGCTATGTATAAACTTATGACGGAATCACAATTTTAGTTGTTATAATATAATTACAATTAATATAAATATGTATAAACTTATGACGGAATCACAATTTTAGTTGTTATAATATAATTACAATTAAAATAAATATGTATAAACTTATGACGGAATCACAATTTTAGTTGTTATAATATAATTACAATTAATATAAATATGTATAAACTTATGACGGAATCACAATTTTAGTTGTTATAATATAATTACAATTAATATAAATATGTATAAACTTATGACGGAATCACAATTTTAGTTGTTATAATATAATTACAATTAATATAAATATGTATAAACCTATGACGGAATCACAATTTTAGTTGTTATAATATAATTACAATTAATATAAATATGTATAAACTTATGACGGAATCACAATTTTAGTTGTTATAATATAATTACAATTAATATAAATATGTATAAACTTATGACGGAATCACAATTTTAGTTGTTA
This sequence comes from Prosapia bicincta, assembly GCA_036971475.1. NCBI lineage: Eukaryota > Metazoa > Arthropoda > Insecta > Hemiptera > Cercopidae > Prosapia > Prosapia bicincta. The sequence goes on along the minus strand of JBAIZL010000006.1, from coordinate 24,520,755 downwards.
TAATATAATTACAATTAATATAAATAGGCCTATGTATAAACTTATGACGGAATCACAATTTTAGTTGTTATAATATAATTACAATTAATATAAATATGTATAAACTTATGACGGAATCACAATTTTAGTTGTTATAATATAATTACAATTAATATAAATATGTATAAACTTATGACGGAATCACAATTTTAGTTGTTATAATATAATTACAATTAATATAAATATGTATAAACTTATGACGGAATCACAATTTTAGTTGTTATAATATAATTACAATTAATATAAATATGTATAAACTTATGACGGAATCACAATTTTAGTTGTTATAATATAATTACAATTAATATAAATATGTATAAACTTATGACGGAATCACAATTTTAGTTGTTATAATATAATTACAATTAATATAAATATGTATAAACTTATGACGGAATCACAATTTTAGTTGTTATAATATAATTACAATTAATATAAATATGTATAAACTTATGACGGAATCACAATTTTAGTTGTTATAATATAATTACAATTAATATAAATATGTATAAACTTATGACGGAATCACAATTTTAGTTGTTATAATATAATTACAATTAATATAAATATGTATAAACTTATGACGGAATCACAATTTTAGTTGTTATAATATAATTACAATTAATATAAATATGTATAAACTTATGACGGAATCACAATTTTAGTTGTTATAATATAATTACAATTAATATAAATATGTATAAACTTATGACGGAATCACAATTTTAGTTGTTATAATATAATTACAATTAATATAAATATGTATAAACTTATGACGGAATCACAATTTTAGTTGTTATAATATAATTACAATTAATATAAATATGTATAAACTTATGACGGAATCACAATTTTAGTTGTTATAATATAATTACAATTAATATAAATATGTATAAACTTATGACGGAATCACAATTTTAGTTGTTATAATATAATTACAATTAATATAAATATGTATAAACTTATGACGGAATCACAATTTTAGTTGTTATAATATAATTACAATTAATATAAATATGTATAAACTTATGACGGAATCACAATTTTAGTTGTTATAATATAATTACAATTAATATAAATATGTATAAACTTATGACGGAATCACAATTTTAGTTGTTATAATATAATTACAATTAATATAAATATGTATAAACTTATGACGGAATCACAATTTTAGTTGTTATAATATAATTACAATTAATATAAATATGTATAAACTTATGACGGAATCACAATTTTAGTTGTTATAATATAATTACAATTAATATAAATATGTATAAACTTATGACGGAATCACAATTTTAGTTGTTATAATATAATTACAATTAATATAAATATGTATAAACTTATGACGGAATCACAATTTTAGTTGTTATAATATAATTACAATTAATATAAATATGTATAAACTTATGACGGAATCACAATTTTAGTTGTTATAATATAATTACAATTAATATAAATATGTATAAACTTATGACGGAATCACAATTTTAGTTGTTATAATATAATTACAATTAATATAAATATGTATAAACTTATGACGGAATCACAATTTTAGCTGTTATAATATAATTACAATTAATATAAATATGTATAAACTTATGACGGAATCACAATTTTAGCTGTTATAATATAATTACAATTAATATAAATATGTATAAACTTATGACGGAATCACAATTTTAATTATTATAATATAATTACAATTAATATAAATATGTATAAACTTATGACGGAATCACAATTTTAGTTGTTATAATATAATTACAATTAATATAAATATGTATAAACTTATGACGGAATCACAATTTTAGTTGTTATAATATAATTACAATTAATATAAATATGTATAAACTTATGACGGAATCACAATTTTAGTTGTTATAATATAATTACAATTAATATAAATATGTATAAACTTATGACGGAATCACAATTTTAGTTATTATAATATAATTACAATTAATAAAATATGTATAAACTTATGACCGAATCACAATTTTAGTTGGCAAAATAGAAAGAAAAAATATTTATTAAAACTATTTATTTAAATATAATTAATTAATTAATATTTGAAACAAATAATCTGAAGAAAACCTACTTTAAAAGCAACTCCTATTAAGGTCAACGACAAAACTTATTTTCGTTACTTTTTATTAAATAATTACAATTATTATAAATAAATTAATATAACATATGCGTTAAAACAGCTGTTTTACCATAAAACCTATAATTAAATCAGCTTTAATGTTATCACTTTTTTCAAGCTAAATGGGACGAAATAACTATATTGCATACCTTGCCTGTTTTGAGCAAAGTTTTTTTCACATATAGAAGTAAAATTAATTCGGTAATTATACAGACGTGCGACTATCGCTATTTTCGTCAATTCTTTTTCTTTTCTTATGTATTTTTACGTCCTGAACACGAATTTCACATTAGTTTTGTCGCTGAGGTCTATTTAAGGTCAAATACTCTGAAGAAGAACACGTTCATCAATTTATACTAACCGTTGCGGTAACTATTTGCAACCACCTGTGATTAAAATAGAAAATTGTTCTAAAACACGTCCTACTACGATATGCACAAGATTTTTTTTTTTAATTTTATATGGAAAGTTATTTTTTATCAATTTGAAGTTGGGTGGAAAATTAAGTGCGGAGGAGTAAGTTGTGCAAAGTTTGCGAAGTGATACAGTGAGATCACAACTGTAGTTGGTGTTTTAGGAATCTAAGCTTTGGGAAATATGCAGATTGCGAACCCCCGTCCTGAAGCTACATTGATAACTGATATTTTTGTTATTTCCAAGGAAGGTCAATTTTATATAGCATATCTACATTGAAATCTACCTATGAAGTACCATTCAGGATAGATTTGGTTGTGATTTTATACATTTAACCATAAAATTAGTCTACAACCAAATCTATTCTGCCTCGACACTTTATAGGTATATTTTAATATAGGTATATAATAATAGCCTATATTGCAAAATATAATACGTTTCAAAACTTACTCCTCCGCACTGAATTTTTTACCCAACTTTAAAATGATAAAAAAATAACTTCCGTGTAAAATTTGAACACATTCTTGTGCATATATCGTTGTAGGACATGTTTTAGAACAATTATCTGTTATAATCCTAGGTGGTCCCTAATTCTCGCAATTACCGCAACGGTAAGTAGAAAATGATGAACGTGTTCGTCTCTAGAATACTTGACCTTAAATAGACCTCAGCGACAAAACTAATGTGCAATTCGTGTTCGGGACGTAAAAATACATAAGGAAAGAAAAAAAAATGACGAAAATAGCGGTAGTCGTACGTCTGTATAATTACCATTAATTCATTAAATTTAATAAATTAATAATAGATAACAATTATATCATATTCAAGTGTCATTCACTACAAGTTTTAAAAAAACTGTATTTGAACTTGAGCTGATGAATAAAAATTATTTTATTAAACTATTTTATTAACGATCGAAAATGTGAACAAGGTATAGGGAGACCGTGAACTAAGAGCGTGTCGAAACTATTAGACAAAGTCGAGCGACTTTTGTCTTTAGACAATGTTATATACAATCGAGCGTTTGTCTATAGATAATTGCGAGACAAAACCAGTGTCTATAGATATGCCTTTGCAACAAAATCGCAGAACATTGGTCTCCCATCTCAGATGGAAGGATTTAGACAATGTTATATACAATCGAGCGTTTGTCTATAGATAATTGCGAGACAAAACCAGTGTCTATAGATATGCCTTTGCAACAAAATCGCAGAACATTGGTCTCCCATCTCAGATGGAAGGATTTAGACAATGTTATATACAATCGAGCGTTTGTCTATAGATAATTGCGAGACAAAACCAGTGTCTATAGATATGCCTTTGCAACAAAATCGCAGAACATTGGTCTCCCATCTCAGATGGAAGGATTTAGACAATGTTATATACAATCGAGCGTTTGTCTATAGATAATTGCGAGACAAAACCAGTGTCTATAGATATGCCTTTGCAACAAAATCGCAGAACATTGGTCTCCCATCTCAGATGGAAGGATTTAGACAATGTTATATACAATCGAGCGTTTGTCTATAGATAATTGCGAGACAAAACCAGTGTCTATAGATATGCCTTTGCAACAAAATCGCAGAACATTGGTCTCCCATCTCAGATGGAAGGATTTAGACAATGTTATATACAATCGAGCGTTTGTCTATAGATAATTGCGAGACAAAACCAGTGTCTATAGATATGCCTTTGCAACAAAATCGCAGAACATTGGTCTCCCATCTCAGATGGAAGGATTTAGACAATGTTATATACAATCGAGCGTTTGTCTATAGATAATTGCGAGACAAAACCAGTGTCTATAGATATGCCTTTGCAACAAAATCGCAGAACATTGGTCTCCCATCTCAGATGGAAGGATTTAGACAATGTTATATACAATCGAGCGTTTGTCTATAGATAATTGCGAGACAAAACCAGTGTCTATAGATATGCCTTTGCAACAAAATCGCAGAACATTGGTCTCCCATCTCAGATGGAAGGATTTAGACAATGTTATATACAATCGAGCGTTTGTCTATAGATAATTGCGAGACAAAACCAGTGTCTATAGATATGCCTTTGCAACAAAATCGCAGAACATTGGTCTCCCATCTCAGATGGAAGGATTTAGACAATGTTATATACAATCGAGCGTTTGTCTATAGATAATTGCGAGACAAAACCAGTGTCTATAGATATGCCTTTGCAACAAAATCGCAGAACATTGGTCTCCCATCTCAGATGGAAGGATTTAGACAATGTTATATACAATCGAGCGTTTGTCTATAGATAATTGCGAGACAAAACCAGTGTCTATAGATATGCCTTTGCAACAAAATCGCAGAACATTGGTCTCCCATCTCAGATGGAAGGATTTAGACAATGTTATATACAATCGAGCGTTTGTCTATAGATAATTGCGAGACAAAACCAGTGTCTATAGATATGCCTTTGCAACAAAATCGCAGAACATTGGTCTCCCATCTCAGATGGAAGGATTTAGACAATGTTATATACAATCGAGCGTTTGTCTATAGATAATTGCGAGACAAAACCAGTGTCTATAGATATGCCTTTGCAACAAAATCGCAGAACATTGGTCTCCCATCTCAGATGGAAGGATTTAGACAATGTTATATACAATCGAGCGTTTGTCTATAGATAATTGCGAGACAAAACCAGTGTCTATAGATATGCCTTTGCAACAAAATCGCAGAACATTGGTCTCCCATCTCAGATGGAAGGATTTAGACAATGTTATATACAATCGAGCGTTTGTCTATAGATAATTGCGAGACAAAACCAGTGTCTATAGATATGCCTTTGCAACAAAATCGCAGAACATTGGTCTCCCATCTCAGATGGAAGGATTTAGACAATGTTATATACAATCGAGCGTTTGTCTATAGATAATTGCGAGACAAAACCAGTGTCTATAGATATGCCTTTGCAACAAAATCGCAGAACATTGGTCTCCCATCTCAGATGGAAGGATTTAGACAATGTTATATACAATCGAGCGTTTGTCTATAGATAATTGCGAGACAAAACCAGTGTCTATAGATATGCCTTTGCAACAAAATCGCAGAACATTGGTCTCCCATCTCAGATGGAAGGATTTAGACAATGTTATATACAATCGAGCGTTTGTCTATAGATAATTGCGAGACAAAACCAGTGTTTATAGATATGCCTTTGCAACAAAATCGCAGAACATTGGTCTCCAATCTCAGATGGAAGGATTTAGACAATGTTGGGCATCATTTCGTAGTGTGGACGTGTTGCGAGACATTGTCACCGGTTGTTACACGCGAGTCTTGAGGAATACTTGTCATTCAATCGCTTTTATTTCGCTCAAAATTTCGTTCCGATTGTTTTTATTATTTCAATATGTGGACTAAGAAAGTTTTGTGTTCCATAGGTGATTTTCACTGTGCAAATTGTTAATGGTAAGTTACAAATCCAGATAATAAAAATTGCAGTCAAAAAATAAAGTTCGAAGAACTGCCCAAAATATATGAAATATCCTTGGAGGAGGTGGAAAGAAATCAATGTATGGCAGAAAGACTTCTCTAAATGTGCTTTCTCTTTTCTCAGTATGTTTGCCTAAAGATGTAGTAATTCTTCAAAACCACTTCAAGTCAAACGGATAAAGTTTCGGACCCCATGGCGTCTTCAAATTTCAGTGTTGAAAATAAATTGCAACCGAAACAAAGTCCCTCTAAAAAAATTTCACTCCTCTTTTCCGCTTGTTTTCATTATTTAAAATTATAAGTCAAGTCATTATTATATTGCCAAGTCTAGCAACTAACCAACAAGACTGCACACACAACAAAGTCACTAGAATGGTTAGATACGTTGTCTAGAGACATCCTTTAGATCGACTTTGTCTAATATTGTGGACAAGCTTTAATAGAAGGAATTGAAAAATGGTGATAAAAAAGTTGATTTGGCTATAATCTTAAATAGTTTAGATAATTAAAGCAAATACATGGCATTATATGGTTATTGTAAGAGCACGTGGTCTAACCAATCGCAACATTTATACTAAATTATAAATTTTAAATTTTATGTTTATCATAAATAAGTTTTTTAAACTGGCTGGGTTTAAAATCCTTATGGGAAGAAATAAATTTACAAGTGTCACCTCCCTCACCTCTTGCCTATTCAACTTAGAACATAACCAATTAAAGAATATGTATTTATGACTTCAATTTTCTTTAAATATTAACTGTATATTCTAATGTCCTATAGAAAAGGCAAACAACTACCTGTACAAAAGGAAACTTAACTTTCTTTATATGTGTGAACTGTAGGCTATTATAACCATTTATGCATGTTTTATCAAAAGAAAGACTAGCCTATATATTATTACAACTTTACACTTATCAATATAAGTTTTACAATTGATTATATTATTACATTTTTAATTTAGTTTTAAACATTACCAAGAGTTAATGGCTACCCAGTAATTAATTAATATGTCAGTAAAGCACATAACTCACCTATACTGGTATAAAGTTACACAAACTAAGAGTAATAAAAAATAAAAACTATGATATATATACAACTTTGTGTGTTTGTATATAGGCTATAAATTATTAAAAATATAAAGTAGGTTATTCACTTCTGTCGGCCACGCGTACTGTTTGGCAATAGCAAATGAAGTATTCACTTCTGCCGGCCACGCCTACTGTTTGGCAATAGCAAATGAAGTATTCACTTCTGTCGGCCACGCCTACTGTTTGGCAATAGCAAATGAAGTATCCACTTCTGTCGGCCACGCCTACTGTTTGGCAATAGCAAATGAAGTATCCACTTCTGTCGGCCACGCCTACTGTTTGGCAATAGCAAATGAAGTATCCACTTCTGTCGGCCACGCCTACTGTTTGGTTAAAATAAACCAATAGAATAAGTAAATTCCACTAAGAATAAAAAGCATTAGGAAAATTATATTATTTTAAATAAACATATGTTAATATTATTTTTAATCATGTAAATTTTAAATCATGTATTTCCAAAAACACAAGAACATAATATTCTCGTATTTGAACTAACACTTTCCTGCGAGAACGCCTTTTAAAAGAATAAAATGATATATTTCACTCTCGTCAATAACGTGTGAGTGCAAAAGCTAGATAATACGATCGGAGAAAGCTTTATGATGACGAACCATGGACAATAGCGTGTTGAAAGGTATTTCCTGACTATATAAGCACAAAGCCCATCTGGCTAGAGATAATAAAAATGTAGCACAAGCATATCGGAACGGAATGGGGATGACGACGAGTTACATTGTCTATAATGAACACATTGCAATCTATTGTCTAATTTGTAATCAAACTATTTGATATGCATGCATGAGTGTAACGAATTAGCCTAATTAGCCACTTCTACGGCATTTAATGTGACTATATTTGAATCTAAAGCAACTCCTTTTTGCAACGATTTTAACTCTACACATAGATTTATAAAGCCCAACAGTGGCGTTTAACATCTACTAATATTTTAGTTTATAGCATTAGTGTTTTTTTTCAGTTTCTACTATTAGTTCACACTATCCCTACATAAATGTACATATTTTGTTCAAATTTACAATCTTTAATGCATTTGTTTAACTCGTAGTGGATAACAATTGATGTTAATAGAGATTATTTCAAATATTAAATAAGTACATTTAATGAATTATTTTAGTACTTTATGGGAAAAAAACGTTTTACAAAAGGCGCAGGGTATGCAATATAGTTATTTCGTTCTATTTGGCTTCAAATAATCAATAACATATGATTTCATAAAACAGCTGATTATATCTTATAGGTTATGGAGTAGAACAGCTGTTTTAAGACGTAATTAAATTTCAATAATTTGTATTAATATATATATATATATATATATATATATATATATATATATATATATATATACACAAACCCGTACAAACACTTGTGTTTCTTTAATTATAATTATTATTTTCTAAGGTTATATATGGATTTTGTAATATAACCAAAGTAAAAAAAAACTGTTTCCTAAAAAACAGTAATGAAAAGTGAAAAGAAAACGTTTTTAATATAAGAGTGGAGTTGAGCCCTCCCAAGAGCCAATTGTTGTTTCAACCCTTTTCCAAACTCGGGAACAGTTGAATCTTCTATGCCGGTTTTGCGTACCTCTAACACCCTTCTGATTATTTCAGTCTTGTTAGATGCAAAATAAATCTTTACTTACTCCCAGGCAAAATCTCTACTTTAAAAACGTGCATATTCCATAACGAAGTACTCCGAAAAATACACTACATTTAACGAAGTGTAGTTCATGTGCTCGATTGATTTCAAATAGGGATTTCCTATCATCATAGGCGTGTGGCACCGACTTTAGCTGCGGTGCTAGATCTGAAGAGCCTTTTAACCGTCAAGCCACGTTTCCTTTCCCTCAGTACTCATGGGGAGTGCTTAGCGAGTGGTTTAAAAGTACTTTTGCTGTTACAAGGGACCCTTCAGAAAGTTGTATTTATAGACCAATAAGGTCTGTATTTTCTACTAACAATTCCGATTTAATATGCTTGTATTTCTTTCCGTGTACAAGGTAACAAAACAGCAGATTTTTTACAAAACTTACACTTAATCATATGCTTCAAATGACATTTCGTTTCAAAATTCAATGTTCAACTTCTGAGATATAAATGAATAAAAACGGAGTTCCACAGTTTCTGGAGAGTATAAAGTTGTTCTATACATATTTTTCATTTCAAAACTTATATTTCATGTTTTCCCATTTTTTTTATATTAAATTAAATTTTGGCATTTTATATAGAGATTAACAAACACCATAGTTCGCCTTTAAATAACAGTACAGATGCACAAACCCCACCCGTTCGACTTTAAATAACATTAATGATTTACAAACCCCCATATATCCGTTTATAAATGACAGAGATACACAAACCCCACCCGTTCGAGTTTAAATAACAGTAATGATTTACAAACCCCCATATATCCGTTTATAAATGACAGAGATGCACAAACCACACCCGTTCGAGTTTAAATAACAGTAATGATTTACAAACCCCCATATATCCGTTTATAAATGACAGGGATGCACAAACCCCACCCGTTCGAGTTTAAATAACAGTAATGATTTACAAACCCCCATATATCCGTTTATAAATGACAGAGATGCACAAACCCCAACAGTTCGTGTTTAAATAACAGTAATGATTTACAAACCCCCATATATCCGTTTATAAATGACAGCGATGCACAAACCCCAACAGTTCGTGTTTAAATAACAGTAATGATTTTAAAAAAACCCTTATACCCGTTTATAGATGACAGTAGAGATTCACAACTACACGTAATATTTTTTTCAATAACACCAAAGATTCACAACCCCCAACAGTTCGTGTTTAAATAACCGTAAAGATTTAAAAAAAAACCCTTATACCCGTTTATAAATGACAGTAGAGATTCACAACTACACGTAATATTTTTTTCAATAACACCAAAGATTCACAACCCCCAACAGTTCGTGTTTAAAAAATAGTAAATATTTACAAACCCCCCACGTATCCGTTCATAAATGGCAGTAGAGATTCACAAACCACACATATCAATTTTTAAATAACACCAAAGATTCACAACCCCCAACAGTTCGTGTTTAAAAAATAGTAAATATTTACAAACCTCCCACGTATCCGTTCATAAATGGCAGTAGAGATTCACAAACCACAGATATCAATTTTTAAATAACACCAAAGATTCACAACCCCCAACAGTTCGTGTTTAAAAAATAGTAAATATTTACAAACCCCCCACGTATCCGTTCATAAATGGCAGTAGAGATTCACAAACCACAGATATCAATTTTTAAATAACACCAAAGATTCACAACCCCCAACAGTTCGTGTTTAAAAAATAGTAAATATTTACAAACCCCCCACGTATCCGTTCATAAATGGCAGTAGAGATTCACAAACCACACATATCAATTTTTAAATAACACCAAAGATTCACAACCCCCAACAGTTCGTGTTTAAAAAATAGTAAATATTTACAAACCTCCCACGTATCCGTTCATAAATGGCAGTAGAGATTCACAAACCACAGATATCAATTTTTAAATAACACCAAAGATTCACAACCCCCAACAGTTCGTGTTTAAAAAATAGTAAATATTTACAAACCCCCCACGTATCCGTTCATAAATGGCAGTAGAGATTCACAAACCACAGATATCAATTTTTAAATAACACCAAAGATTCACAACCCCCAACAGTTCGTGTTTAAAAAATAGTAAATATTTACAAACCCCCCACGTATCCGTTCATAAATGGCAGTAGAGATTCACAAACCACACATATCAATTTTTAAATAACACCAAAGATTCACAACCCCCAACAGTTCGTGTTTAAAAAATAGTAAATATTTACAAACCTCCCACGTATCCGTTCATAAATGGCAGTAGAGATTCACAAACCACAGATATCAATTTTTAAATAACACCAAAGATTCACAACCCCCAACAGTTCGTGTTTAAAAAATAGTAAATATTTACAAACCTCCCACGTATCCGTTCATAAATGGCAGTAGAGATTCACAAACCACAGATATCAATTTTTAAATAACACCAAAGATTCACAACCCCCAACAGTTCGTGTTTAAAAAATAGTAAATATTTACAAACCTCCCACGTATCCGTTCATAAATGGCAGTAGAGATTCACAAACCACAGATATCAATTTTTAAATAACACCAAAGATTCACAACCCCCAACAGTTCGTGTTTAAAAAATAGTAAATATTTACAAACCTCCCACGTATCCGTTCATAAATGGCAGTAGAGATTCACAAACCACAGATATCAATTTTTAAATAACACCAAAGATTCACAACCCCCAACAGTTCGTGTTTAAAAAATAGTAAATATTTACAAACCTCCCACGTATCCGTTCATAAATGGCAGTAGAGATTCACAAACCACAGATATCAATTTTTAAATAACACCAAAGATTCACAACCCCCAACAGTTCGTGTTTAAAAAATAGTAAATATTTACAAACCTCCCACGTATCCGTTCATAAATGGCAGTAGAGATTCACAAACCACAGATATCAATTTTTAAATAACACCAAAGATTCACAACCCCCAACAGTTCGTGTTTAAAAAATAGTAAATATTTACAAACCTCCCACGTATCCGTTCATAAATGGCATTAGAGATTCACAAACCACAGATATCAATTTTTAAATAACACCAAAGATTCACAACCCCCAACAGTTCGTGTTTAAAAAATAGTAAATATTTACAAACCTCCCACGTATCCGTTCATAAATGGCAGTAGAGATTCACAAACCACAGATATCAATTTTTAAATAACACCAAAGATTCACAACCCCCAACAGTTCGTGTTTAAAAAATAGTAAATATTTACAAACCTCCCACGTATCCGTTCATAAATGGCAGTAGAGATTCACAAACCACAGATATCAATTTTTAAATAACACCAAAGATTCACAACCCCCAACAGTTCGTGTTTAAAAAATAGTAAATATTTACAAACCTCCCACGTATCCGTTCATAAATGGCAGTAGAGATTCACAAACCACAGATATCAATTTTTAAATAACACCAAAGATTCACAACCCCCAACAGTTCGTGTTTAAAAAATAGTAAATATTTACAAACCTCCCACGTATCCGTTCATAAATGGCAGTAGAGATTCACAAACCACAGATATCAATTTTTAAATAACACCAAAGATTCACAACCCCCAACAGTTCGTGTTTAAAAAATAGTAAATATTTACAAACCTCCCACGTATCCGTTCATAAATGGCAGTAGAGATTCACAAACCACAGATATCAATTTTTAAATAACACCAAAGATTCACAACCCCCAACAGTTCGTGTTTAAAAAATAGTAAATATTTACAAACCTCCCACGTATCCGTTCATAAATGGCAGTAGAGATTCACAAACCACAGATATCAATTTTTAAATAACACCAAAGATTCACAACCCCCAACAGTTCGTGTTTAAAAAATAGTAAATATTTACAAACCTCCCACGTATCCGTTCATAAATGGCAGTAGAGATTCACAAACCACAGATATCAATTTTTAAATAACACCAAAGATTCAGAATCCCCAACCGTTCATGTTTGAATACCAGCAAATATTCAAAAACTCCAACCGTTCGTATTTAAATAACAACAAAGATTCACAATCCCCAACCGTTCATGTTTGAATACCAGCAAATATTCAAAAACCCCAACCGTTCGTATTTAAATAACATCAAAGATTCACAATCCCCAACCGTTCATGTTTGAATACCAGCAAATATTCAAAAACTCCAACCGTTCGTATTTAAATAACAGCAAAGATTCACAATCCCCAACCGTTCATGTTTGAATACCAGCAAATATTCAAAAACTCCAACCGTTCGTATTTAAATAACAGCAAAGATTCACAATCCCCAACCGTTCATGTTTGAATACCAGCAAATATTCAAAAACCCCAACCGTTCGTATTTAAATGACAATAGAGATTCACAAACCTCACTCGGTCATGTTCAAATAACAGTAAAGATACACAAACTCCGTATTTAAATAACAGTAAAGATTCACAAACCACAAACGTAAAACTGTTAGTATTAAAATGTAAAAGGATTTATAACCTGTGTATCTGATTCATTAAGTACTATGTTTAAAGTGTAACTTAAATAGCAAACACTTCTCAAAGGTTTTTTTTATCCGCTCAGGCGCCACAGTAAATAACTCATATAACAGCCATTGAAAGCACGTGAAAATACCATACTGGTTAATGTTCCATTTACAAAAAGTAAACGAAACGTCTGTGACATAAAGTGTCCCTTGCATTATTTCTTTCTACATTTTCTATTATTCCCCAGTACAAACGATACCAATAACTATCACGAATACGGTTCCGCAAATGGAACTATTACGTTAAAGGAACCATTCTTTGTAGCTAATGAACTTGCTGCCGCATAGAACACGCGCGTATGTAGTCCCGACACAGTTAAATATAATTACAAGCCTTGCAACTTAATGGGGAGTAAGCTACTTAGGGCATGACAAAGACGGTAAACTGAGCTGATGCGGCTTGATGGGGAGGAAGCATTGAATAACAAGCTACGCCGTCGTCAAACGTTGGCAACGCAATTAGAACGCGGAAAGAAAACACTCAGACAAACTGTTTTCGTTTGTTTAAGAGAAAGAGTTACGCTAAGTTCTGGTAATGACATCTTCAATGAAATAAACTTGTAATCTTTGCAAGCTGTATATTTTCAACATTTAAAAAACAGTCGATTCAAAAAAGCGATCGTTATTATATTTTCGAAATAAATAATTAAATTTTGTATGGTACAGAATAATGTTTATTTTAGCTAAGGGAGCTGACAGATAACATAGAAAGGGTAGTATTAGAGTTACTTGTTATGCGGCCGTTACAACCCTGGGTAGGAAGAAAGATAACGGAGGGTAAGTGAGGGTAGGAGAAATTAGGGTGAGTCGAATTATAAAGTAGATTGTCAAGTATGGTACGTGGAAACATAAAGTAGAGTATAAATAACCGTAAAGGAAGACTTATGAAGGAATTATAAGGTAAGATAGATATAAGGTATAAAACAGTAATGAGGTGAGAATGAAATAGGACAAGTAGGATAAGTGGAATGAAAAAGCATGATATGGAGTAGGTTAAAAAAGGATATAGAGCATGGTAAACTAGTGTATAAAGTAGGTGGAATTAAAAGTATGATATAAAGTAGGTTAAAGGAGGGTGTAAAGCATGGTAAAGTAGTGTATAAAGTTGCATAAAGTAATATATGTGGAATTAAAAAGTATGATAGGTTAAAGAAGGGCGTAAAGCATGGTAAAATTGTGTATAAAGTTTGATAAAGTAAAGTAGGGGGAATTGAGAAGTGTGATATAAAGTAGGTTAAAGAAAGTTATAAAGCATGATAAAGAAGTGTAAAAAGTAGGCTAAGGTAAAGTAGGTGAGATTGAGAAGTGTGATATAAAGTAGGTTAAAGAAAGTTATAAAGCATGATAAAGAAGTGTAAAAAGTAGGCTAAGGTAAAGTAGGTGAGATTGAGAAGTGTGATATAAAGTAGGTTAAAGAAAGTTATAAAGCATGATAAAGAAGTGTAAAAAGTAGGTTAAGGTAAAGTAGATGGAATTGAAAAGTATGATATAAAGTAGGTTAAAGACGGGTATAAAGTACGATTAAGTAGTGTATATTGCAGGATGAAGTAATGCGTGTAGAATTAAAAAGTAGTTGATAAAGTGGAACATATAAATGTTACAAATTTAAATAAAGTAGGGTAGGTGAAGTTATAAAGTAAAATAAATTATCCTGTCAAGTAGAAGAAAAGAACAAACCCCTTAAAACTAGCAATAGGGGAGAATAGAGGTCGACAAGCATATATTTAATAAACTTAAAAGTGTGTTGAACATTTTAATTAAAATATTTTCCCAGAATTTTATAAAATAAACACCAAATGGCCTACATTATAAACTGTGAATTTTCTCGCTGTTTGTGACAAGGCTAAATCTGTCGCTAACTATAATTACTAGCGGAAGGTACGAGGGGAGGTTTAAAAATGCCAATATGTCATCGCGTCCGGACAGAACGGCGACAGGTAGATTACACTTAGTACGGCTTCCACAGTAAAAACAAAGCAAGCTTCACTGCTTACATTGGATATTATTTGTTACAGAGTTTCAGGGTGGAATCCTCGGGAAGAACGTTATCGCATTCAATCCACAGGCCTTGTTCCCAGCGCTTGTTTTAGTGGACATGATTTCTATGACTACTGTTTAACTAGCATCACCTACAATCGCTTGACGATGGATCATTACATCACATGTATGTGTGTGTGAGAGAGAGAACACTTTGCATCGCCTACAATCGCTTGACGAGGGATCACTACATCATGTGTGTGTGTGTGTGTGTGTGTGTGTGTGTGTGTGTGAGAGAGAGAGAGAGAGAGAGAGAGAGAGAGAGAGAACACTTTGCATCGCCTACAATCGCTTGACGAGGGATCATTACATCACGTGTGTGTGTGTGTGTGAGAGAGAACACTTTTCATCACCTACATTCGCTTGACGAGGGATCATTACATCACATGTATGTGTGTGTGTGTGAGAGAGAACACTTTGCATCGCCTACAATCGCTTGACGAGGGATCACTACATCATGTGTGTGTGTGTGTGTGTGAGAGAGAGAGAG